>VZSR01001685.1:18448193-18487014 GCA_013398615.1 Brachypodius melanocephalos
TCCAGAGAAGGGCAACAGAGCTGGCAAAGAGTCTGGAGAACAAGTCTCAGGAGAAGTGGCTGAGGGAGCCAAGTCTGTTTTGCCTGGAAAAAAAGGAATCTTAGGGGAGACTTTATCACTCTCTACAGCTGTAGAGAAACCTGAAAGGAGATTCTAGTGAGGTGCAGGTCGGTCTCTTCTCCCAGGCAACAAGGAATGGGGCTAGAGGAAATGGCCTCAAGTTGCACTAGGGGAGGTTTAGATTGGATATAAGAAAAATTACTTCACTGAAAGGGTTGTCAAGCATTGGAATAGGCTGCCCAGGGAAGTGGTGGAATCACCACCCCTGGAGGTATTTAAAAGACACATAGATGACTTGGAGAGAATCTTGAGTTATGGACTTGGCAGTGCTGGGTCAATGGTTGGACTTGATGATTTTAGAGATTTTTTCCAACCAAATATTTCAAAGAAAAATATTATGTAGAGCCACATTTGTTATAGGAAAAAATGTAAAAGTAATTTTTCAAGATTTCATTACATTTAAGACAAAGAGTAACAAATTATTTCGTTTATGCATACTGCAGTGCTCAAGTCAGTACCCTTCCCCACTTCTCAGTTTAAGCTTTGCAAGACTAATTTTTCAGGCTCTTTCATATTTGTTGGGATCTCAGAGAGGGTAGTAATTTATTACAACATTGCAAGCCTTTTAAAAGGCACAATATTAGTTTTGCTACCTGTTCTAAGTGAATATGACCTAGCATTAAGTGTTAACACAAAGTTTTAAAAATACAGCATAATTTTACATATTTGTGTGTCTATGTGTATACAGTGTGTTGTTTTCTCTTTTTTCTATTTATGAAAAAGCAGAACAGGTCTGCTACCATAACTTGATATTCAAATTACTGTTGGAAGGATAAATATTTAAATGTTTCAAATCTGTCTGGTAGCTCTGATTTTAGAATTGTAGTTCCACAACTATTAAGTATCATATTCTTGGATTTTGCGAAGAATATAAGTAGAATGAGTATCGTGATATATATGTAATGAACAGGATTTTTTTAACTTATAAGCCACTGACAAATCCTAAAAAGATATTCAGGATAACATCTCTGGATCTAAGATGTAACTTATCATTTTTGAATATATAGGAATTTATTTTTCAGTGTGGGCATTAACAGTTGATTTTACTGGCAAGAGGCCAAATTTGTTTGCTGCAGCCAAGGACTAAGGTGGGTTTGGATGAATGAAAAGAAATCACAAATAAAGGAAGTCTTATACTGTTCATAGCTAATGAATTTCTCTGATGCAAGTTCAATATTAAGTGCAGATTGCAGCTGCAATGATTCTCGAAGGAATTCAAGAGGATATTGTATCTTATGGGGGATGCTAATTTAAAAGAATGTCTGGTCAGGATGCATTTAATAACCATTGGAAACTGTAGTGTACATTAAAATGCAAGGGAGAAAATAGTGCCTGATGTGATACAGGTAGCAGTCTTTATTAGGAAGTATCTGGTATCTGCCATGAATAGAATGGACACATGCAATTTTGATTTATAATCAGTATCTACTGTGAAATGAATATTTTCTTTGCCAAAATTGAATTGGTAAGAACCTTAATTGCATTTAGCTCTTTTAGAAGAACTAGAACAGTCCTCTGCTAACTTATTAATTTACTGCATAGAAAATTAGGCTTAAAAATAGTTCAAAATGGAGGGAAAAGGTGGGCTGAAGTCCCCAGTAATTTCTTTGCTGTTTTGTTTCATTTATCTGGTAGTTGTATTTCTGTGCATAAATTCTATCTATCAAGCACGGTACACTGGCATTCTGTGAGTGTGTTTGTTCATATATGTGTTTGTGTATAAAGTGTGAGACAGGGAAGAATTTTTAGCCCTAAAAAGAAGTAAGCTTCATATTGCTTGCTTTGATTCTTTTCCTCTTTTAAAAATGCCAGGTTTTCCTTTGCCATTCTAGATACTTAGAGATGGGTGGTGTTTTGAGGAAAGAGTGGGAGAGAAAAGAGAGGTTTGGGAGGATGGGCTGGTGTTGACAACTTGCTAATGAAATTTCAGCTTTAAAACTCATCGAGGATTTCTGGAATATAATCTTCTAAAAAAAAAAAAGGAAGAAAGAAGTTTCTCTTAGCATGACATTTTAAATATAATATCTTTCACTTATACAGCACCTGCTTTCCCAGGGAGCTAGTATTTTGCAGATTCTAATTTAATTAGCCTCCGAACATACCTGCTATGTTACTGAACAGTACCATTCCCACATAGACATGATGAGAGATGTTCAAGGAGATAAAGGTACTATATTGCACCAGACTTAATGGCTCATCTTGGGCCACCCTAAGCACAGGAGAATTCTTGGGAGGAAATATATATTGAGAAGGTATCTGAAATCTTATCTGCTTTTTGTTACGTAGTGGATGCTGAAAATTAGCTGCTGGTTCTTGGTATTTGTCTAAAAATTGTAGAAATAGTAACCGGACCAACTTGCAGTGTGGTGGGCAGAGTACAGTGCAGGGAATGCATGGGCTTCCTGCAGGTTCTTCCCAGCCTGGGGATCCCAGCTCCAGTCTCACATCTCCTGGGTGTTACTAGACAGGAGACTGAGATTGTAGCCAACACTGAGCCCATTTCAGAGCAGCACACATGTAAATTTTGGTACATCCCATACAAATGGACAAGAGCAAGGAGAAGATATGGAGCAATTCAGGTGGGACAGGGTGGTGGTAGCTCTGAACATTGCCATTGTTTTGGTGCTCCTAGTGGATGAAACTACAGATATCACTGGTTGTTTTTCCCTCAGAGTAGTCAAGATTTTCATCAGTCTTTGGCTAAAGATGCTTAAATTGTGTTGCATTCAACTCTATGAGCCTACCTGCTTTTTGTGGACCTCTGCCTTCTCTTTTGTACTGAATATGTTGTTAGCCTGTCTCCATTTAAGTGATTCTGCAAGCTCATGAAAAATATACAGAATGAGAATTAGGACTGGATTTTGCTCACTGCTGAGGCCAATCTTTAGAGCATTTCCTCCCTCCTGCTTGAAGTGTTTCCCTTTGTCATCAGGATAGAGTTCAAATCAAGCCAGGAAGATTGAGATGGATGAAACCACATAGGTTTGCCTTGGAAGAGCAGTCCAAATGTGAAAAGCTTAACAGGAGCTTAGTCAAATTCCTCAGTTCATTAAAATTAATTTGGAGATCTCAAGAGGATCATCAGTCTTCTTTATGACTTCTGGCATTCCCTGTGTCTAGTTAAGGTCCACCCTTTGCAAATACAGGCCAAGATTCCCAGACTGCTGAAATTTGTTTCATCAGCTTCCAGGCCTGCTTGATATACCAGAGTCCCAGAGTGTGAAAAAAAACCCAAAAAAAACCAAACAAACAAAAAAAAAAAAACTTGAAAGCCAGCTAAATGAAGGGATTTGGACTGGCTTATTCAGGGCAGGTTTTTTGTTTGTTTGTTTATTTGCTTTTCATTTTGAATAGCAGAGACCAAGTCCACTTCCTTTTAATCTGCTCTTCTTTCAGACAAATTGGCCAAAGCCTACCTATGGCAGCTTAATGCTAAATGCCAGATTCACCCCTGTGGGCAGTGAGGCACAGCAGAAACATTTAGAGCCAGACAGTGGATTGTGGCATGAGAAAGGTACCATGAACTCTGCTCCATCCAGGGAAGCAGCACACGAGCCCGGGGACCACAGGGGGAACTGCACTCTGCAGGGTGGACTGGCATGAGAAACAGCCTGGGGCCTGTTCTTTGCCTTTGTCTGAACTTCCCGAATTCACCATTTTGGTGGATTTAGGTGAGAGAGCTTTGATTGATGTTGGCTCAGTTCTTTGCCTTCATTTACCTTGAAGAGTTTTGTTGAATATCGGTCTTCTGGGAAGAAAAATGTCAGGACACAAGCATGCAGGATCCTTTAGCAGGATGATCCAGTAGATGTGTAATGGTACGGTGTAGCATGTGAGTGTGCATGCATGGCACATGTTCACACATGTGCATGCCTGTATAAACAATCCTGAGTCTGTCCCATTTTATCAATCTGTCTCAATATTTAAAGGAAATTAGAGGTCTCAGTCCTGGTGGTTTCAGTAAAACTTGGGCCTCTGCCAATGCTTTCTGGGAAGTGGGATGTTTCAGTGTTCGGTGAAGATATAGCTATAATGTGCTTCTAACTTGAGGTAATCTGGAGCCAAGTTTAATCAGATACACATTAGTGAATGGAATGCACTTTCCAAATAATGAAATTCTGGTTGGACCACTCAGTGTAAGATAAGAAAATCAGAGCAGATGCTACTAAAGTAAAGGTGGGAGTTGAGGGCAGAGACTGCCAAGAAGCAGTAAATGTGTTTTGCAGAAAACCCACTGATTTTTGTCAGTGGCATTTTCTTTGCTTGCCATCTCTCTGCAACTAATTTTCCCCTAGGAAGTTGTAAGGTCACATTGACCTGTATGTTCAAACCATGTGGTCAGGAAAGGAAAAAAAAATTAAAACAAACAAACAAACAAAACCACCACCCCACATTTGTGAAAATACCTAAATAGTTGGTACAAAAGGAGCACTTTTTCTGCAGTCTTTTACAAGCTTAAAGTTAAAAGCAAATTAAAAGAGTGAATTACTGTCTTTATCTTGACCTAGGGTCTCAGTGCTTCACAAGTATATCATACCAGTCCATAGTTTGGTTTAGAACTTGCACAATAGCATGGAAGAAAAAAATCACAAGTCCTTAGAGACAGCATTGATCATTACTGTATTTTACAAGGAAAATAAGTATTCTTTTGTAGAGTTCTTTTTGGTCTTTTTGTTTTCATGCCCATTTTGACAAGGACAAGATGGAAAAACAGAATGTTTGAAGAAAATCATTCATAAATATATCTCAAAACTGGAATGCTTTTATGTCCTTTTCAAGTAATTTATACCACAAAATAAGAAATTAAATTTTTCATTTTTTAAAAAATTACAGTGCATTAAATTAATCAGTGCAGCAAGAGATCTTTATTACCTTTATGTGCCTGGTATAAGTTAGTTAATAAGTAGATGGGAATCTCTGGAGCACAGCTAGCCATATTTGACCAACATGTCAGTTTAAATGCATTTAGATACCTGTGTTTCAAATGTCGATAAAAGGTAGGGGGTTTCTTATTAGAAAAAGAAGTGAAGTATTCCCAGGGGAAATATGGCAAGGAAAAACTGCATCCTTGGAGCCACCAAGGTCTTTCCAATAACTGAAGACGCCCTGCTGTGGCAGTGGGGCTCCATCCAAGTGCTGGTTGATGTGGTTCCGCCTTCCTCCTCCCTTTGGTTCCTCCTCGCTTCTGGTTCTCTTGCCCCTCTCTGTGGTTCTAGTGCTCTGTGATCCTCATGAAGCCATTTCACCACACTAAGATGACAGAAAACAAACCCAAATTAAATTAGAAAAACAGGGATAGTGGTTGACCTGCGTGATATGTTGAAATATCTTAGCACAGTTTCAGGAGCTGGCGTGAAGGAGGACTTGATGGGTTTGCACAGTCAGGATTGGAGGATGGTGGACATCAGCAGACAGATCAATGCAGGTGTCCCTATAGCCATGGTTTTAATTGCTTTTTCTGAAACAGCCTTCAAAGCACAGGGTCACATTTGTTACATGTCTCTGTAGGTACAAACGGGAGGCACAAGTAAATGTGAGCAGAGAAAGGGGGGACAGTGGCAGGAAACCTTCCCAGATCATTAAAATTGTCTTCTTACATGAAGAAATGCTTTGAGAAAGCAAAGAAATCCTGCCAGAAGCAAACATGTCAAAGCCCTTAGAAAAACAATGGAATCAAGCATGTCTGGAACTGAGACAATTGTTTTAAAAAGGTGCTTCACTTCCACGAGTGGGGTGTTTTTTTTTTTTCAAAGATCAGTTCTCAAACTTAATTAGTATTCCTAAGACACAAAGTACCTTCTCTGACATGAAAAATGGTAAAATATATGTAGAAAGCAAATGTGTTGCCTTAGCTACCTGTTTAGGGTGACATTTTAAATACAGAAAATAAAGTTGACAGAATTACAGTGACCTTTCAGCCTGAACAAATGAAATAACATCTGCCAAAATTAAATGGCTGCCTCTAGCTGTAGGAAATGATATGCATCTTTGGACACTAGTACACAGGCCTTCGGTAGAATTAGCTTTAGTAATGCTTACTGGGCCTTAGAAATTTATTTTGCTGCAGAACATGGAAGGCTTAAAATCCCAGGAATATGATGCAAGCACCAAGAGGCTCATAAAGACCAGCCATGGCTGTGGGTGTGGGGAAGCCATCTGCATGGTCTTTCACCCTCTTAATCCATCACAGGTTCCTTGTTTTCTTCGGAGGATCCAGAAGGAGCTGTTCACTGCATCGCTGTATATTTTCTTTACATTCTCTCTACATGCACATTTCTGTGTATAGAAGCAGTCTTATGAGTTACTTTACCTCTTTTTGAATTCCTCTGGAAACCAAGGACATATATGTGGCCTGGAAGCCACCAGCAATCAGGCAGATTGCTGTTAGAAAGAAACCAGGTAGGTCTAAAAAGGGAAAGTTTCTCTTTAAAATAATCTGCATAAGAAAATAAAAAAAGAAAGTAACTGCAAAAATTACTTTTTCCTGCTTCCCCAAGCTCTTTTAGCTTCTGGTCTCATCTTTACCAGCAGATAAAGCAAGTTCTTAATTGTGCTTTTGAAAAGCTGAGAAAAGCAGTTCATAGTTTTTATTGCCTCCTTTATCAGGCACATTTACATCCCTCTCCACCTTCACCTCAAATACTCCTTAAATTCAGAGTGATCACAAATGTGGAAAAGCCAGTTCTGCACTTGGATAACTGGAATACACAGAGGAAGGAAATGTCAGGGAGATGGTGGTATTTTACCTAGCTAACTTAGAAGGCAAGCAGGTCCCATGAATTGCAACTGTAATTAGCCAAAACACTGAATTTCTTAATGGTTTCCAGAGGTTAGAGGAAGTTCATACAATTTGCTGTCTGTATTAATATGAATGGTTTCTAATTTAAGCAAATAATGCTAAACAGCCTTATAATTATTATTATTATTATTAATAGTATTATCATTACTTATGTGTGTTATGTATTACTTCAGTTGCACTTAGGATTCTGAGAGAATTTTTCTTCATTATGCAAAGATCTAGGAAGACATGTCTCATATTTTCCTTGAAAAAGTCATAAAGTAAAGTCTAGGCTGAGAATCAGACTTGTAGCATGTGGCATTTTGGAGATGAGGTGTCAGTCTAAATAAGGAATTTTATCACTGGCATCTGTCATATGTCTGAGGGATTTTCAGTGGTGGGCATGGATAGTTAAAAGATCTATCTGCTTCCTAAACATACTTTTAAATTTTTTTGTTTACTTCTAAGCTTTCATTTTCACCAATGTTGTACTTTCAAATCTGACCACAAGCCCTGCCATACCAATCTCATCTTAGTTTTTGGTATAAACCTTCCATGGTGCAATGGCTGGCCCAGTACATGACAGGAGAACTGTGGATATTTTCCATGTAGACTTGAGCAGGGCTTTTGACACTGTCTCCATATGATCCTTGTAGAGAAACTGGTGAAGTGTGGCCTGAAGTAGCAGCTGGTGAGGTGGACTGAAAACTGACTGAACAGATGATCTCAAAGGGCTGTGACAGCAGTGTGAAATCTGTTTGGAGCCCAGCAACCAGCACTGAAGCCTAGGGGTCAGTGCCAGCTCTGCTCCTGTTTAGCATCTTGAGAAGGATTACATGATCTGGGTGATGGATCACAGTGTGTCCTCAGCAAGGTCACTAATGTCACAAACCTGGGAGGAATGGCTGATACACCAGAGGCTCCTCTGCAGGCTGGAGAAATGGAACCTCGTGAAATTCACAAAGGAGGGTGCAAAGTCCTGCAGCTGGGGAGGAACAGCCCCATGCACCAGTATATACTGGGGAATACACCCTGCTGGAAGGCAGCTTGTCAGAAAAGAACCTGTGGGTCCTGGTGGGCACCAAGTTGAGCACCAGCCAGCAGTGTGTCCTTGCAGCATAGAAGGCCAGTGAAGTCCCATGGGGCATGAGACAAAGGGTTGCCTGCTGGTTGAGAGAGGTGATCCTGCTCCTCTGCTTGGCACAGGTGAGGCCATGCCTGAAGTGCTGTGTCCTGTTCTGGTCTCCCCAGCACAGGAGACATGAGTGCTGGACAAGAGTCTGACACAGGGCCACAAACATACTTAAGGGACAAGAGCATCCCCCTTCTGAGGAAAGACTGGATTGTTTAGCAAAAAAGACATTGCCCAGGGACCATCTCTCATACCTGGAAGAAGGGTGCAAAGAGGACAGAGTCTTTTCCGTGGTGCCCTGTGACTGGATTTGAGTCAATAGGAACAAAATGAGACTCAGAAGGTTCCTTCTGAACATCAGGAAACGCTTTGTGAGGGTGACAGAGCACTTGGACAAGTTGCTGTGGAATGTTGTGGAGTCTCCATCTGTGGATATGTCCAAAAGCTGTCTGGACATGCTCTTAGCAATCTGCTCTAGGTGATGGCTCTCCTTGATCAGATGACCTCCAGAGGCCCCTTCCAACCCCAGCCATTCTGAGATTAAGATTGCAATGGAAGGGTGAAGCAGATCACACTAAGTTTGCCAGTTTCACTGGATATACCATGGGTGAAGTAGGGTTAGGGTATCATTCATAGTTCTTTTAACCTTCATTGAGTCTAGGAGAATTAGAACTGGGGGCTATTTTCTGCCCAGGTGCAAAGGGATAGTGCCAGATGCTTTGTGGAGCACAAATGTTCCCTCCAGAAGTCCCAAAAGAGCCTTCCAGCTCTGGCATATCCCTGCTCACCCTGGTGAGGAGCAGATGGCCCTGTTGCTCCTGGCAAGTCCCTGTCCAGTTTGACCACCTTGAAAGCATTCCTGTTCTAATCAGGCTCTTATTTTCAGCAATTTTCAGTGTGATAGTGAATTCAGATGTGATACTGAAAATGCTGCTCTTGTTTATACCCACAGGTATGTCCATTTGGGATTTACAGCACTCAGATTTTGTGTTTGCTTAGTTGCATTTGTAGCATTTCGACAGTATGATCTCCCAAGTTTTACAAGCCTTCCTTCTCTGCTGGAATAAGATGCCTACACTGCAGGGGAATTAGATTATATATATGCATATATATGCAAATATGGTAGTGTTTTGTGATGCAAAACTGATCTTACATCCAGCTAAAAATAGTATTAAAAGATGTTCATAGACCAAACCTCAGCTGAACCTTTTCAAATCTTTCTTCTATTCCTGCCATAGGGAAAAAAAAAGGGAAAAAAAAAAAAAAAAAAGAAAAAAAAATCTGTCTTAATTCTTGTTTCATGCCAGTGTTATCTCTGCCTTCTTTTCTGAGTGAGTTTTTAAACAAAACAGCTGTTCAATTCAGACTCAGTCTCAGCATATATAAATCCATGCTCTTTGATACAAGCCATTCCTTGAAGCATTTTTCTTGAAGGCACTTTACTACCCTTCAGTGCTTCTTGGACTTTGTGCTATTTTTTAAGATGCAACTAATATTGGAATATAGAACTCCAGTTAGACTGAAAACTGTAGATCTCTAATGACCACAGTTTGCTTGCAAGTCCTAAATGTAATTGCTGTCTTGCCAGCTCATGTTATTTTCTCCTTTGGCTTGTAGGCTGCCAGCATGCCACCTCTTATATTCCTTCTTCTTTTTCTACAATATATTGATAAGAGGCAAACTGGGAGATCCATAAATTGTCAAATTTCCCTCTACATTTGTCTGAGTGTTTTTCTCACAGACACTCTTTGGATTTGGCCTGTGGAAACTGCTGAAAGGCTGACATAAAAATGCTGTCATTTGCCCCAGAGCTTTTTCCCTAGGCAAAACCCAAGCCAGAAATTTTATTCTATGATTTCTGAATACTAGGTTTGCAAAGCACGCAGATCTAGTGAGGTATTCATCTTGGTATTCAAGACTATTTCTTTGAGAGATGCTTTTCAGCCCTACTAATGCTATTTGCTGGCAAATTTGCTTTTGAATTGATTCTTATATAAAATTCTTCAAGCAGGTAACATTTAAAGAACATTCTCCATTAGTCCAGACAACTTATAAGCACCAAGAGGAAGTTAGCCTAAATTCCTGTTAAATAACACTGCCAGCCATTTGAATATCACATAAAGATCACATGAGCACTGCCTGTCTATATCTTAATGAGGGACTAATCCCACATTATTTCCTGAGTGTTTATAGATTGCTCCATCTAAACAATGACCATATAATTTATTAGGAGTTTTTTATTGCAGGATTAGCTCATGGCTTCTCCTGAATACTTCAAAAGAAATAGCTGAAGCAGAGACTGCTATATAAATAGGATGAATAAAAAGTTATTTACAGCAGAGATATTTCCAAACAGAATTCTCGGTTGTGCATTTTCTCTGAGCCAGAAAGAGCAAGCAGGTCCTATAAAAGCTCTTATAAGCAATTTGGAAGCGTTTTTTGGGGAAGGAAGGGGAAGGTTGGCAATAGTTCAGTTTTACTGGTTAGTGGAGGCAGCTAGCTCCTGCTGTTTCACAGTGTGAGATTACATGGTAGGCCCCCAGAGTGACACAACCCAGATTCATCCTGGCACACACCAGTGGTCACGAAAGAAAGATGTTTAAATGGAAGGAAACACATTACATTTTGACTGTGGGGATAAAATATAGCATCTACCCTAGCCATTCTGATTCTCTAATGTTTGTACTACTGTTGCTTCTCTTGACTTTTGCAAAAGATACTGCAGGCATCTCCTCTGCTTTAAAAATGCATTTTTGCTATCCTTCAGATCAAAGAAATCACAATTGTCTGCTCTTATTCTGTGAAAGTTGTCACTGGAAAGCTGCATAATCAGCAGGCAGATCTATCAACTTTATTTATCAAAGGCATCAGGAAAAGGGACAAACAGCAGGAGTTCTTGTGAGTGCTCATGTAAAGGTATTCCCTCTTCCAGATGGTGAGTTTGACCATGAGGTTGAGAACTTGCCACTGAAGGGTTCCCTCACAAAGCAGTTGTGACCTGGCACAGGAATGCTCAAAGGTGTTTGCCTCACCAGCTGCTCTGCTGCTCCACCTCCGTGCTGAGCCCTCCCTTGTGAACTGTTCAGATTGATAAATAGCCCATGTCCCTGTGGACCTGGGCTGAGAGATTGATGCTGGGAGAAACTCAGCTGTCCCAGAGGGGCCTGAGCATCTCCCTGTGTGCAGTGAATGATAAACACTGGTACCCAGGGGAAGAGCCTGTCTCCAGACTGCAAGATCTCCAGCCACACAACACTGGTGTGCAGAGTGTGCCCTGGGACACTTTGCTCCTGTGAAAACAGTGATAAGATAGGCAAAGAGTTCTTGCCTTCTACTGGTCTTGTCCTTATGTGGTGATGGAGGCTGCCTGGCTGCTTCTTCAGGGATCTGGAATATACACCTGGTACCCCAAGCTGGGAAGCCAGGAACACTGTTCTCCGTCTGTGCCCACTCTTACCTCTACAGGCAGTCCTTTCTTCAAGTGCAATCAAATAGGTGATTGGGGCACAGGTGCATCTTCCTTGCCAGTCTCACATGGCAGGTCTCAGGATCATTTCCAAGGGCTATCATCATAAGTCTGTCAGTTCTGGGAGGGAATAGGGAAACAATTCAATTTCTGCTGCAGCCCCAGGGGCTGGTGAAGTGAGGATGCCTATGATAATGATTGTATTCCTGTGACAGCTGCATGGTACAGATCCTTGGCCATGACTAATTGCCTTTCCAGGGAATGCCTGGAGATCCTTGGGGTATTCTGTGCATTTCTGATCCCTGATTCTTCTTGATATCTCCAGACTGAGACAGAGGCAAACCAGGATTCACTTCTCGGGGTGATTTAGGATGACTAACAGGCAGACAGGCTTAGAAGTAAATTAAAAATCTGACATGGGGAGGAAGGGAGGTGAAGAGAAGAAAGAAAGTCATTGTAAACCACTGTTTGTTGGGAATCTCAGCTCTTCTTCATAAGACACATATACCTTCCACTCAGCCACCCCCAAAACGATGTAAGGCTGCAGGAAGGAAACCAAAAGGAGACAGCCACAGAGCAGACTGTGAATCAGGATTTTGACTGATCTCTTTAGAGTGGCCTGGCATTTACCAACAGAGCCATGTTTTCCTAAGAGCTTCAGTGGAGTACTGCTTCAGGAAACCCATAAAGACCCTTTTAACAAAGCAGGAAAGCCCTCAGCTTCTCAGAGGACACAGAGCAGGGCAGGTATCTAATCTCTGGGGAAGCTGCTTGCCCTTAGGGATCAGATCTCACATGGGCATCACCTCCAGGGCTGCAGCCTTGACAATATATAAGAAACTCTACTGTTTCCCACAAGTGGAAACCAAGGAAGCCTCTAAGAACCTCTAAGGCCCAAAGTGATTTCATCAGCTTTTGATGAAGCAGTGCTTGTAGTTAAAGAGCACACAGGTGTGCAATGCCATGCAGGAGATGACAGTGCAGTAAAACTTCTTTGTTGTGCTGTTGAACATGTCTAAATGGCCTTGTCCCATTATTGAAAGAGGAAAGGCAGCTGTTATGCAGCACCAGTGGCAATGCCTGGTGAAGAAACTGTGGAAAACAAAGCTATACAGGTCTGCAGCATACTGTGAATTTTTTTTACTATTTCACTTCTGCATTTTCCTTTTCAATTCTACTCCATACTTAATATCAGAAAAAAATGCACTGATGTTTACTCCTGAGAAGTATCTGGGCAGTATCCAGAGGAGCTGTGGCCAGTGGCTGTGTCGTGCTTCCTGACAAGGTTATGCCATCCCTATCACTGGCAGTGGCACCATCAGCTGCCTGTCTGATGGGTCCATGGCCACCAAGCTCCATCTGCCCCCTGCCCTGGGTCTCCAGCACTGTACAAGGGGAAAGCTGACCCAGGGATGAGCACCACAGGCATGGCAGGACTTCACAGGCTGATTGGGATCCAACAGAGCCTCCAGGCTGACAAGGAGTCCTGGGAGGCAAGTGCATCCTGGGAATATCCCAGTTCTGAGAGGAGAAACATGGAGACAATTAAACTAAACAGCAAATGTGCAGGGGTACTTCTGACTGATCTGGCAGCATGGGCCAGGCATGCTGTGGGGATAGCACCTCAGTGTGTGCAGAGGCAGAGGGTTTGCTGCCTGCCTCACCTGAATCTGCAGGGTACAGAGAGGAGGAAGGGACAGTAAATTGCTGTGAAGCTAGAGGGGTCCTGGCAGAGGACAGCCCAGCATCCATGCTGCTCAGTGTAAGCATCCAGGCTGCACTTCTTTCCAGTACAAGGAGATTTGTTTCCTGGAGATTTGCTGCCTCACACATGGTTGAATACCACAGTTGGCTGAGCAGTGGGGCTGAGCAGCTGTACCCCAGGGGTGAGGACAGTTAGTAGGGGAGCAGACCGCATCAAAGATTTCTTTAGACCACCCTGCCTTCTCCTTATTAAACCTGGACCTAGTCCAGCTTAGTCCTGCTATCTCCCTCCACCACTGGTTCACACACTGGTGGTCTGCAGTTTGCACATGTCAGGAAAGGAAGGAAAGTGCTGGGTATGACTGGTTACAGTTGGGGAATTCACAAAGCAGTTAAATTCAGATGGTCATAAAAATTTAGATGACCATAAAATGCTGCTGTAATGCGACTCATGGCCATTTGAGAAGGATGGCCCAGTCATAGAAGATGCTGGGGAATGCTTTATAGGTCGTAATGAAACAGATGTAATCATTTTGTTTATGCTCATAAAGTGCCTTGGTTTATGTTATAGGAAGTAAAGCAGTTATTTTTTCTGATATCTTAAATACTGCAAAGTAAAATTAAATACAAGGAGTTAGATTTTGTGTTTTATCTTTGTAGGGTATGCATATCCTGGAAATTAGCCTTTTAATGTCTCTTATGATGAAATATTCCCCAGTGGGATCTGTCCTCACATGGATCTCATCTCAGTGACACAGATGAGGATGCTGCACTCATAATTTAAAGTAAATTAAGTCCAGACTTTTGACTGCTGGTAAATTGCCAGAAGCGTGCTTAGTTGGACAAGTTTTGGTCACTGCTGTGCTCCAGAATGCAATTCAGTTTCCTTTTGCACATTAAACCTTAATGGTCCCATCAAAAATAATTTGATTGGAAAATTAAAAGTTGGCTGTTGTTTCCTCCCTAGAATAAGGAATTAAAGCTGAAGGGATTTGTTTGTTTCTTCAGAACAAAAAGAATAAGCATTAGCATGTACTGCTGAGGCAGTAAGTATTCCTTCTAAAGAAACTTTTTTTTAAGTATTCAGGCACACCTAATAAAAAAGCACATAAGAAGTAAAATAGAACAATCTGTTGTTATTTAACATGGCAAATACTGTTGAGATACAAACACAGTTAAGTTTTCTCTGGTAACTAAGCAACAGAAGAAAATACCACTTATCCGAATTGCTGTTTATTCTACTGATTTTTAGCTCTGCAGTAGTGATTTTCATCCTCTACACCTCAAACACAAAAAGAACAACTGTTTATGGTATGGCTAAATTGTTTAATATAGTGTTTGATGTAGGAGCAAATTGGGCACCAGAATAAATGTGTATGACCGCTCCAACTAGGCATTAATGAGTTTTGATCTTCTCACAAGTGCTTCACTAGATTATGCAACATAAGCAGGCGTCCTCTACAGACCTAGGCAATTGCAATAAAATGGACTACATGAGGCATGAAATCAGAATAATTTCATTTTTCCAAAGAATGCAAATGGTCTCTTATTCATGTGTATCATCCTACGGACTTTTTAGATAAAGCACATGGTAACAATGTAGTCTTTGACACTTCTAAACTGAAGACCTTTTTCTAGAGCCGCATCTATTATCATCAGATGGATAATTTCATTATGGTGAAAATCTGTGGCAAGTGCTCAGAGCGTCGTCAGACTGGACTCACATATGGCTCTGCACTTGCATGTGCGCATGCTTGTTGTGCACGCTGCCTGAATGAGCAGCAGACGAACATAACTTTTCCAAATCTTGAAAAAACTAAATTTGTAGCTAAAGATTTGCAGAAGCTGTGGGACTGGAAGAAAGAAGGCAAAAGCAAATAGCAAACTTTGGGGTGAGAATCCCAGAGGACCTCAGAAGACTGGAAGACATTGACTGAGCCTCAGGATGTGCAGCAAGAGCAGTCAAGCCCCACATGCTTGGGAAGAACATGTCCACCAGTGATAAGGGTTTGGTTTCTCTTTTCCACTTATAATAAACCTCAGCTATCTGTATGGAAAAAGAATGGTGTCTGTGAAGCATAATGGAGCAGCTTCTGAAATAATTTCTTAAAAGCAATGGGCATAAATAGCACTCAGATATTATGAACTGGGCTAAAATCTAAGCTCTGTTAAATAACTGCTAAATATTAATGTTAATATTAAATATTAATGTTAATATTAAATGTTAAATAACTGCTAAAAGCACCTTCAGTTTCAATGACACCAGGATGTTCACCAAAGGTGTTTTATAAGAGTAGAAGAACTGTAGGCAGGTTGGAAACCTTTAGCACAGGGGCCAGGGTCATCTAAACACTCTTCCAGAACAACTGATTTTGAGGAATTGTCTCCTCTTTGGTAGGTATTCTGGGGACCTCCTTGCCTCCATTGTACTGGACCAAGACCTGGGGAGAAGTTCCTAAGAATAAGGGGGAAAGGAGTTAGAATTTTCTTCACACAGGAAAAAGGCACATCCTCCCAACTGTGGGCTTCCAAAATATCCGCTGGATTTGTGTGTGCTGACTGAAGGTGATACCTTGCCCCTGCAGAAAGGTATTAGGTTGGTCAGCTGCCAACTCCTGAGGAACAAACTCTGTAAGATTATTTTCATTCATCCTAGTCAATAAAGAAGTGGTTGTACAGCATTTTACAGATATGCAAAGTACTCCTATAAATATTTGGTATTATCACATAATTACACTACCTCATCTCAATTAAATGCACAAGTGGGTATGCTTTAATCATTTAAGTGAATTGTTACCAGAATTATTTGAAATGTAGGCATCTCAGTCTATGCTAACCATCCTCAAGATTGGTGTGTGAACCTGGAGCAAAATGAGGGGTCTTGATTTAGAAAATACTGGAGAGCCACTGTCTTATCAGAATGAATGTCTCTTTCCCTAGGACTGAAATACTCTTTTTCCCAAATACATATATAGACAATTTTTTATTTCTATTTGTCTTGTATCTTGGACACCTGTTGTGGACAGCACAAGGAGTAGCCTGGTTTTCTGTTTGTTTTTGGGGGGGGTTTTTTGTTTGTTTTTTGTTTGTTTGTTTGGGGGGGGTTGTTTTTTTGTTTTTTTTTTTTTCTTTACTTTACTGCCTTCCCTCATTAATATACTAGAAAAAGAATGCCACTTGTGGTCTTGTCTCAGATTCTTGTCCTTCAGGGTTATGCCTTATCAATGGTCTGTTAACTGTGCTCTGGGATGCACTGAAATAAATTAAAACAATTAATTGCTGAAAAATTCTCTACTTTCTTCAAGGGTTAAGACATTAAGATTCAAATAACAATATATATGTTGCCACCTGATTATCAGTGATATAGTGCTTCTGACTCCATTGTATTAATTCTGAATATAAGCTTATTTAAATCAGCATTGACAACCCAAGCAGTGGTCTGTCTTCATTAAAAAAAAATAAAGAGAGAGAGAGAGAAAATAAAAGAGTAATTTTAGAATCAAAATATTTTGATGTTGCTTTTTCACAGTATTTTTCATAGTATCACAGACTGAAAGAATGGTTTGGGTTGGAAGGGGCCTTAAAGATCATCCAGTTCCAATTCCATGGGCAGCTTCCACTAGACCAGGTTGCTAAAATCCCCATCCAGTCTGGCCCTGGATACTTTCAGGGATGGGGCATTGATAACTTCTCTGGGCAACATTTTCCATTGTCTGACCACCCTTACTATGAATTATCTTCCTTGTATCTGATTAAAATCTACCCTCTTTCGGTTTGAAGCCGTAACCTTCAGCCTCCTTCAGGCACTGGAAGGCCACAATAAGATCTCCCTGGAGCCTTTTCTTCCCTAGACTGATCTTCCCTCTCAGTTTGACTTCACAGGAGAGGTTTCATCATCTTCTAACTGCAAAATCTCTAAGAAATACAGTTATGTCTAACTTTTACTCCACAAACAAGAGCACTATGAAATTGTAGGGTCTTTTTATGGAGTGGGTGGAGTGGTGGGTTTTTATTTGGTTTTACTCTTCTGGTGAAATAAGAAACTTTAAGACAAACTTGATTCATTAGACAAAGTAGTTACTTTACTAGATGGCAGTATTGCTACCACACTTCCCATTTCTGCATCTTTTCCTTTTTCTGTCAGGTGCTCTAACTCTCAATTCTTCACTCTTTTTGACCTCTTTTCATATCTGTTAAATGCTCTTTAAGAAAATGAATAGGCAGGTTTTGGATATTTGTAAAGCACCAGCAGAAGACTGTAGCTGACTAAATGCAATCACAACCAAAATAATAACATTCACATTTGCTCTTTCAGGTTCATTGACATCCATTTACCTAAGACATTTTGCAATGCAGAACTCTATACCACTTTTTTCCTATATATTTCTGGAATAACTGTATATAAGAGTCCCAACTTGGACTCATATACAAATGTGAATTTCCACCAAAACAATACCAGAACACCAAAATATAAAACCCTTTTAAATCAGGAACTACCTCTGACTGTGCCTGTATGGTATTGCTGACAATAGGCCTCCAGTGAGGGTGTCTGAAGTGGAATTACATAATGCATATATATATAAAATGGAATGTGTCATTACTGCAGTGTTAAGCTATATTTGGAAGCCACTACAACAAAGCACTTTCTCCCATTTTTTTTTCTTCTACATTTCACAGAAAGAAGCGTCTTTGATATATGAATCATTTTATGAGACCATCTTTTTATTTTAGTAACTGCTAATTTGCACACCTAACATCAATTGCTGGTGCAATTAATTGTGGATGCAAATCAGAATGTTTAGCTGTCTAATCACCTGATTGTGCCTATAAATCAGTGACAGCAATTATGTGTGTAAATGTTCATTTCAGCCTGCAATTAATTTGGCCAAAATTGAAAGGAGAGAAAAAAAAAATACCACCATAGGCTGAAATTTGGTCCCCAGTGTGTAAAAACAGAAAGTGTCTTCCTCCTCTACGTCTTGTGCTTAAATTGCAGAGAGCTAAGTAGACAAAGAGCAATGATTCCCCAGTCCCCAATAACTCACTGCCAGTGTTTCACAATAAAGTGCAATGGGAGAGGAAATATTTCCATACGGGTTCATTAATCACAACATGTTTGCCATGCACAACCACTCTGCAGAGCAGGTAGAGAACCCTAGGGGTCCTCACCTGCCACAGTATGTCATTTTTGTAATAGGAAAAGTATTTTCTGTACAAATGCTGTAGAACTGAAGTTGCAGATGGCTCCACTGGCAGAGCTAGAGCCTCCTGGCACAGTTTTCAGCAGCCACAGCTCCTTTAGGAATTTATAGCAAACGTTAGTGTTATCTTAAAAGAATTATGCTGAAGATGTTCTCTGTTCCCACTATGTGCAATGCTCCAAGGTGTGCCCCTTGGGAGGACATGTTAGGCAGGACAAACAAACCCCACTCAAACAATAAACTGCAGAGGGAAATACAAACCTTGCCTGTCCCTGTTGTGCTGCAGGACTTCAATGAGAGGTCTAGGAATAACTAAAAGGATCGTGACTGAGAACCTGAGGGTCCAGTGGACCCCATTAACAGAACTGTGCAGCGAAAGATGCCTTTCCAGCTCAGTGGCTTTCAGATCTGGGCAGCAGGCCATTTCACTTTACCTAACCCCAAAGACATGAGAGAGCCCCAGTTATCCCATCACACTCTGACCCATGTAGACCTGCTCAGTGTTTTGCATGAGAGTTAGAGTCTGCGCCGTGTTTACTGTACCTCTGTGGTCTCAATCTCTGAGCAGTTCATTGCTGCTTCACTCCCACATGGGACTTTGATAAAATTTAAAGCCACCTGGTGTGATTTTAATTTAAATGTGAGTTTAATGTGTTTTCCTTTTATATTGCTGTGATGTGCATTGTCAAGAGAAATGCTGCAGGCTCAGATCTGTCCTCTCAGCTGTTTCTCTGTGCTACTCCCTGGTTTTGTCTGGTGAATATTCCTGAATAAAAACTGCTGCTCTGCAGTAAAGTGTACATTGGGTACAAGGGTGTATTGGGTCATTCTTCAAGGGGGCAACCAAGTCTTGGGCTTTTTGGCAGTCAGAAGCCAAAAGTCTTCTCATCAGCATAAGACACCTCCAGAGTCACAGCTGAGCAGAGTAGAGATTAAAGGTTGCATGCAACCTTTGTAAAAAGAGATTTTTACAATTCACCATGGTCCACCAGTTATGAAAAGGGTTTTAAGATAAGAACTTGTGGAAAGAAGAAATACTGAAATACTTTATCTTAACTAATCAAAACAATTCATATTGAAAGTGGTTAAAATTTACTAAACTTTTTCTAATTATAAAATCACTTTAAAAATTGCTGTGAAAATATATTGAAAATGCCATAAGAAAATGCTATCAGGAACAGGATATGAAAGATACCTCAAGAAAAAGAGAAACAAAGATCCACATCAACTGATGTTGGAGTAGCCCACCAGGCTACTACTGTAGGACACAAGGCACCCTGATGGAAGACAATACCTTAATCTTCAAAATTTTTCATTAAATGAGACTGGTTTTTTTGGTTTTTGTTTTTTTTTTTTTCAGCCAGCCTCAATTAGTTTGGAACTAAAATTGCAGGAACAATGTGAGAGGTTTTCTGACACAGAATAACTGAGATCAGATCAGAATAACAGGGTGGATCAAAGGCCAGCCAGAGTGATCACTGTGCTGTGAGTCAGGTGTGTCATGGGAGGCTGCTGCAAGCTCTGCAAGGGTCACCACAGGCATCACAGCCTCTGGGTACTAGCCTTCAGAAGACATCCCTTGCTTCCTAAAACACTGATTACTCCTGCACCCATCAAAATCTACTTAATGTGCTGGTTGCCAGGTGTTTTTCTTGCTGATTGTGCATGCCACGAGAGCTGGCAGGCTTTGCTGCCTTTATCTTCTGGTTACTACAGGGAGCAGCAGCAGCCTGTTGGGTTCCTGGCTCCTGCTGCTTCTTACTGCTACTTTTGCATGGGAGCTACCTTAGTGAGTCATTTCTGATCTCCAAGGGAACCCACAGCCAGAGCTCCACGCCTCCTAAAATAGGAACTCGCAGCTACATCTTCTCTCCAGCTAAAATAATCAAACGATGAGGAAAAAAACCACTATATATTTGGCAGTATCTGAAATACTCAGTGCATTAGATGGGTGGGAAAGCAGGACAATAAGCTCAGCCATAGCAGAGCTACAGGCTACCACCTCAGACTTGCAGTGGAGGACTTGTGCAAGTCCTAATAGAGCCATAGAGAAGGCGATTAGTTCTTTGGAGTTTCTCATTAAAGAGTCAGTTTTGTTCCTCTCATTATTTGCAAAACCTCTGAAGAAGGCCATATAATCAAGATATCACCCGTATATTTCAAATTAGAAAACTGGGTCCCTGAAAGGAACACTGTTTAACAAATATGACAATGCTACATTTTCCTAATGGCCTTATCAAGGCAAGTCTTGTCTTCGGTTTAGTTTACTCTTATCACATCAACTATTATAAATTGCAATACAACAATCTTTCTAAATAAGTGTTCATTATTTTGAAGGACATTGAACAGAATGTTATTTGCAAGCAGGAGTATAACGTGTATAATATCATTCTGTGCTTCTATAACCACTCTCTTTTATTTCCAGGTATTTTCACACGATGTACTTGGGTATCCGGAGCCGACAGAGTGGAGAGAATGACAGATGGCGGTTTTATTGGAAAATGGTGTATGAGTATGCAGATGTGAGTATGCTGCATTTGCTAGCCACCTTTCTGGAAAGTGCTCCACAGCTGGTCCTGCAACTCTGTATTGTTGTACAGACTCGTACACTCCAAGCTCTCCAAGGTAGGGGTTCATTTAATCTATTTATTTTTTTATAATTTTTGGAAGATGCAATTTCCACACATGCATATTTATCCTTTGTTCAGACTGCCGTGTGCCTTGTAGTCCTGGCATAAGAGCAGATCTTACCTGCTAGCTGCTATTTAGCTGTTAACAAAAACTCTGTCAAGAAAGCCTGTGTTATTAGAGGGTTTTTTAGCCTTTCTTAATGGCCCTGGGT
Source organism: Brachypodius melanocephalos (assembly GCA_013398615.1). Classification (NCBI taxonomy): domain Eukaryota; kingdom Metazoa; phylum Chordata; class Aves; order Passeriformes; family Pycnonotidae; genus Brachypodius; species Brachypodius melanocephalos. Next base: position 18,469,437 of record VZSR01001685.1, read on the forward strand.
TGTGGTTAGGATTTATAATGTTTTGCTTTCTGCATGTCCTTATAATAGAAGAGCTCTTCTGATTATCCACTGGGCCAATGTGAAAATTGCATCAATCAAACTATTACTCTTCTCCCTATGCTTTTTTCTGTGAATGTTCAAAACCCTGCAAACTGCAATAATGAGGTTCATGTGGCATTATGCAAAACAGGAGACAGCACAGGAGATAACAGCAATTCTGTGAAGAAAATGCCAATGTTTATGCCCATCAGCTCCCAGTCTTGCTTATCTGAAATAACACAAATCATCTCTAGAGCACTGCTCATTCCTCCACACTCTGGGTTTCCTTCTGAGGTTGATGCTTTCAGCAAGTGTGGTTACTTCTTTGAAATGGTAAATGCATGTATATGTCCAGCTATATGGCTTTGTCAGGCGGTGATGCAGATATTAGCCTATCTCATTCACTATTGCTTTTTTCATGCTGCTTTTGGCTCCCTGACACCTGTCCTTTTGTATTGTGCCATTGTTTTGCCTTGTGGTTGCACCTGGACATATTTTTTTAGAAAGAAAATGAAGTGAATGAGAACTTCGGATCCAGAAGGTGACAAAAACGCCATGAGGCAGTGAGGAGTAAAGGGAGGAGGGGAGAATCAGAGAAACAGAGGGAGGAAGGAAATGCAGAATTTTTGTCATTTTCTTTTAAGGAACAGCTCCTGTGCTTACTACTGTACAAGAAGAAAATGTGACAGCACCTTGCTCCAAGAAAATGTTGGGTCTGGTTAGCTTATTAGGAATAACATGCAGTGAGTCTGACTGAGTAAAAAAGGACTGGGCACAAAGTGGGTAACTGTGTGAAGATCTTGATCCTGAGCAGTTTCCTGTGGATAAATCAGAAGTTTTACCTTTACAGAGCTCTGAACTGTCATGTAATAAATAGCTGTCCTTCTTCCTGCAGTTTTGTTTTGTTAGATCTAAAACTCTGCCATCTTAATGGGAAAAGAAAACCAAAGTTTCTATTTTAATTGGTTGATGCTCTGTACAAGGAAGTTTGCCTAAGCACTTCCTACAGCTATTTCTCAAAATGATAAGGTCCCACACCAACACGTTCAAACTATTATCATTGAGGAGAAGGTATTATCACTTCAAGATTTGTCTCCCCAGAAAAAGCGAGTCCAGAGTGAGACTTAGGAGAGGAATACTGTATGGTCAGCTGTAATTTAGCTATCTTCATAAACTATTAATACAGAATGCCTCTTGTCCTCGTTTTAGTGCAATAACAGATCTGTCTCTGAGAAACGAGCCTGGTGAGTAGGCACTAAGCCTGTGATACGCTCTGCAAGTGGTTGTTAATTAGAGAGGACCTGAAATGCCTCAATTTAAAAGGCAAAAATGGTTTCTGCAGCCTGCAATCAACTCTGTGAAACCTACGTATCAGAAACCAGAAAGTAATAAAACTATAATTATGGATTTCAGCCGAGAAGGTTGAAGGTATTTACTTATGCTCTCTTCACCCATTTTCTTCCAACTTCCACAGAGAAAAGGATCCATTAAAAAACCCTAAGAAAATTAAACAAGGTTGTAGTATTTTCTTAAACAGCTATACCACTATACTTTCATGATAAAAGCAAACATGTTTTAGCATCTTGCCAGTGGTGAAAATCCTTTCTCTGTTTTCTCTCCTTTCTTAAAGAAACTATGAGGATAATGCATTACACCATAGGATGGTGGAGTAGCTGTGAGGCTGCATAAGAAGAGCATAATTTCTCTCAGTGATATCATGCCACAAATGGGTGTTTTAAAAGGCCCAGCCATAAGGTATCTGCTACATCTGGCTGTCCACTCACTGAGCCTGTTAGAGAGATTTCCAGCATGGATCAATAAACAAGGTGTTTGATTGATTTTCTTAGTTTAGGGAATGCTACTTGTTTTTTATTGTTGTTCTTTAAGTTATTATGAGAATTGTTAAGTGACATCGCTGGTCCGTGTTCTTAAAAATATATGGCTTTCACAAACCACAGATTTGGCATGGGAAATGAATGGTCTGTAAGCAGGGCATTCCTAATATTAATCCACTAATTACTGCAAGAAAAACTTTTAAGTATTTTTATTTATGAAATTCTATACTTTCAATTCCAAATGCAACAAAATGGCATCATTCCCAACAGGAGAATGCTATCAGCATTACCGAAGATTCCAAGTTTTGTAATGGGTGTTGGCTTGGTTCAGAATATTTCTTATTTCAGTAACTAAGCCCTGCTAATCAAGGTAAGATATATGTGCAGGCCTGTACATGCATCTTTATGGGGATCATGAAGAATATTGTGCAAAACCTATTGTATCTACAAAATCTTCCCTCTCAGTCTCCCATGCACTGTAGGAACCACTTCAAAAGTGGGATGCACTTCAGAGGATGCACCACAGGGATCCTTTAGCACTTGCCTGGGCTCCCCAAGCATGAATTTAAAAACTGCAGTGTAAGCTTCTAGCAAGGCTTGTGTACCCCTGTATCATGACCCTGCGGCAGAGCAAGGCTTGTGAGGGAGGCCATCAACAGTCCTTATGGAGTGTCATCTCTCTTCTGCATCCTCATCCAGAGATATCCAACTAATACTGAAACAATAGCTAAGTTCTTATCCAAAACTCTGAATCTTCTTAAAGATTTCATCAAAACTGGCACATTTAGAGGCAGTGTTCATTCTTATTCTGCCTACAACCAGCAGCCAGGTCTCACCTGAGTGGAAGGAGTAAAATTGCTTGTGGAGAAGCTGATGATTTCTAGGTGTTAATATCTCAAGAAGACAAACAACTTCAGTTTGACAGTGGACTAAACTGGAGCTGTGCTAATGCCCCTATTACCTCCACCTTTTCCACTCTGGTGATTCCTTTGTGTTTGAAGAAATATCTGCTCTCAAGAAGACTGATGTGCCTTGAAATAAGTAGTTCCTTCCTCCTTTCCTCACCGGAGTCTGTTTCTCCTGCTCTTGCTCTGAGCACAGTTGAATTCTCTGGGACAAGGGGATGTCACACAACGAGGAATTCCAGCCCCTGGGGAGGCAAGGGAGGACAAGGCATTAGGGTAGTCAAGGAAGGTCAGGGCCATCCCTTTATGTGCCACCTTATCTTGTAATCATGCCCACAGACTAGCAGTCATCCCTTGGCACTCTTCTTTTACTCTACTTTGGTTTTCCCACTATGCCATTTGATTTTAGAAAGTCTTCTCATCTCAAAATGAGTAAAGTCCAGCAAGCAAAAAATCCTGCTGACCATCTGATTGGAAAGTGACTCCCATCAGTTATCATACAGGAGCTATTTTCCTGTTCAAGGGTATGGTGTTCTAACCATACCTAGATGAGCAGATAGACAAGATTTCTCCCTGGATTTGCCACAGATTTCATTGTTTATACTGTATTAATTAACACATTGCTTAAATTATAGATTAACTTCTCATTCCTGTTTACTGCATTGACAATTTTTCCTTCAGCCCCTGGGAGGTTTGTTCTGGCTTCTCCATACAGTGTTATTAATCAAAGTCTGTATCAAAGTTTAATCAAAGTCTAATCAAAGTTTATGTCATATAAAGCTGCATTTCTTAATGGGGACTGGCATTAGTGCCAGAAGCAAAATGAAAAGTTCAGACCAGTTTATAAATTCCTCAAGTTTCATTGAAGTCACCACACACCACAGAGCTACTGGAGTCTGCTGAAAATGCATTCCCAGGAAATCTCTCTGGCCAAAACTTTTCCCATTTCATACCAGCTCTGTTGGAAGCCCTACACTGTTCATATGCTGACACCACAGCCAGTGTACAAAAGTTTACAGTGCCACCAAGCACCATTCCCAAATCCTTCTGCTCCAAACAAATTGCTGCTCCTGCCTGAGCTGAAGAAGAAGCTCAGTCTTGATAGCAGTTTATGACATGGCTGATAGGTCCTAACTTTATCTGGCAAAAGCAAATTATGTTGTTAGCTGGTTGATTAAAAAAATCCTCTGGCAAAGCTCAATGTTGTGCATCAGGACTTCAGACTCTTTTCATATCAGCACTGAAAATGATTTAAGTCTGCATTTTTTTTCTGTGTGGACAACATTATGCTTTTGCACAGCTTTTCTTTTTTTGTTACCTTCGCAGCAATTTTGGATTGCTCTTTAAAATGCTGCCTGCATTTGTAGTGGCCAATAAATAAATAAATAAATAAATTTTAAAAAATATTTCTGATGCAATATTTTATACAATTCAGTGCACATTTGTATGGAAATAGGTGCAACACTTGAGTTCTGGGCAAGTTGCCATTACTTTTTCTTGTGTTGTCAAGGTTCTGCAGTGCTGCAGTCCAGCACTCAACCTTTCCACAGAGAAACTAAAACAGAGCAACCTATAGTTACAGATTCTGCTTGATACTTGGCAAAACAGATCTCCAGTGACAAGGATCACCAAGTATGATATACTACAGAGTAAGCGTGTTTTCTGGAAATTAAATGATCTTAAACTGATCCGCAGGTCCTTTTGCAAATTTTAAAAATGTTATATTGTGCTCATTAGGATACAGACATCATATTAACATACCCTTGTTTCTGACTGTCCTGGAGAGGATTTCCTGAAGGCAATCATGTCATATAATCCATTCTGTAACCTGATTACAATCTTAAACCTAGTTATACTCTTAGTATCTAATATACCAATTGAAAGTTTAATTCTCTGATTGATAGAGACTTGCTGATGCCTGTCCTGACTTTTTAATTTTTATCAGCTGTCTGTCCATGCTTATTCTTGTGCCACCCCTGTTTTTACACTTGTTCCCTAAGGAAATTCATACAATTATATAGCCCATTTCTGTCTTTCAATTCTGCTTTTAAGAACTTCTGATCCATTTCAGTATTTCAATCAAGTATAAAATCACAACCAAATCTCAAAGATAATTATATTTTTTAAAGTTGTAAAAAAAAAGCCAATACAAAGAAAGAAAAAATTATATTTTTTTTAATTTTTTTTTTAATGGAGAGCCACCACTACTGGGAAAATCAGTCAGAGTGCAGCCAATTTTTTTTTTTTTTTGCATACCAGTCATCCCAAATAAGCATCCTTCCAGACAAGGAATTGCACTGTTTTCCCCTGCCCAGTGGGACTGTTGTGAGTGACAAATGGGACTAGAGAATAAGAGATACTTTGATGGAAAAGTGGAATCATTCCTTCTGCTGTGCATTCTCTCATCTCATGAGAGGTTCTGAATTTTCTTCACAGACTTTTTCTTCCTCAGTCCCAGTCTTAATTAATCTTTGGTGTATACAGATGACCAAGGCTGCACAGAAGACTCCAGATGACATTTATCCAGAGCTCCCATATTTCTCATGGCAATTTCTCACTAGGTATGATCTAGGGTTGTAATTTCCTGTTCACTCAGGTATTGGACTAGTTAATTCTAGTTATTTCATGATATTTTAAAACACACAGGCTCTTGTGGTGTCATGTCACTCTGATGAGGCTCCAATTACATTAAAAAATGTATTAGCAACTAAATGCACATAATGAAATTTCATTTCTTTTCTACTTTTCCAGCCTGCAAGGTGCCCCTGATTTTTCCATATCTCACTCTCCTTTCCTACATTGACAATATCTCCTACTTACTAGTACTTTATGTTTTAAACAAAGGTCATTAAGAGAAGTATTTGGACAAAACTGGTTCCAAGGGTAATCAGTATTGAAAAGGTAAGAGTAACTCTACTTCACCCCAAGGGTTCTTTTTTAGCATTTCAACATAATCTGCAGTATCTTTCTTTAATTAGTTCCTTTACCTGCCTTATTTCTATTCTATTATTCCCCAAGCTCTCAAGCATCACCAGCACTTTCCCATTAGCATTGCAGTCACCGTTCTGCCGTTTGAGAGATTAGATCTGCCATATTTTACTTGTTAAGAAAGGGGTTATAAAAGAAAGATATAGAGCAATTCTAGACTCTGTAGCTCTCCTACAATCTACTCCATTTTTACTGTATCTATTCTTTTTCTTACACTTTCATGTTTCAAGTCAAGGTTGGACAAGGCTTTGAGGAATCTGATGTTCCCAAAAGTTGTCCCTGCCTATGGCAGCGATTTGAAACTAGATGACCTCTAAGGTCCCTTCCAACCCAAGCCATCCTGTGGTTCTAGGTTTGCCTTTGTTTTCAATTAGTTATTGCTTTAAAAGCTGCTCTAAAACTTTGTGTTGTATTGAAGCCTACATTGTAGTCCTGCTTCAGCCAGGTGCCTGTGAAATGCCTCCTTTTCAGTCACATGGCACAAGTTCTGAGTGGGGTTACTTAAGATGTTTCTCACCAACAGCAGGATTTTATACATTGGCTTATTTTGAATCCTGCGGCAGAGAGGTTTCCATTGCATTGGGTGAAAACAAGGAACTTTGAGTTTTGCTTCCATCTACAGTAACATATATTTCCTTTCTGTTCTTATTTTCTATCAGCTGGCTCTGTCTTTGAGCTCTTATTTCAAGAGCCCTTATGGAAAATTGTCCTATAAAACACAACCTTTATCTCTCATCATTCTTTTTTTCCTTTCCATCAAAGAACCATTTCTGAGGTAGGTTTTGAGGCTTTTTTTTCTGGAAGTTTTTGGGTTTCAGTGTTCAAAAGCTCCAGAAATCCTTCTGTGCTTTGCCTCAAAGAAAATCCAAGTCTCCCCCACACAGAAGTGGGGAAAAGATCTATTAACTTCTGCTGCTTTCACTCATTTCTGTAAAATTCTGTTGGGCTTACTAACAGATCTATTTTTGTTTACCCATCCATTTTATATAAATTAAACCAACATTTATGTGTTTCAATGCTATTTTGCTACATTTAGATGTCCTGCAACAACCTCTACACTTTCCATAACTAAGTTTAGAAAGAATCCTCTCTGCTTCCTCTCAGAAAAGCTGTCAGCTGTCACACTCTGGAATATCTGGGCTGCCTTCAGCAGCACATGTTCTCCAGCCTATATCTGACAAATCAGAGGCTGCCATAACGAGACAATTCTGTGCAGAATTTCTCACTGTAATAATAGTTTGAACATCTCCATCCATATCCAAATTTAACTCTGGAATTCTACAGCAGACTCTTAACAACTACCCACTATCTTTCCCCAAAGTGATTTTGTATGCAAACAGGATCTGTTTTATCAGGGAACTCTTTCTGAACATGCCGCTGTCATTCCATTCACACAAACAGTTTTTACCATTATTTCCATCTTTTCTGAATACCAGCTCTCTTTCAGCATCCATGTCCAAGGGGTGATTATGAGACCATGGGTGTTTCTGTAACCCTACAGCTCTTTTTGTAGCCCTGTAATTCTTCATGCCCTGTGTTTATTTCCTGTGTTTCCTGATGTCCTGTCCCTGTCCATTCATCTATCTAAAAGTGTGATGCATCAATATAACTTGTAAAAGCAAGAGGCAATGTACACAGGTATTGTCAGGAAGACAAGGAGTTGGCAGAGTTAAGGTGTTGCTTCTTCACAAACCCATTTTACAGGACCTCAACCCCTGAAACTCAATCAGAGATAAATAATGAGCATTTATATTCTTTCTGTTTAACTGCAGTAAAATAACTCTAATCCCTCTAGCAGCATTAGTAATGAGGGGAGCTGCATCAAGAATTTTGTCAGAAATAATGTGTTCTGGTTTTTACTGAATTTATGCTGATATCTTTATCCTTGTTTATTACCTATTAATTGGTCATAAAAAGACCAGAGGATCACACAGCACTATATAGATGTATAAATATGAGTTTGCATTATTATGCAAAAAATATTATTTGTGAAGCTTGGCCGCTCATGGGACACTTTTTTCCATTCATTACATCACAGGAAAATGAATGAACTATTCAGGTCATTCTGCGTGAATAGCAATAAGGCTTCATAACATACCAGCATGAAATCTGCATATGCAATTTTAATAGAAAAAAGTCATTATAAACAGTATTAAGGAGATTCAGTGTACATTTTACTGCTACTCTTTTTGTCCTCATTCTTCTGGCATTAACTATCCTAGCTACATTTGCAGATAGAGGTGTCTCTAGCTAAGCTTCAAAAACCTGTTGGAAGGTCTCCATAAATCAGCTGGTTACCAAAGATAATTGGTAGGTGCCTTCTTCACTAAATTTTGAAAAATATTGTCATATATTTGGATATCTGAACAAAACCTTAGGTGCATATTTTGTCATACCTTAGAAGTATTATGCCAGTCTGAAAGAGAAAAATTATAGGTGGTTTTATAAACTTACATTTACATAGGAATATAATTTAAAGATTGGTTTCTCAAGGCTTTTTGATGCAGATTGTTCAAGTACCAAGCTGATAATCTCACCTCTGGGTGATATTTCCAGCTCGTACCAATTGAGTGTCTTGTCAAAGAATGAAAGAATAAGATAGGTCAAAGAGTCTTCAATCAATCATCTGGTCCAAATCCTTCTGGAAGCACAACCATGTTCAAAAATTGATCAGATTCCTCAGGGCCATGTCTCTTTGAGTTTTGTGCACTTCTGTGGTTGCTGAGCCCACAGCCTCTCTGGGTGAACTGTACCAGTGCTCACCACCCTGGCAAAAATCTTTCTTACAGCAAATCATATTTTTCCTTGCTGCGATTTTGACTCATTGTGTGCTTCTAAGTTTGAGGGGTTTTTATAATTCTCCTTTCAGGCAAGAGAAAACGGCAATTAGATCTCTCCTCTTGGTTCACAGTCCTCTTCACCAGTCTTCCCTCAGGCTACACAAACCTAGCTCAGGTACCATGTATTCTAGCCCATAGCATTGTGGCTATGAGTGGACAAGGGAAGGGTTACAGATGTTATATACCTGGACTTCTGCAAAGCCTTTGACACAATTCCCCATAACATCCATCTCTCTAAATTGAAAAGAGATGGAGTTGATGGACAAGGGAATGGTTGGATGGTCACATCCAGAGGGTAATGATCCGTGGCTCAGAATCCTGATGGACATTGGTGACATGTGGTGTTCCTCAGGGGGACCCTCAGGGGTCCATATTGGGACCAGTATCATTTAATATCTTCATTGATGACATAGACAAAGGGATTGAGTGCACCCTCAGCAAATTTGCAGATGACATGAAGCCGAGTGGTGCAGTTGACACACCTGAAGGGCAGGGTGCCATCCAGAGGGATCTGGACAAGCTCCAGAAGTGAGGCCATGGGAATCTCATGAGGTTCAATAAGATCAGGTGCTGATGCTGCACCTGGGACAGGGCAACCCCCAGTACCAACATGTGCTGGGGGATGAACAGATCTAGAGCTGCCCTGATAAGAAGGACTTGGGGGTACAGTTGGGTGGGAAGCTGAACATGACCCAGCAACATGCACTCACTGCCCAGAAATACAACCATATCCCATGCTGGATCAAAAGCAGCATGGCCAGAATGGCAAGGGAGGGAACTCTGGCTCTCTGCTCTGCTCTGGTGAGATCCCACCTGGAGAGCTGCACCCAGCTCTGGGGTCCACAGCACAGGAAGGACGTGGATTTGTTGGATTGAGTCCAAAGGAGGCCATCAAGCTGATCACCAGGATGGAGAATCTCTCCTACAAGGAAAGGATAAGAGAACTAGGATTGTTCAGCATGGAACTAGGGTGACCTAATTGTGGCCTTTCAGTACCCAAAGAACCATTCTATGATCCGATTATTTCAGAAACTCTTCACTGGCCTCGCTCTGGTTTGTGAAATTATTTCCAGTATTGGTGGCCCAAAATATGAACATGCTAGAGTTTTCGTTTGCCTTTGTAAGTCTTTTTGTCACTCCTCTAAATGTGACAAGACGGATTCTGAGATCCCTCTGCAGGGCAGCCCTGCTCTCTTGCAGATCAGCTGCTCCTCTCTGAGGAATCCAGGCTTTAAGGGCATTGTGAGCCTGGAGGTGCTGTGAAAAGAAATTCTTTACTGCTGCAGGGAATGGCAAAAAAAAAAAAAAAAAAACCAAAAAAAAACCCAACAAAATTTATTTTCACATTATCTACAGGTTTTTAAATTTAATAGTGCCTGCACAAAGCTGCTAATGTATACATAGTGGTAAAGACAGCCTGAGACACATAGTAGTGCATTTAGTTTCTGCAAGCATGATATATTGCCAGCACACTGAATTTTATTTGTTGGGGAATGTCAGAAAGTTGCTGGCATATCCTTCTGCTCCCTTTTTGTTGTGCTAAAAGTGAACTTGCCAAGGAAAAAATTTCCAGTTTCATTTTGGGTTCCTGTGTTTTTTATGACTGGTACATTTGCTCAGGGATGGGGAGAAAAGTGATGCATGCTTGGCACAGAAAAAGCTTTCCTGTGTCTAATATAGCAGTGAGAAATTTTAGTCGTGATTGTGTCTTACCCAAAGACTGCACAATACCTCAAAGACAAGAATTAATGTGAATTCTTCATCATGCAGTGACCTTTAAATCTTCAGTCACAGAGCCAAATTGCATGTCCAGCTTCATGCCAAAAACACAGATCTGAAATTTTCTGTCATTTTCATTGCTAGAGCATATTAGTGCATGTTACTTTGTTAATCTGCAAAATTGCTTTTTCTTCTTTGCCAAAATTAACCAGAAAACTAATCCTTTCTGTTGAGAGTGATTTTAGCTGCAAGTTGCATGTCAAAGTGGAAATGCAGGTTTTTAAATGTGCCTTGCATGGCATCCAGGTTTAGTGGTATTCAGGATATACTACAAATGATGAAATTTGTATGGGATTTCATATCTTGTTTTATACATTTAAGTATTTTTCAGCTGTGTGTTAGGTGAGTATCAAGCTGCAAGTATAAAAACCTATTGCATTTTTGCTTTGTGCTCAGAGTTTTGCAAGTATCAGTGAATAACCAGTGTTACAGTGAGACTCAAACAAAAGGTCCACTCAGGCACAGCAGGTTCACCCCTGTGGGCAGCTTCTCACTGAACTCAGTGGAACTGTTTTAATGAATAAAATCTACTTGCTGGGCTGGGATTTATAGGAGCATTGTTTTACAAAAATGTATTAAGTAGCATTCTTTTGTGTTAAGCATGACACTCTACCTAACCTAATGAGGATAAAAACCTATTAAATGTATTTTATTAGTTTTTGGTTTCCTAACTAAATTATAATGAAAATTAATTTAAAATATTTTTCTTTTTCCAGTGGGTGTTATTTCTCACACTATGCCAGTGGTAAAGTGGTAAACTGTATTCTGTTTTCTGTATATAGTGCATACAGTTTAAAAACAAACCATTAACAGCTTTTGTGTTACTGCTGGAGAGAGAATTTCTAGTTTTAATTTTGAGTGGGGCTTGTATCATTTGTGCATGGGTGGCTAGTGTGCTCTTGGGAGTTAAACAGCTTGGGCAGGAAGAATCTCCTGGTGTGAGGTTACTCAACTACTATTGATCTCAGGCCCTTATAGCTAATAGACACTGCCTCTGTGTGTTCTTCCCCACCCTGTGGACATTTCAAGATGCAGAGGGATTCTTCCACACTCACATAATTGAGTCAAAAGTGTGAACTGAATCTTCTTTCAGTGCGACTTTCCTGGCACAGTTGCAAGTAGTGCTCCCTGACATCCTCCAGCAGCTATCCAGGATTGTCACAGAGTTTTGCAGGAGCTCTGACAGCTGCAACCTCCCTGCTGCTCCTACCCAGTGAAACTGGGAAGACCCAAGAACCCCGTGGCAGGGTCAGAGAGCAACCCAGGGACTGATTGGGAGCATCCTGCAGGTGCTGGACCCTCGGACCTCGGGACTTTGAGGGCTCACGTGTAGCAGAGATCAGCAGCAGCAAACCCCCTCTGCCAGCTGCCATACCGCTCTGAGCAAGGCTGCTGCCATGTCCCCGGCGGTGGGGACAACAGAGTGACTCACAGAAAACCTCCCAGTTCGCTGCAGTTTTCAGTCTGCAAAATGAAATAAACTAACACCCATGTCATGCTTTATGCTGTACTAAAATCTGCAGTAGCTCAGGGGCTGCTTCGTGAGCTGTGCTGTCGTCCCCATCACAGGGGCAAGTGAATGACGGGGTGTACCCCTCCTTCAGCCATCTGCTGCCACCCCGGCGTCAAAGCCCTCTGAAAGCTTATGCAACTTCAGGCTCTTTTCAGGTTTTAATGAGTGCCTTTGGTGCTCTCATAGTCTCCTTCCTGCTCTGTGGATAAATGTATTGAGTGATTCATTATTACCAGAAAGGTGGATGAATAAGTAGACAGACAGACAGACAGACAGACGAATAGATAGATGATAGATAGATAGATAGATAGATAGATAGATAGATAGATAGATAGCTGTTCGAGCACCATCTAGTTAAGCTGGATCTTTTCCAAGTCTCCCGTGCCATAGAAAGGCATTCAGAGCTCATTTTGAGCTCCTAGGTTAGTCACTCTTGGTAATGAAGCTAAATAAGTAAGATGCCCCAAAGCCATTAAAAAATGGAGCTCTGGTGATCTTCTTGATCCTGACCCTAGGTGACATGGTAGCATTTACTCTCTGTATATTCATAGCAGCTTGTCATCCTTAAATATAGCTCAAGCCATAACTGCTTTACCTCAGTAACTGGGCTCTGTGCTGGTTTTTCTCAGCAGAAGGCAGAAAATGTGCAACGTGAGACCAAGCCAACAGTAAACTGAAAATGGCTCCCCATGCCTTTTCTTCAGACCCACTGTAGTCCCAGCAGATCTCTCTCACGCCATGAGACCAGGACTCTCATCTAGAGCTTTTCAATGATGTATTTTCACCTGCAAGCACAGTAGACACTAAAATCATTTGCAGTAAAAAGAAATTCTGCTAGGGGATGAATATTTTATATCATATTTTCTTGGCATTTCCTCTAAAAAGCGTGATTTTAACTTTCCACCCCTATGGAGTCAGTTTTGTTATAAAGAGACAGATCAGAAATGCCTGAAAGTATTTTGAATGGTGATTCAGTAGAAAAGAAATGAGGTTACAATCATCAGCTCGAAAAGAAATCCAAAGGTGTTCTCTGTTTTTGAGGGGTTTTCTTTCACTTCCTTGATAATGAATGTAGCAGCAAAATCGGGAAAACAAGCTGGGAAATTTGCATGATGTAGCCTACACCTGCCTGACTCATTTCCACACCTGCTCTGGGGTGCTTCACTTCCAGCCACTTCAATGCCATACCTTGAGAGGCAGAGCTGTGCAAACAAGGGCACAAAGAGGCCTTTGGCTTCGCAGCAGCAGCACATCCTGTGGCAGCAGCCTTTTGGAGCCAGATGGGTTTTCTGAGCAAAGCATAATGCGTTGCAATTGAATTGATATTTTAAGCTAACACGTGTTTAGATCAGAGAGGCTCACAACACAGTCACTTACAATACATGGCTGATTGCTTCATGACAGAAGCAGCTAAATGCTGTAATGGGGAAGGTGGTATCAGCATTTCACTTCTAAATTTTGATTCTCAATTACTTAAAGCAACTGTAAGAATTCACTTTTAGCTGGGGCTTGAGCAAGGACACAGGCCAAGACTCAGAGCAACCTAAAAAGCAGTAGGAGTTTATCTCTTTATGAAAGGCTTCCTAGTATGAAAAAACTTAAATATAAGAGGGCAGCAAATCTGCTTCCCCCAAGGCAGGGTCCTGTGTTTGTTTCTGAAACTGAGATAAAATTGAGGCAATGAGAATGAACAGAGCTTTGAAAAAAGCTCTTCTGAAAAGATCAGCTGGATAAAATGCACAGAGCTGCAAATGATCTCTAGGAAAGCACATTAGTTATACTTCAGCTAACATGAAAGCTGAAGGACCACTAAGTTGAACAGTGGCAAAGTGTGAATTGTGTGTTGAGGAAGTGTTATCTTTAAAACATTTGCCTGTATAAGGTATCCCTTTGTAGTCAGGTATCACTGAGGCCAAGCACAACAGGTAAAGGTGACCAAGGATTGAAGAACATTATTATTGTTATTGTTATTATGAGTACTATTATTTTTATTATTCAGGATTCTAACAGCAAATGCTTACAATCTAGCCATTGTGTCTTTCAGAGTTCTGCTTTCTGAGATAGAAAAAGCATTTTTCTTCGTGGCAGGCTATTCCTGAACTGTTTATTGTAGAATTTTTTATACCATTCAGTGAAGTGTCTTGCTGTAGTTGTTATCAGCAAATGAAGTACCAAGCCCATCCCAACTGACTTGTGTTATGTTTGTTTGTTACTACACTTGGGGAACTCTTACTCATTAAGGGCTTTTTTTTCTCCTACTTGGGGTTTCATCAATAGCAGTCATCAAGACCAAATCTTTCAGATTATATATTCAGAAGTATTTAAACGGGCTCTGAAGAACAAATTAGGAAGATCAGACAATTTAAGAATACCTTATGCTTTGACAGTATCTGTACATACTGCGAATCAATTTCCAGATTTGATTCTAAGTAGAGCATTCTTTATGCTGTCTTGAAACAGAAGAGACAGAGAGCTGCATATACAAAAGTTAAAAGTAAGATTGAAAGGTATTGTAGAAGATGGTTAGACAAATATCTGAATATGAGTAACTTGTCGAACGAAGTCTTCAGCTAAGAAAGAATTCCAGTTAGAGATTTTCACACATTTTTTAACATATGAGCTGTACCTGCTATTAAGTAAAATAGTCCTGCTGGGAAGGCCATAGAAAGATGATTCTCAGGTACCAAATTTCTGGTTCCAAGAACTGTATATTAAACTTTGCCAAGCCTGTAAGGAAAGAAGATCTGAAGTCTTCAGAAAGCTGCAATGTAATGAAGAGAATACCAGGCTTTTAGATCACATCTTTGGGGCGATATTTTGGTTTCTTCCTGTAAAACATCAATAACCTGTTATTTTGAAACAAAACTTTTAAAATTCCATGTCTAAAGTTAGGGAAAGGGGATCCACAGTTAAGCACATAAATATATAATCTGCTTTCCAAATGGATAAATATGTGTAACTTAAAGAAAAATTTGCAGTTATGTGTTTGCAAATACGTTGAGGTTACAAAGGAATTTTCTAAATACTTTTTGATCCAAATGACATCTTAACCCACTAAAAAACTGAAATCATATATTGTTGAAAACCATGAAAATATTTGGGTCTTTTTATGATATCCTGTGAAACTATTACTATCTTGTAGTCTTGTAATAGTAATAATCCAGTCACAAGATATTTGACAACTTAAAGGGCTTTTATGACTCCCTTAATAAGGACTGTAAAAATCATTACTTAATTTTGAATATATATATTTCTTTCAATAAATAGGGTTGTCTAGAGTACAATTTTGCTCCTCTATTGATGTACCTTGTACCTATCAGAGTATGAACTTACTTATGAGTCTACATTTTTGTTGCCGGATAAGATAGCCAAAAGGAACAATTTTTTTTTTTTTTTCCCTAAGGATAGTATTAATTAGTTAACTAATATTTAGGTCTAGACTGCATCCCCCATATGGACACAAAAACACATATACAATTTCATTAGCACCTCACCAGTGAGTGCTAAAATATTTATTAGTTCTTCACAGTGACTATTTGATGCTGGTTCTAGTTAAGCACTACTGCCTAAATATTCATTCTGTGGCTTAGGAATCCATGGTGACAAGTCCTATTTCCTCCTTTTTGTCCTCCCCTCTATTCTCCCACCCAAACACACTTTCTCCTCACTGTCATTTCCAAAAGACGTTGATTTTAATGACAATGTCATAAACTTTGACGAAAAGGGAAGTAATGCTTTCAACCAGTATTTCTGTTGTCAAAACCAGATGCCTTAGCTTCTGAGTGTCTTTGAATACAATCGTTTAAATACGTTCAGCCCTTTAAAGCCATTACCAAGGCTGTAATGGTACAACTCACATTGTGTTTTTATTATGGCCTCTCCCAATAGTTAATGTTAGGTGTCAGTTGAGGAGGAATGTATTTGGATCACAAAATTCACTCTCCTGCTATGAAACACTAAGAAACTAACTGAACAATACTATGCTACAAAATGCAAAACAATAATCAACAAAAATTAGCATTATGTCATTAGCTATGTCCAAAGTGAGGCAAGAATAGGCAAACTGTGCAGAGTGGCTCATGTATTTATGTGTGGAGGGATTTAGGAGTGAGATTTGAGATTTCTGTGCAAGCTGGCACTGAATTTGTATTGTTCCCCAGCAGGGGCATGAGAAATGTGCCCTCTTCTCCTCACTCAGGACTGAGAATTCATCCTGCATGTAAGCATCCTAAAAGCATCCTACGTATGTTTGGCAGAAGTCTGCATCTCTGCTAACATTTCCTTTAAACAACTGCAAAAAAAAAAAAGAAGTTTAAAAGAAAGAAAAAAGCAGTAGCTATGTGCATGACCATGAATTGCTCTAGCCTGTGTGTTTCCATGTCCCAGTAAGCTTCAGGGTTTCACCAGAGGATGCAAATTGAAACTGACTGCAACAGTTGGCTCTAGGTTTTGTTGTCAGGGAGCAGCATCCGTTTTCCTCAGTGACTGATTTCTGTTGCCTTTCTGCTTAAGAGAAAAAGAACAAAAGGAGATAAGGAGACAGATTGGGAGTGCATGGCATAGGAATTAAAATATGCTAAAATTATACCTTCTTCCTGCTATGAAGTGCCATAACCCCAGGATATTGAAAAACTAGATCTAAAATAGCAGAAATGTGCTGTTATGAGTGAGGAAGGAAGAGGCAACAGATAAAGGTCCTGGCCAGCAGAGTGCAAGCATGCAACTGAGCTGCCAAACTTGAATTTACATTTTAATTCTCCCCCTACACAAGATTTGTGAGGCACTGTGGATCTGAATCCTTCTGCAACACAGCTGAAGAAAAGTGCAAGGCCTATATCTTCTCTTCCAGCTAAGATTCTGTCTTGGAATCGTCACAACACCAGCACCCTGTGTGACACCCAGGCTTCACAGCAGCCTTGCAGCAGCAAGCCAGAGCCCTGCTTAGTGCTGCCACGGGGATCCCACCCACACCTCCTGCCCTGGTGTAACTCCTGTTTTAAGACCTGCAGGAATTGCAGCCTCCTGTACCTTGTATGTCAGTGCCAACACTCCCGTGAGCACCAAGCACCATGACAGGTGCACCAAGCACAGCTGTTACCCTTAGGACAGCCAGCCTCAACATCATCCAGGGGCAGGCTGCTCCCTCCCACACTGGAGCCTTTTGAACCAGTCTTGGGTCCCTTTCGTGGGTGTCTGACAGAGGAGAGGGAGGACACAAGAGAATTCTACTAAGATTTCACACTACAAGTTCAGTTTCACCTTTGGTCCTTGATGGACAGTGTTTTGCTCTGGTTTTGGCTCAGGTGCAGGTTCATTTCAGCTCAGCGATTTTCAGTTATGATTCTCAGACATCATCCACTGTCACAGGGTTACTGTTGTTGTCTTTTTCCCAACCTGGAAACAAAACTCCAAACAATTTCAGTAAGGAGGTAATATGAAAGAGGATCTTTATTTGAAGGCCTTCAGAGGCACTTATGGAAAGATGTGCACAAAAGCCCCTCGCCAGGGCTGAGTACATTTTATAGGTTTTATGAAATTAGCATAATTGACAAAAGCACCAATTAGGAGGGCAAGTGGTGATGCAATTGTCCCCCAGGTCAAGCCCTTTCTCTAGAGCCCCCCCTTCAGCACTAGCTGTGCTTTGTCCATGAGAATCCCAAAGAGTTGTTCTCAGCCTTG
>VZSR01001685.1:18492488-18537774 GCA_013398615.1 Brachypodius melanocephalos
TTTTTTTTTTTTAAATGCTTGAACAGTGTGTTAATTTAAGGCTTAATACTACCTTCATATATTAAGCCTCAAAGCCTCACTAATAGAGCATGTTTATTTCTTCTCTTTGGGGAAGTGGAATGTGAAAAGGTTGATACTGCTTCTATTGAGCAGTATCAATGCCCCAAAGGTTTATTGAGCATCTCTATGCCCTGCTTTAGCCAAAGGTGATTCCTCTGCAATTAAAATGGAACTTCATCTGTTTCCAGCCTGTCTTTCATGCAGCTTCTCTGACTGAGTCTGTAATGAGCAATTTGGGTCTAGCTAGTTCATTCGTGGGCAGAATCAAGAAGTTCCAGCTTTCCCCTGCCCATCAGGAATGCTGTTGTTTTTCAGCTGCTGGATGCGTGTTCAGTCTGGGAGGGAAATTTCTACAGAGGCTAGAATAAGGTCTCCATAACAGGTCAGATCTATTTCGGGGGATTTTGAAAGATGCAAAGCATCTGTGAGCACAAGGATCTCCTAAAACTCATTGCCATAGCTCGGTGGTACAATTCATAACCGAGCTGTGAGGCATGATTTCCCACTCCTTCAGGCCACACAGATTCTTGTGGGAGAGAAACCAGCAGTCTCCTCGTGCCTGCTGGAAGAAACAGCCCAGAAAAATCCCTCTCGGTGCGTCATTCACGCTGGGGAGAGGGAATGGGACTATTCTGCTGGCAGATCCTGGTTTTGTTCGCTGTCAAAACGCACGGAAAAGCCTTCCTGGCCCGCTTAGGCTTCATTGAGACAAAGTTTGAGGTGGGGAGCACGGAGCTGCCGCAGGCCCGCAGTGCCACCTAGTGCGGGCCTGGCCGCAGGGAGCCGGCGCCGCTCGGGCAGCCCCGCTCGGGTCACTGTGCCCGCAGCCCCAAAGCGCTCCTGCAGGGGCCTCATCTCTCTGGGGAACACAACATAAAGTCCCCAAAGCGTTCCTGCAGGGCCTTTCCCTCTGGGAGGACATAAAGTCCCAAAGCGCTCCTGCAGGGGCCTTCCCTCTACGGAACCCCCGTGGCTTTGACTCCGGCTCCTGGCGGCCTCGCCGCCCCCGCGGTGCTAAGAAGGTGTTGCTTTTTAGCAACTGAGGAGGGGGGAGGATGGCTAGAGCTGCTAAAAGCACAGATTTTGGCGTTTTAAGCCCCTGCCCGAGAGAACTGCTGAGGAACATTGGCAGAGACTTGGAAGGGCTCTCGTGGTGTTCTTCAGGATGGCTGGGGATTGAATAGATGCCAGTGGGTACGTAACCTAGAGTTCATCAAGCTGAAAAAACCCAAATAGGAATAGATGCCGCTGGGCACATAATCTAGGGTTTATCAAACTGAAAAAATCCAAACGGGAATTCAGGTTAAACTTCATTCCTTGCGTCTGTGAGAGTAAATATACCACCAGAAACCCACAATACAGCTGGGTGGAGGGGAAGCTGAAAGCAACTGTAAACAGAGGAGGATGAGCAGGAGGATCTACCAAAGGAGTAGTCATGTAGGCTTGCAGTTGTTTGGATGCTTCACTCATCCTGCTGGCTCCTTCAGCTTTCTTGCTGGGGCTGCTAATACATGGTGTGCACATAAAACAGTTCCAAACTGCTAAAAGAAAGCACAGTGAGGCACATTTGTTATACTGCTTGGCAAAAAAATCCCAACAAACTCCAAACATAATAAATAGTTGGTGCATCAAAATCCATACCTGCTGTTTAGAAAGAGATATGCACACATTTATTACCAGTTTTAAATTCTTTATAATATCAAATGTAGCTGTATCAAATCCCAGAGGGACTCCCGTGTGGAAAAAGGGAAATATATTGCATCAGTATTTCATTATACAGTCCACTGATCACAAAACACATCCACTCTAGGTTTACCCCAGAGTCCCTACCTAACATACTGTTCACTCAGAACAAATGCAAGCTCCAGAGTCTCAGGAAAGGGAGTTTAAGCCACAGTATTTCATTGTGGCATCTTATTCCCTGAAGATAATTAGCACACTTCACAAAGCCCTGATTAAAGTTGTCTTTTCCTTTTTTTTTCTTTTTTCCTTTTCTTCTGTGAATCTTATCCTATCATCTAATGGTCTGAACACTGTAAAAATGAAAATGCATTCATTAAGTTAATGGTTTTCTGGACTGAGATATGGCATGTCTCCTGTATTTGCTGGCTTCCCTAAGAACTACCTCTGCAACCAAGTGTTGTTTTCCACGATTACATTTTAGAATATAGGAACCTCCAGCTTCATTATAGCAGGCTGAGAGTAAGTGGTCTAGGAGCACACTGGCAGGGTATTCCCTCATCCCCAGAGGTGCCATCTGGCATGTTTAAACCTGGTTTTGTTCCCCTTATGATGTTAATATGGGGAAGAGAAGATGGAGGTGCAAGAGTCAAGCAAGACAACTTATTTTAAAAATGGCAATTTGATACGTCAAAGCACTAGTTCCTGAAATGAGTATGGTTTTATGCTTCCAAATATTGACAGATTTAGTCAGTTAAGAGATCATGATGTCTATGGTAATGGACATCTGGAGTGACATAAAGTTTGTTCTCTTCATACTGGATAAAGAAGGTATGAAATATGATTAAACCAAAAGATTATTTTTTAAATACCCACTTTACAGAGGCATAAAACACTTCAAGAGGCACAAAGCAATGAGAAATCAAACTCCCAGGAATGGAGTGAGCAGTAGTAAGCAGGAACACTGCACTATTCAGCAACAAGATGGTTACAGTATAATGTAAATTGTTCGCTTTAACATTCAAGTTGCCTGCTCTTGCCCCTGGTTGCATAACAAACTCAGACTCAAATACTGATTGCTTTCTAGACTGAAACAGTGTTCAGCTAAAAGATTACTATTGTTCAGACTTTTCCAGGAAATT
The DNA here is from genome assembly GCA_013398615.1 of Brachypodius melanocephalos. Classification (NCBI taxonomy): domain Eukaryota; kingdom Metazoa; phylum Chordata; class Aves; order Passeriformes; family Pycnonotidae; genus Brachypodius; species Brachypodius melanocephalos. Next base: position 18,495,371 of record VZSR01001685.1, read on the forward strand.
TAGAAGGGTTTATGATGTTAAATCAAAATTCTAGTTTCCTGTTTTGATTCAAACTATATGAATTCAGAGCAGAACAGAGCATTTGTGTCAAATAAGTTAATACAGGAAAGCATCCTGTTTTCTTCTCACAAATGGTCTGCTAGAGCTACAATTTCAACAGTGTCTCTTTCATGATATTTTGTCTTTTGAAGCTGAAATTCAAAGTGTAACTTTGAGAACATAATGATGAGAAATTGGAATCAGAGGGTATAACATAACAGCTTTTATAGAAGAGTAATGGAAAGTTGAAGAAGTTTTAAATAAGTAGGATTCTGTCGAGGCACATACAGAAATTATTGTAAGTATTTCTTTCCTTCTCTTCCATTAAAATTTTGCATTGAGATAATATTCATAACTAGTTGTCAAACATGCCAGCTGGGCTATGTGCCATCTGTACATATAACAGTATAACCAGTAACTCATAGTGAATTAAAATATGTGGAGGTCAAAGTAGAAACATTAAAAAAAATTAAAGGGAAGATAAGCAGTCCATTTGCCACAACTGAATATAATTAAGTTTCATAGGTTGTTATCTGCCTTACCTATCCATGGACATGAGATGGGAGGAAGCACAAAAAGAGGAGAACAAAAGAGAGGATAGTTTTGTTATGAACCCAGGTATTTTACTGAAACTCTTGTAAGTGAAAGAGACTAAAGAGACTATAAAAGAGCAATAAGAAGATGTGGGCTGACGGACAATGACAAGCTGTATTTTGGGGAAAGCAGAGGCAGAGAGACAATAGATAAGTGTGATGATGGTTATGAGGAGGATGTGACAGGTTTTGTCCTCAACAAGATGGTAAATTCATTGTGATAGTCTATTGAGTATTTGTGCTTTGCAGTTAGTATAAGTAATAATGACAGTGGTTTTCTTTAAAATGGCTCCAAGAGGCCATCTTGGCTCTCTTTTCTGATGGTTAGTGCTGGCTAGCACAGTAGAACTCTTGACCATAGTATCTAGAATCTGGATAAAGGAACAAAAGTCAAGAGCCTCTTAGAGACTCAATACTGCAAGAGCTGAAGAGCTCGGTGCAAGATCAAGTACCTGGAGTACCTCCCTCTGTGGCATGAATACAGGCACAAGGACTCCTTTCCCATATTTACATTTATTTATTCAACCACAGCAGCCTCAGATTTCCCTCTATCATGCCTTGGTAACACAAAACACTTTTGCTTTTGTAAGCAATGCTCAAGAAATTGTCCCCACCAGACGCCTGGAAACCAGAATCTGTTTGTTGCTACATTACAGCTAGGTCACAGATCTGGAGCTAGTCCTGCAATATTCACTTAACTGGCAGCGTGGCTTTGAAACAAGCACCCACTCTTCTCTCTGCATTCTCCAATTTCCCTTTGTCCTACCTGTGTGAGTGTCACAGCATAAGGCAGCCCCAAGTCTGACAGGAGGCACTCCTCTGCATCTTCTTTGTGTGAAGCCCTGCTGCCCTGCATTCAGGAGGGCAGAAGGACCAGGAAATGCCCTAGATCAGTTCATCTACCTAAAACAGTGGGTGGGGATGGTCTGCCCTGATCACAACTGCCTGCTGCCTTCTGCCTCCTTTCACTGGGCTGCCTATTGTAATTATAAAGGATGGTGCTGTTAGGATGGATGAGACAAGCTGAGAGCTGCTTCTGTGCATTAAACACGGGCAGAACAGGAGTGTATCATTGGTGGTGTGGGGGGTTATGCTAGTTGACTTGACAGTCTCAAAAAAGACAAAAAGAGCAGGGTGAACAGGTTGTAATGTGAAACTCAAAGTGTTGAGAAGTTGCAGGTCATGCTCAGGGAAGAGAAAAACAGGTTTGGAATCAGGAACATAACTGCATTGGAATCATTCATGTGGAGGATCAAAAATTTATCCATTGGGGAAAGTAAAAAAAATGACATTGCTAAATCAAGAAATGGCTAAGGCATCACCAAATTATTTGTTTTTGAGAGCCAGTATCTGGCAGGTATCTATGAATAGAAAACAACAGCAAGAATTATTCATGGCTGGAAATTAGCAGATACATGGAACAGAAACATTAAAGACTAGCTTTAAGCTGTCATGGTGACAGTGAAGCAAATGACAGAAAGGACTTAGAAGGAAGAAAACCCCAAGGAGAATTTTTGTGCAGTATAAAGGTGAGCCTTCCAAGCTGAGAGGTCTGATCAGAGGAAGAGAGACTGTGCACAGAGAAAGATCTGTTTAGCACAACATCAAGTAGAACAGCTGCTCAGCTGCAGCTGACCCAGCTCTGTTGGGACCAAAAACCATAATACAAAGAGAATCAAAAATGCTTCTGAACACTAACAGGAGGCTGAAGCACTTCTGGCCAAAGATCTTCATTTCATTCATTGGATCCAGGCACAACCAGCTACACTGAACCACTGGATGTACCATCTACAAGGTAGTGCATGATCCCTTACTGATACCACTCAAGTAGACAGGGTCAAAATGCCTCCTGAGATGGGGGAAGAAATGACTGAACACAAGTCAGGCCATGAGACGGGTCCTGCCATTTCTAGTACTGCAATATTACGTTACAGTGCACCATCCAGGAGAGGAGAAAAGGCTCCAGAACCAAGCAGAGGAACATCCACTACAGATACACAAACCTTTATGAATCTCTTTTTGGGGTTTGTAAATCCATGTTTGCAGATTTGTGTGCCTTGGATAGCTGACTGCAAAACTAAATGAAAACCAAGGGTCCAGAATTTCCTCCCACGGTAGTTAGGGGAAGAAACAAATGGCAAATCACAAAATCCCAGATTAGATGAGGATGGAATAATAATAACCTCTCGTGATGATTTAGTCAAACCCTCTCGCTCAAAGCAGGGCCATCACTGACAGACCTGGACCCTTTTCAGACAGTTTTTGGGTATCTCCTAATATGGAGACCAAGGCCTCTCTGTACAATCTGTTCCAGTGTTCCATGGCCCTTACAGTTAAAAAAAAAAAAAAAAAAAAAAAAAAAAAAAAAAAAAAAAACTTAAAAAAAAAATTGTTATCGGAGGGAACACACTGTGTGTCAGTTTGTGCTCATTGACTCTCGTCCTGAACATCACCAAGAGTCTGGTTCCATTTTTTTTACACTCTCAGTTATTTATGTACATTAATAAGATTCCCCACCAAGCCATCTGTTTATCCAAATCCTTTGTGCAGAAAACCTGTAAGATTGCCATAAGTCTGAGTAAACTCATAATAAAAGATCTAGAGTGTAGGAAAAGTAAAAAATGTTGGGTTGGATGAGGAGAAGAAATCTTTGCCATGATAGCCCTTGTTCCTGTACCTTTGAGAAGGATAGGAGGATGTAGGCAGCTCCTTCTATGAGAGAGGAAACTGCTTGCTTGTCTGGTTTCTGGGACCTTTGCAAACCATATTTCAGTAATATTTCCTTCTCTGTTCAACAACAGCATGTTCATGCTCCATGCCAAAGGGCCCTGAGAGACAGAGGTTGGATTTACTTACACTGTGGGCAGAGAGCAGCAGGACGGCTGCACCAGTGATGGATGAGCAGGTGTCCAGGTGTCCAGTGCCACCATCAGGACTTCACTTGTTAGGGAGGAGAACTTCTTTGTGGAAAGGCACATCCAAAAGAAAGTGTTGCATTAAAACAATCTTCCATGCAGGTAACCATCATAAATTAATTGAATAGCTAATTTTAGATTGAAAAAGGAAGCTTCTGAAGACTATTTGCTGTTATAATGACTATAATATAATGTATGGAAATCTGTGCAGTGTGGCATTTCTTTACATTTTTCCATGCAATTATTCCTGGATTGAAAAATTGGTTGTGTGTTCCTGTGCCAGTACAGCATGTTTAAGAACCAAATATTAGGTCATGAAATTCTTTCATTGCAGTAATAGACAAATTTAATTTCCTTTTCTAAAGGTTTTTTAGCTTTCTTTATCCACTCTAGGACATGGCTTGCAGATGATTCCTGTGTTTCCTGCCACATCATGGAGATGCATGGTGTTCTGGATTGGGCAGCAATCCAACCTGGTTCCAGAAGGCATCGCCAAAACAGGGCTGCAGAAGCAGAAAATAATATTAGTATAATTGGTGTAAATTAAGGACATAATTGAGCAAAAGCATATTATGTAAAAGCTTAATTTCACAAAGATTATTAAAAGATAAGGACACTATGTCCACTCCAATAAACATGCCTAGTCTGAGAAGTAAAATTTTCAGATGAGGAAGGACATTCATTTTCTTTTATGCCTGAGTCCTTATAGCAAGTAGGAACTGGAGGAGTTTATCTCTGTCTTTAGATATTAGAGATTTTTCTGTCTCTGTTGAAAATACTTACTTTGGATTGCAGAGTTTACTGCATGATTTTTCTATGCAGTCATCAAAACAAGCTGGCTATGCTTATTAGTGTTACAACCATAAAGGTAAAATGTTGGTTAGGAAATAGAGTTTTTCTGCAGGTTTTTGCAGGTTTAAACTTTGGGATATAATTGAAGACAACTTTGGCTAAATGTACATTTCAATGTTAAAATTTACAATCAAGTTGGCAATTAAAACATCCCTCTGTTTTTCCTTTCAATTAACAAAATCATATTTTAAATAGATATCTCTTGCGTTTCTATGCATGACAGAAAAATACGCATAACATTCCTTACACTTTGGTAAAAGTTTTACAAGGTTGGGGTAAAATCCTAGTGTAGGGGGTTGACCCTGGCCAGCAGCCAAGTACCCCCACAACCATTTACGCACTCCTCTTCCCTCCTCCAGGAGTACAGGGAAGAGAATAGGAGGAGTAAACCCAAGAAAACTCCTGACAGTTGAGATAAAGACAGCTTAACAAGTGAAGCAAAGGAGAGAAATCTATACTAGTGCTGCAAAGACAATCACTCACCAGCTTCCAAAAGCGGAATGATGCCCAGCCAGTCTCAGAGCAACAGATATCTTGGAAGCCAAAATCTCTAACTTCTTTCTTCCCATCCCACAGCTTTTGTTGCTGGGCATAATGCCTTAGGATATGCACTATCTTTAGTTGGTTCAACTCAGCTGTCCCAGGTGTGTCCCATTCTAGCTTCTTGTTCACCCTCAGCCTGCTGCTGGGGAGGAGAGAGAGGGAGCAGAATAGGAAAATAGGAAACCTTGGTGCTGTGCAGGCACTGTTCAGCAATAGCCAGATGTCAGTGTGTTATCAACACTCTCAACCACCAGTCCAACACACAGTGCCATATGGACTGGTAGAGGTTAACTCCATCCCCCCCAGACCCAGTGCCCCCTTTTGCTGATTTCAGAATGGAAAGGATTGTTACTGTCTCTTCCACTGTCACCCATGCCTCTCAATGACACTGACTCTGGAATTACAGTCAGGAATGGAAAAGTTCACCAGCCTCCACCTCTGATCCCATCCATAACTTCAGTGAAAAGAAGGAGACCTATGGTGGAAGGCAGGAGCACAGACAGTACAAAAAATTTTTCATCAACTTTAAATGCTTTGTAGGAGGTAAATTCTGCTTTACTGATCTGATATCTGTTTCTTTTATTGATGAACGTTGTTTCTGAGCCACTGTCATACACACTGCTCACTGATAGTATCAGGCTAATGAGATGAGCAATTTTATCCTTCTTGCTGTTTTCACGGGTACCAAAGTGAGGTGTTAAGCCAGAGTGTGTTTCTTCAGAAAAGAATAAAAAAGATGGGGTTACAAATCATATGGTCCTTTTAGTGGCATTGATTTTGCTTATCATGTCATAATGTCACTTTTAGAGTGAAACTGACAACTTCAAATTTGTCTGTGGTCATCTCTAGTTCAAACTTCAACAATAAGTCAACACCTATGCATGTAAGTGCCTTCCCTGTCCATTGCTTTGAGGCTGATCTGTTTTCCATTCCTTAGGTGGGAATCTGCTTTGCTTCCTTATTGCATCCCACAGAAATTAGCCTGTACAGAAGGCTGTGCAAATAATGCTTTTCCTTGCTTCTTCACTGACTTCTGTGGTCCTCTACATGTTTGTGGCTCATGCTCCCCTCCTCTTTTTCCAGCTGTCACATTCTCCATATGGGCATCTCCATCTGTACTACTGAAGGACAAGAAACAAGACCAGGGTGGGGTGGATGTGGATGTACACTGCTCTAGCCCCAGCCACCAGTACTCTGCAGACAACAGCTAGGCTACATGGGGAATTAGCACAGCCCCAGGGGCTGCTTCCAGAAGGCAGTTGGGATGGCATTGTCCTCCTTGTCTCTGTTTGGGGTTTTGGGGAGATGGAGGGGAATTAGGAAGATAGATATTAGATATAGGGGTGCAAATGATGTTGTTCTCAGGGCCAGACAATGGCTCTTGGCCCATTTTATTCACAAGGTTAGGCATGTTCCTGCACTTCATCAAGATTTTTTTCTTCTGCTTCTTATTGCTTTATATCCAACATCATTCTTGCTGTCCATTTTCTTGCTTCTTTACATCATCCAGTCCCATCTTTTCTGCAATTGTGTGTAGAAGCCACAAATAAATCTTCTCTAAGACCTTTCTGTCTCCCTGGAAACAATGGGAATGCATGCACACTTTACTAGAGCAGCAGAATGCACCGCCAGCAGTGCCCACATCTTACCTCCTCTGAGCCAGGGCTACCCTGAAAATGGGAAATTTTGCAAGACTGAAATAGGAATATTGTTAGACACTAAGAGCTGGCAAATTAAATTCATCTGATCATAAAACCAGAGGAGCTGACTGGGCTGTCAACTGGGGGCATTTGCCAGCAGGTCCCATAGATAAGGTGGCAGCTCATCTCATCAGAGAAGCACCTCACATAAAGGATGTCCAGATGTGGAATCCCTTCAGATCCCTATACTGTCCCTTTGTTCTGTGTGTTGGATAGCTCTATGCAAGAGGTAAAATATGGGGAAACAGCAAAAGGCAGGTCCATATTGACACAAATATGTTCATGATGGAGTCCTCGGAAACTGACACCAAGTTTCTGTGGGGACCAGTGGCACTGAAGCCATATTTAGTCTCTGGACAGGATTAAAAAGGGAGGGGAACAAGGTGCAGTGGTGCTAGGAGCCAGGAGAGGGAGTCTGAGCCCAGGAAAAGGAAAGGACGATGGGAAAAATCCTCCTCACCTGCTTCCTTGGTGGTGGAATTGATGGGACACGTGACGGGGCCAGTAGAAAAGCCAGTCAGGTCATTCCATAGGGATTATGTCTGTGTGTAACCTTCCACCCTTACCCAACAGCCAGGTTGGCAGCTTCTTGGCTAAAACCAGAAACATTTGATTTTCAGTGGTCTCATCAGCCACCCAACAGTGAGAGCATTTTACACTTGGGCTGTTAATTACTGTGACCCTTTTTCTTGCTAATATCAGATGTGCTGTATTGAAGTGCATGTACATCTACTGAAATTTTAAATCTTTAAATAGTTTGTATATGTATCCATATATATACACTTGTGATTAAGTGTACCAGTGACTAAACAAATCTATTTTCGTCCAATCCTGTGATTCAACAGACGTGCACCCTGCTGACATACACAGATGTAATCAAAATGACAGCAACTCTTTGCCCACCTTTATAAAGGAGAAATGGTCCAGGTTGTGGATGCATGTAATTTCTGCACTGCATTTCTTTAATTCTCTGTACTATAGCTGTGAAATAATGCCTAAACAGTTGATGAATTGAAAATAGTATGCATAGTGTGGTAAATTTTGGAAAATCAGACCAAGACCAAGGTACAGCAATTTGTTCTTTTGTTTTGTATTTGTCTTAAACCCAAGTTGTCTCAGTGAGGGCATTTTAGGTGTTCAAAGTTCAGGAAAGAGCCTGCTTTTGAAAATTCAAATTTGGTTTTCAAAACAGGTATCATCCTTGTGTCAAATTTATTTCAAGGCTTGAAATGTTCATGCACTGATCTCTGGAACCACTTTATCATCCTTAGTTATCCTACCATTCTTCTTCTTGAACCCTCAGTGATATTTAACTTTTTCCTGACATCAGCATGTGGTCCCTTTGAAACTGTGAGCAGCTTAAAAATCAGTTTTACTGGTGCCTGGGTGGGGGTTGAAGAGCAAAGAGAAAACAGTTTGAGATCAGCCTGAGGAATACCTACAACTGGTTTCTAATCATCTTTATCCTGTCTTGCCCCTCACAAGACAGCCACCACCTGAGTGCTACATGTGTTTTCCTAACAATGGTTGTAACACCACCGCAGATAATGAGTTTGACCTCACTTTGGTCGCCCTTGTGATGGTGATGTGTTTTTGTTGTGAGGAGCACTCACTTGTCTGCAAGCAGTGGAGGGAAGGAGCCCAGCACAGAGTACCTGCTGGAGGCCCTCTGCCTCTAGGGCAGACCCCCAATCCTAAACAGGCTGGCAGGAGCCATTCCAAACCTGGCTGGAATGTTTTAACAGTGTGGTTAATGCATAAAATCATGCTGCTTCATTTTGGGGGACTATGAATCATGATATTAATACCATGTTTCACAATTATTCTTACTGAATGGCCCCAATCAAAACTAGATTTATTTCCAGCAGTTTGGGAAATGGGGCACCAAGATGCAGAACAATTGACTTTTCAGACATGCTCACCCCTTCTAAACACAGATAATTACTCTCAACTGAAGACTGGGTGCACAGAGATTATTTGGGTGTGTGCTGGCCTTTGCAGAAGTCAGGTGAGGTCAGTGTGGGGTAAAGTGTTTCGTATCCCTTCACATATGACAGCTTCACTCATTTCTTCTCTGTGTAGCTTAAGCTGTTGAGGAGTGTATTGCAATAAGCTAGATGTCAACCTTGGAGCACTGCCTTGCTACTGGACTTCCTAAGGTTTCCGTGACTTTGTTGGGTTTTTGCTCTTCAGAAATGACAAATTTTCCCTGTTCCACACCTTCCCCTCACACAGCAGACAATACTAAATGAAATTCCTGTGTTTTGGTAGCATTTGACACCCACTGAAGGGTTATGTTGGGTCACCTTTGAAAAGTAGAGATGGCAAAGTTTCTAGGAGACTGATGTACTTAAGTTTTTTCTTTAATGTCATTTTTATTTAATGTCTGTTTCCTGTCTACCATATCCTGTAGGGCAAACCTCAAAAAACCCCAAACTTGTCATTTGCCCAGAAAGGGCATTCTCAGATGAAAACACGTATTAAATGTTTTGGAATTATGATGAATTGTGGAGCTGAGGGCAGACGAGTGTGCACATAATGTTTCGATTATTTTGTCCCCTTTAAATTAAAGCTTGATGAGAATTGATGTCGGTGCCCTCGCCCTTGCAAGAAGAAAGACACTACTTTACTCAGAAAAGTAGTCAGTGCCTCCAAATGGGAAAAGTTAAGACACAGAGTAGGTATGTAAGAAATACCAGACCTAAAGCAAAGGCACATTGTGCCCACCCACTCTCTGAACATGGATAAAGATGTGATTTTTCACTTGTGTTACTTTATTGAAAAGATGTAAGAAACTTTCATGGAAAAACATGCTTAACTGGCCATACTTTCCAAAAATGACAGAGAGAAAGTGAGCAAAGTATATCCACAGAGAAAAAAGGAAGAGATAGTTACATACATATTTCTCCATTAAATTAAACTTCCACATTTTTTTATTGATTGAGAAATCTTTACAATTTGCCCGATTTTGTAGCTGGTATTTATTTATACCATAACATAATGGTATCTTGTTCTCTAAATACGTGTATTTTGAAAAATTCTGCCAAGTAGGTTTGAATCTTGTTTTGATGCAAATACTTTACTTCCAGCTTGATACAGAAGTATCTATGTATGATAGTCTGTTTCACTTGAAAATACATTGTTGAAAGACATTTGCTTAGCCTTGGAGAGAATGATGAAAAGTAAATCTTAGATTTCTTTCTTTATTATTAATGTTCCAGCTGTTCTATTAAGCTGGGGGGGAAACTAAGTGAGAAATGTTTTAAAGTCCAAAATACAACATCTTAAAAAGAAGTTATGACAGTTTAATTAAATGAAATATAGTAATAGCTGTTTCTGAGGTGGTGCACGTGGCAAAATCTGTGTATCTGTTTCGGAATGAACTTCAAAGGTGTTTTGCAATAGCCAGGCCAAAAAAGCACCGTAAAGTTTTTGGATGATGCCTTTTCCATGCCATCATGCAATACAGTACTTTGCTATGGGTTTGCTTTAGGAGATGCAGTGAACCACACAAAAAAATTTCCACTTTGTTATACTAAGCATAAGTTTGTCTCCAGAAAGTTTACTATGCCAATCAGGCTGAACTTTGTGTGGCCTGGTATGACTGTTAATATTAATCCTTCTTTTTAATATTTTTTGTTTTTCTACCACAACTTGGAAATTATGGCTATACTAGCAGATGAACCTGTTCCCTTTCTTTCTGTTTTTTCTCTCTTGCCCTTCCTTTTCCAAGGTCTCTTTTTCTACTCATACAAAGCTAAATTACAAGATGATGTAAGATGGATATCAGTATCTTCCACAGCATTCCAATTGCAGATGCTGCCAACCAGGGTAAAGTTCATGTTTGTGCACAGACAGGAAATAACAGTGTTTAAGTCAAGGAATAACCGAATGAATATCTGGTACTAGGGTAGGTTGTAATTGGTGGTTCACATGGAGGTAAAAAAACCAGCTTATCTGACCCCGTAACCTTCTTATTTAGCAGAAAAAGATGACAGAAGATAAACTTAAAAAGACACGGGACATGCTGCCCTTAATACGCAGGTTTTCTTTGTGATTTCATCAGAGATTTAACATGTGATCCTGGGCAAGCCATTCAATTTCAGTGCATCTCTTTCTTCATCTGAGAAGGTGAGGATGCCTGTGAGTATGCCTGCCTCACAATACAATGGGAAGAGAACACCAGTAATTCATATCTCAATTCATATCATGGTAGAGTCTGTTAGACTTGAGGAGGATTGATACTTATTTTTCTCTTAAGTCCAGCATTTTATCCATCTCTTGAAGTACAATGCACACAAGCACAGCAAGCCAATTATTTCCTAATATATCCAAGATAGTCATATGCACGTGTAGTACTGCACAAGTGTGTCTATGGAGATCAGCTTCATCAACTGTCTGATTGCATATAATCAGTGATGGATAATCCAGATCTCTCCATGCCCTTATTATCAGTTCTGGCCCTCTAAAAGCTTCTTAAATATTTAACTCTTCTCATTGTGGAGACAACTAAGAAATGTAAGCAATATCATAGCAAACACTCTGTACAGAGTAATTTTTTGCGTGGGATAAACCTCTCAAGCAGTGATATCTTTGCATACTCACAAATATAAATAGACAGAAATGTAGATTGTATGTATGGAGAAGGGCAAACAATCTCTAGTAATGAAGGTCCTTGCATTGCTTATCTGGTAGTTGTTAATGAAAAGAGTGTAATACCATGGTATTTCTCTTTCATGTGTTTTTAGCGGTTGAAAGTATTGTGTTTCATTTGCTGACACAATATGCCCCAACTGTGTGATCCTGGGGATAAATAACACACTTCCATATCTGTTTAGTCCATAGCAGAGCCAGTTCAAGCATTCCCTGACTTTCATGCCAATCACAGACTCACTGGGGTTGGAAGTGACCTCTGCTCAAAACAGAAGTAACCATATGGTCACACCAGGCTGCTGAGGGCTTTATCCCATTAGATATTGAACATTTCTGAAGGTGAGGACTGTAAAACCACTCTGGGCAGCCTGTGTTAGGTAATGCTGCCTTACTGGCCTCATGGGGAAAAAGGTTTTCAGTTCTGTTCTGTTTGAACCTCCTGTGTTTCAACTTAACATCATTGCCTTCATCCTTCCACCTTGCACTTTTGTGAAGAGCCTCGCTCCATCTTGATGATCTCATGGGTTTTCCAGGCTGAACAAGCCCTGGTCCTGCAGCATCTTTTCACATGGTAAGGACTCCAGCCTCTGGCTGTGTCAGTGAACTTCTGCTGAACTCAGCCCAGTTGATCAATGCGTCTTGTACTGGGGGCTCCAAACTAGACACAGTCTGTCCCCAGTCTGCATTGCTGCCAGCCATTCCTTCTTTTCAGGGGCAGGACTATGCTGTTCTTACTGCATTTCATAAGTTTCCTGTTGCCCTGTTCCTCCAGCCTGTCCAGGAATCAGCCCTGCCTTGGAGCATATTGGCTGGTCCCCTCAGTTTGGTGCCACCTGCTCATCTGATGAGTGAGCAGTGTTGCATCCTCCAGGTGATTGACAAAGACACAAAGGTTCCAGGACAGACTCCTGTGTTGCTCTGCTTCTCACCAGCCTCCAGGCGGAATATAACCCATTAAACACCAGCCTCTGGGCCCAACCATCCAGCCCTCACTCTCTCTTTACGCAGAACTAATCCTGCTGAAGAATAACATGGACAGAAATAGTTTTGGCTCACTGACATAACTGATCCAGTTTGCTGCAGAGCCATGATTTCACATGTGCCATGACAATACTGGGGGAGGTGTGGATGTGTAAACCAATTCAAGGCAGGGAGTGTGGCAACTTCTTAAACCAGTTTAAGTGGCACCACTTCATGCATCAACTATTGGCATACACTAAATGTTAAAATTTGAAATCCCTTATACCACACAAAAATGCATATTAAACTTGCTCATCTGCAGGCTTGTAAAAAATTTCTGCAGCTTCCTAGACAAAATATTTGTGTATTCAGGGAGAAAATTACATACTTGCAGCAATTAATATTTTAACCAACTGGCACCATTGCCAGTCCAGTGCATGCAGTTACAGTAAATAGAGTAGGATTTGCATTCCTCTTGGTCTGTGTTGTACTCAGCCTTCATTTGTTAAGTTATTGTCTCTTTTCAAGTGAAATGCAAACAGGCAGAGTTTGGAGGGGAGGGTTATTAGATTTTTTAAACATTTTTCCAGAGTAAAAGAGGAAGGGTACAGCACAACTGTAAAGTCTGTATAAATTCCCAATATTCTATTTGCAGTGCCTTAATGATTATGGTTTTTTTAAAAGTGCGCAATGATATGTTCTCCTTGCACTACCTTCAATAAGAAACAAGAGAAACCAAATCCCCACCACTATTCATTTTATAATATAAACCAAGCCTAAAATGTTTTAAAACCTAAGAAATTAAAATAAAAAAGAACAAAAGATCTGTCATGCTTTGGGCTTCTAATGAGTATTTACAAGTTACTTTGTGTTTATAATAAACAATTACTTGGGAGTACATTTTGACTTTCTTTTAATTTAAGTAAATGGCCGGAAATATTTTCTGCATAACATGCACTTCAAATCTCTTTTTTTTTTTTTTTTTTTTTTTTTTTTTTTTTTTTTTTTTTTTTTTGAAGTGCCAATTGAAGACTGCTAGTGTATGGTTTGATAGAGCCTATGAGGATCACAGTTCTAAGAATGGCATGAAATCCATTTCTCTCTTGTCTAAATGAATTTCAAATAACATTGGAATTATGATGCTCTGAGGATATAAGTGAAGTTTTTATAATAAAAGGTATTGTTTCCCTCTACAAACTTATCCTAAAGTAAATTGTTTTCTTTAAAAAGTAGCAGGTTTTACAGCACATGTTAAGAATTCCAAGTATAAAGGAGATGAAGGCAGTGGTTACAAAAGAGCACTGAACAGAAAGCAGTGCATGCAGCACTTTCTTCTTAAGCTTTAGCATAGAAATCCCAGTGCCCCATGTGCCTCTATGTGCAACATAAACTCAGAAATTAATATGAAATATTTAAATAGTACATTTGAGCTCACTCTGCTAGTCTATGTGAACTCTCTGAAGAGATCAAGAGAGTGTGCTCAGATCATAAACTTGATATCAGTGCTTTAATGTCTGACAGCAGTTCTGCTTAAGTCCTATTGATCAGTCTTCTTGTCATGTGATAGCACTCCTCTGCATTACCCAAACCCTTTATGGTACACATGCTTCTGTCCCATGCTAATAAACCTGTCAGGTCACTTGTTGCAACAGCTTCACCTCCAAATTGCACTCCACCAGGGCTGAACCTGTTGTTCCTTTCAGCAATGCCTGGGTGCCTCCCAGAGTGGGGGTGGTTGTAATCATGCACCCCCACATCCTTTGTACCGCTTCCAATTTCTTCTTCTTGCACATTTATATAAGGACAAAGGTACAAAAGTGCTACAGCGGTGGGAAACAATACTTTCCAGTTCAGAATCATAGTGACACATTTGCTAACAAATCCAGTTTTGGCACCTACATGGTTTTTTGCATGCTCTTTCTCAGTGCTCTTTCCTATTCCTCCTCCCAGCTCTGTAATTCATCAGGTTCTGTTGTTAAATTATGTTTCCCATATATTGCATTATCAAGAAAATTAATCCAGTTTTCTAGATTACATGCAAGGCACTTAATGACAAACATCTTTTGTAATATCTGTAGATTAGACCCTTTCTTTTCCTTCATTTTTCCATATATTAGTCATTGCTCAACAGAAATGTTAAAAACTAGTAATTATTATTCAGTGGTCTACATGCAAACGTGATGGAGTTTCTGTCACAGGAACCTGAGGCACTGCACTTGATGAAACTGAAGGTCATGCTAGACCAATAATTTATTTTTGACAGTGGCCAGTAGGAGAGATACTTAGGGAAAATATGTAGGAAATATTGTTCCCTCCGCTTGGCAGGTTCTCCTCTGTGTTGCACAACAGGAGTATGGGAATCAGTGATCATCAATTCAAACAAGAGGTGTTCTGGCTGTAAGTAACAGGGAACAAAAATTTGTCAAGAAGAAAATTAGTCATGGAACAGATTGTCCAAAGAGGTTGTGAACCCTTCCTCCTTGGAGATTATGAAAAGACTTAAATCTCTTGGCTTGTATCCAGTGTTGATGCTGCTCTGAGCAGGAGTCTGACTAGGTCACCCAGGTCCCTCATTGATTCTAGAAACCCTGTAGGAGTAATTGTCCCTTCTGCAATCAGAGAGCTATCACATCTCTGAGCAGTTCTCACCCTGATTGCACGTGTCTAAATCTGTTTTTCATGAAAGGAACAGCTGCAGTTTTGTTTGTTCTAAAGGCAACACTATTTAGACTATAATTTCATAGAATTTTATTCAGTCAAAGACCATGATTATTTTTATTCACACATTGGCTCAAATGTCACCTTTAAATGCATGGGCTGGCAGCTGTAGCTATCAAACAGAAATCAGTGACATTTCAAATACACTTTCTGTGGAAATAAGTGTTCTTGGTTAAAAAGTTTTAATTATGGCCCCATGGGGCAATTATTTTCATTGGTTTTGTGAGATGCATCTGCTACAGGTATTTGCCCTGCTTTCTATAGTAATGCAACATCCTTTTGTTGATGATATGAACACCCAGTAATTGCATCCTGTTCCTCTCTGTCCATGTGTCCATGGACTTTAGTAACAATAAGAAGTACTTAAGTATTATTAAGTTCATTGCACATTCAAAATAATCTACAAACAGTTTGAGGGGGTTTTGTTGTTGTTGTTGATGTGGTGCTTTCATTTTCTAGAACAAGCTAGAAAATAACTGCAGAGAGGTGTCTTCGCAATTACAGCTACGACCAGAAGCCCTACTCAGTGTGAAAAAAAATATATGACCCATCTAGTAGTTCTGGCAAGGCTAAAGCAGAGCACAACTGATTTGTGCGTAAGCACAGGATGTTGTGAACCTTCATTCCAGAGGGGACCACTTTGAAACATTTTTGCATTGTGAAGGGAATAATTTAAATGAAGGATTCTGTTTGTATATTGATTTCAGACTTCAAGTGAAGATGTGTATTTTTGCCTATTGTTTTTTCATGGTTCATAAACCATGAAGCTAAAGGTATACAATGCTGCCACATCTCAAGGGATATGAGCCCATTGACAATCCAGGTATAGATATATTTTTTTGGTAGAACTTGACTTGAGATAACTAAACTAAAAGATTTCCTGTCATGTTTGATGAACAGAATGCAAAATTCATTTGTCCTTTACAATGTCCTAGGAGGCAAAGAAAGAATTTCAGAGACTGTCCAACATGGCTTTGATGAGAAAGTAATTAAAGTCACTGACTGAGCTGTCCACATGTTTGAGTCAGATAACAATGTAATTGACTGTAATGGTCCCTGTACTGAAGGACAGTAATCAGAAGATAGATGTGGCTGAAACCAAATTTGCTAAGGGAAATTTTATTGGCATTTCTAGCCAATAGTAATAAGTAAAAAAGTTAATTTTACTTTACACAAGAGCTAAGTAGGCTATGCTGTGCTGACTTTTGAAGAGAAATGAGAACATAACTCAGTATCTGGGTGGTTTTGTCTTTTTTCATGATAATAACCTGCTATTCATAGTTTACAGTTACTATTATCACCTCCCTCGTTTTGCAGTGGTAATCACACGTGCATCATGTATACACCTCAACAGCTCTACCAACAGCAATTGACTTTGCAATCCCTGCTGATGGACCATCAAGCCTACCTCACAGACTCCTCACAGCATACAGTAATTTTTAGGAACTCATCTCCTCCCTCTCAAGGATTGTTAGAAGCTAATTTTAGCTATAGATAATTTTGTAATTTACAGGCAAAGGAGTCAGTTTGACATACTCCTCTTAGCCTCATTGAATTAATTTTAAATGCTTTGGCAGATTTTCACCATGCTGCTGTTAGAAGAATTGCAGATAATGACACAACTTACAGCTGATCTCAATCCTTCCTCGAAAGGAAGAAAATAGCAACCCCCTACAATAACCACAGCCAACTTAAATTTTTGTGCAGCTTTAATTGCTTCTTTCCTCCCCCTAGTTTTTTTTTCAATTTAGGCTTACATGGTTATTTTGGGACATAAACTAACCAAGCATAGATATTCTGATTTTTAACAGTGCTAGGTTTTATGGGTATGCTTAAAAACCACAGACATTTTCCAATTCCTACGTTAAGTTTTTTACAAGATTTGAGAAGTTCCTTCATTGAACTACATAGGTGGTCCATTTCCTTCTCCAATATTATTTTAGAGGTGTCAGGGTGACACAGTGTGAGTCTGACTACAAATCATCCATCCTGTTTTCCTTTATGGCAGTTTCATGCAGCTGTCATTCATGAGCAACCAGTCTAAGCTGAGCAAAGAACACAGTACCTAAGCATCACTATAGCCTTTACCCAAATGGTCCTTGAGCCTCTAACAAACCTGCAAGGGGTGCTGCTTTTTCAGCTTGTCCATCATCTAAACAGTTGATGACTGTTTTCTCAGTCTTCAAGCACCTCTAAACGATGGCTAGCAGGACACAGCAAGACAGGTTACTGCTCCTCATTCTTCCCTTGTATCAGCTGGGAAAAACAACTGGTTTTGCCCCTGAAACTCAATGCATGTTGGAGTTTTATGGTCATTGTTCTGTCAGTCAGCAGTGTGTCAGTCCTAGGAAAGCTTTTGCCCCTTACAAAGTTAAAAGAGCACCAAGACACCTTTCCATGAGTCAGGATTCAGCCCTAAATTTCAGGGCTTTTATTTTGTACATTAAGTTGATTGGATTTGAAAGAAACAAACCATGCCGCATACTTTTCTTGCAATATTGTTCTTCCAGTATCTTTGCAGCAAAGAACCATTCTTAAGGCCCCATTTTTAAGGAAATCCCCAGCCAGCATGTAAATAGTCAGCATGTAATTTAGGTTGCATATAAACTAATCATTTGCACACTTAAGTGGTAGAAAGACACAAACAAATTTTTATGTATCTTAAGTGATGTTGAAAGCTTCTGGGTTCCTAAATTTGTCATTCAAACTCAGCCTGTAACCACAAGATAAACTTCAAAGCAACCAATTCATTTCTGCCCCTTCCTGAAGCTAATCACTCACATTTGTGTTGTTGTAGCTTTACTCTCAAAACTGGATAATTTAAATGATCGAGTTTTTTAGACTCCTGTTTCTCTCAAAGGCTTCCTTTATAATATAGATATTGCTGAATATGAGGTTAAGATCAAGGCAAATGGAGGAGACAGAAGAGATAGAAGATAAGCCAGTGTTGCTACTGAGTAAAAAGTATGTGGGATGAGACCTTTATCCATTAAAAGCACAAGTCTGGAAAAAAAATATAACCAGTTAAAATATAAAGCAATTAAAGAATAAAAAAAGTTGTCCTAACACTCCATGGTCAATTCTTTGTAGATGACCATATTGATCTTTCAGGTCTGTATTTCTCCTTTAGACTCTGCTTCAGCAAAATCCTTAAGCAAATATTTGGTCTTAAGTATTTGAATGCTTTCATTGGAGTTTATTACAAACAAGATACAGTTCACTTCAAATACTTTCCTAAATATGGGTACATTCGATTGTTAAAGTTATATATTCATCTATGTATTCAACTGAATCTGGGCACTCTTAATTATCTGTGCTAGGGACTATATAGCCGATAAATATCTTTGAGCACATCTTATGGAAGGAAAGATCTTATTTTTTCTTTTTCAAATGGAATTTTTCAAGGTAGCCCTTCAGAAATTTTTAGCCCTGCCAAAGCAGAATATGCACATCTTTAAGATAACAGTAGCCTCTGATCACTGAAATGAAACAGCTGAAGTCACAGAAGATGCTTCACACAGAGATCCAGACACTGCAACACATTATTTCTTCTTCTAGCATTTTTCTATTTAGTATTTTCTCAAAGTAGGAAGATGAAAGTAGCTGTTACCTAAAATTCAGTTTTTCTGTCCAGTATCTCAAGGAACTCCCACTAGTTTATAGTCACATTCCTGATTAAGTGCTTAGTTCTCACACCTTCTTCTTGGCACTTTTCCTACCTTTCTCTTTTCTAGTGGTAGGACTTTAGGGGCCACACAGATCCTCCTAAAAATAATGTTGTGCATGAACAAACTGTCCAAATGTTAAACTAGATCATCTTGCCAAACCACCAACTGCAAAACTACCCAAGGATTTCTTCTGGCATTAGAGGGGGAAGCAGTAAAAACTACGGAATAGGCTCCAAGGAGTGCTGTGGAGGAGAGATGGGCAAAGATCTCTCACTCTTATTTTCCAAGAGGAGAGACTTCCACTCTCCACCCAGAAAGTTTTGTTTAATAGGAAAGTTGTTAGTTGAATTAGAGGTTTGCTAGGAGAAGGTCAAATGTAAAAGTATTGTGAGAATATCTGAATGTGCTTGAATGAATGAAACCAAATGCTTGTATGTTAGAAACGGTATGGCAAATTTTACTATCATTAGGAAAAACAAAAATAAGGAATTGAATTTTCAGCATCTGCTCTTTATGAGGTCAGGACAGTAACTTGTTTTGTGTTTCTGATAGCTAGAGAGAGCAAAGGAGATGCTGAGATAAAATCAAATCACTGCATGTATTACAATTTTTTCCTCTGGCCTTTTCACATAAGCACAGAAAAAATAGTTTTCAAACTGTTTCAACTATTCAAAACATAAATAATTTACAGTGTGAGCTGTTTATTAACAAAAAATGCAAACTTTGAGAGATAAAGTCAATCAGCAGTTGAACTAAAAATACATATTTTTACGCTCTTTAAAGACTAGTCCTGTCTGGTCTGAACAGGATTCTGTCTTTATTTTAGACCTATTGGGTAATGGTTCATTTCACTGAGGTTAGCTGTGTGAAATCTGAATCCAAACACTTTTTTGTGCTTCCTTTTTACTTTGTTCCCATTCTGAGTGACCTGAATCAGCTAGAGAATAGAATAAAGCAGAGAGTTAAGCATAATAACTCTAAAATGACCAATTTTCAGTGTAGTCTCATCCTCTGAATCACTGCAAGAACCTCCTCCCTACCTTGTTTGCACCTAAGATAAAATTAAGACAGTAAATTTCCTTATCCAAACCTGCACAATGCACTCACCTCAGTAGCGACTGAACATACTTCACAGATGCTCAGCAAGGATTACCTATTTTGCACAGTAGTTTGAAGATTAAAATGATTTGTTGAGTTGTAAGGCACAGTGTAGGCATCTTGCTCTACAGGGTCAGTTCACCAAAATGAAAATAAAAAACGACCTGGAAACCAGCCCTGTTCCCCTTGGCACAGCAGAGTCCCAGTGCTTGCTGTCGTCACTGCATGGACCCATCTCAGCCTCGTCTGGCTGCAAACACCAGTCTCTTCAAAGTTCTAAGGCCAGGAGGTTTTGTAATTCAGCTTTGTCTTCAGCTTTTCCAACTGGTTTAACTAGGGTTCAGGCTGTGAGGGATTACTCCTTAAGCATTTTCCTTGTCTTGTTTTGTACCTCTCTGAGGCTGAGAGCAAGGGATCCATCACAGCACTGGAAATTTCACTGCAACATTCAGCATCACAGGGACTGTGAGTGAAGTTATCAGTATAATGTGAGCTGTTCTTTCTAAGCGGTTTCCAGGAGACTTAGTTTCCTTCTTTGAAAGGATGCTGCCCTACTTAGCCCAACCACTTTTCATCTTACATCTAAACAGCAGCCCCTAAAGTTCTCAATAATAGCATGAGGTTTGCAGTCTGTTATTGTCTGTCAGCTGAGGTAGCAGCCAATTGAATGATTGTCCAGCAGCTTCTTCAAATTAAAATATTTGCTGCTTTGGAGACAGAGCAAAGTGAGGGGAACTATACTAAAAACATAGTCCTTACAAGCTCCTACATCCGGGCAAGCCTCTCCTCATTGTGTTTGGAGTAGTCAGAATCCACAACAGTGTCTTTACCTGCTTCATTTTAGAAATGATCTCTTCCTGTATTTGCTTTTTATCCAGAGTAACTATGCACAGCTTTTTCTTCTTACCTCTGTTTTACATTAAAGGAAGATGATTCCAGCTAAATAAAATTAATATCCTGTTTTCATCAAGCACAAAGTCTAAAATCCAGGATCCCTAATTCCTAAGTCACCAATGTTTACAGGTCTCTGAAGTCTGTTTCTTCACAGCTGTTAAATGTATTTCTATATTGGAAGAATAACAGGACTGATAGCTATCTGGCCTATGCTATGGGGGTTTCTTTTCCTTAGACAGCTCTCACACTCTTCTTTAGTTTTACTGACAATGAAAATCCATATTAACTAAGTTTAAAAATTCAGATCTGAAATATCTCTGTTTCTGTCCACCCTAATTTTTCATCCCGTGTTAAATGTGAGCTACTTCTTTTGAAGATCCTTATCTTTGAAAGGCTTTTGTAACCTTGGATATTTGGGAGTATTAATAAGGTCCTTGTTCATTCTTAAAGATGGAAGAACAGGACAGGACAGGAAAGGAAAGACAAGATTTTTGATATATGAAGGCCACCAGTTCTAATGTTTTATCTGGTAAAAGTAGTAATAAAATAAGAATTTCTCAGGCTGTTGAGAGCATCAAGAAATCAACATTTGAAATGTATTTAGATGTGCATATGACTGTTACCTTGAAATAAGTGCCTTGAAATGACATAGCCTTAGATGAGTAACTTGGCAGAAATTAATCCTTCATTTAAGATTTTTTGTCAGCAACTCTTTATAACTGCAGTGACCATTTCATGACTGCAAACTGTTGAGTCTCTCTACAAAGAGCCTGGTTGATCAGAGTCTTATCAGCACTATCAAAGAAGCTCTTAGAAATGAATCTGAGATTCCTTTAAAAAATACACTAGAGAGATTGAATGTTACCTTTGAATGATGTAACCTTCATTTAGCAATTCCAAGCATTCCATCTGCTGTATAAGTCCTCTTAACAGCTGCAATGGCAGTGTGATTCAATCCATGACATGTTTACCTGATCCATGCTCAACAGGTGTGTTTGAACTGTTTCACATCCGTGCAGGACCTAAGTAGTGCACTGTATAACTGTGTTCACGTCAGCAGGGGCTGAGAAAATCAAGGCAGCTCCTTTTGTTACCTTTCCAGAGCAAAGAAAAGGGATTCCTTTGCAAAGGTGTTGCTAACCCACAGTGGGCAAAGCAGAGAGGAATGAGGGGAAGGAGAATTTAGCCAGTTCTCACGCACGAGTTGGTAAAAAGGTTTGTCTCCAGGGCCTTATTTCTGAGCCTAGTGCAGCACCCACTTGTACCAGCTTAACCTCTGACATGGCCTTCCCAGGGAACCTTGCTGTTAAAGGGGATTTCTGGTGATGGAAGCATGGAAGGATGGATGGAGCCCCCAGGGCTTACACCAGCTCCTCAGTTGAGTGCCTCAATATTGTAGTGACCTGCAGAAAGCTGGGCCAGGCTGGGAACACAAGGCAAGGCAGTGTTGTCCTGTCTTCTGCTTCTGCCAAATGAAAAATGGTTTATTGCCGCACATACTGATCAGGTATTCATCATGCTTATGTACCAAAATCTTGCTGTGTGTCCACTGTACCCCAGATTACTTCCATTAATCAACCATACTTGTAACTGGGATTTCTAGAGGGGTCTGAAGTCATTTATTTGAAATTGCAGTGAATTACTTCTAACCAAGTAATGTCAGCAGAACCTTTTAATATTTGTAGAGAAATACTATGCTTACATTTCATCTGCTTTTTCTACTCAATTTTCAAATATTAGGAAAAGTCCTTTTGAAGTCTCTGAACAGACTAATAGTTCAGCTCAATTGAAATACTTGGATAAAAGTGAGACCAAATCTTTAGCATTGAGGCATTCAACCAGAACATCTAAATTTTCATAGCACCTCTAAATTTCTTCTAAATCTGACCTAGTCTGGCCCCACTTAGCTTATAAAATCTTCAGAGGCAAGTATGAGAAAGATCTAATCTCTAGTAGGCTGTGAATAAATCACTGTAAATAAAATTCATTTATAGTTATGATGTCAGCTTACACTCGCAAATACAAATAATATAATTAGCAGTTGTATTTCATATTTAGTTGGAACATGTAAGTATCCTTACATAAGGGCCAAAGGTCCTGAAAGACTCTTCAGTAAAAGCATATCAGTACAAAAGTTATTAACTTGTTTTGGTTTAAACTTGGATCAATAATATGCTGTGCATCCCATTAGGAAATATGTAGCAGGAGGTCATCTTGCAGCTGTGCCTGGTTTTCTACTACAGTGCTGCCTAGTAAGTTTGTATTATTTAGCTCAGGTTGTAGTATTGTAGTATGTTTGAGGGTTTTTCTTTTTTTATTTTTTTTTTTTTTTTTTTTTTTTTTTAGGTATAGTGTTTCTCAGTTTAAATTCTCAAGGATTTGGCCAGCATGTGTATCCTTTTGGCAATATCAAAATACTTCAGCATAGCACTTAGCAAAATACATAGCACTTCAGTGATAGATGCTATATGATACTTTACCATTATGAAATGCACAACTTACACTTTCTTCAGAAACTATGCTCAACATAAGAATGCAAACAGGATTCTTGCACAAATCCAGCAGAAAGCCCTTAGGTAAATTCTTTCAAGTTCTGTCGCTGAAAAATAAAATGAGATTTTAGACTCTAGGGTCTCTCTCTGATATACCTTATCACAGACATGCCTGTCAACTAAAGGTGGCTGTTAGTTTAAGAACAGTTTTCCACATCCTGATGGCAGTCTGATAGCCAGAACCTAAATCAAACAGCTTTGTGCCTTGGGCAGTGCCTCTGTAAACCTCACTGTTTAACTAAGCAACAGTATCAGAGATCATCCACATCATACGTATTACTTCTTTTAAACGTTTACCTGGTACCCAAAGAACACTTGGGAGTTTTTGAATCAAAGAAACATCAGAATTAGAAATTCAACAGCTGTGAGAAAAAAAAAAAAAACAACTTATTGCACACTTAATTGCTCTTTGTATTTAACTCTTCTTATCTAAAAAAACATCTGACAGTTAAAATTTGTTAAGACTACAAGACTGTATTAATCCAAACCAGAGAAAAATAATACAATTTGCCACTACAGTACTGTTTTTCCCATTAATATATATTTGATGCTTGTAGAAGGGACAACCTTGGAATGAATATCAGCTTCAATTTCCATTTAGTATTCCCAATGAATAATGTTTACAATCCAGATACACTATAATGCTTCTCCTACCAAGCCTAATATTGTATTTTGGGCAAATAGAGGCAGAATTTTCCCTGAGATGATGCTTTTTTTCTGTGATTTAATTAATTCAGAAAATCCCAAATTCACTGGCCGTGAAGCAGCACTACAAGTTTATGTGTTTATTGAAGTCATATTCTTGGTGAATTATTACAATGGCAATTGGGAATGGTTTTTCTATTGCTGTTGCTTCAATAGCAGACAGCACAATGTTATCTTGAACATTTCTGCAACTCGTTACTGCCTTTTATTCTTCCTCATAGACTTGCAGATGAATAGTCAGAGAAACTCTCATATGCATTGGCAGTTCCCCACATCAGCAATGGCTTGTTTTGCTGCTCACAAACGGACTTAGAGCTGGTCCCAGTGATCATTTGCTGGGCTTTCCTCATCTAGTTATTTTGTAGATAAAATATCTCAGATCTATGCTATCTCCAAAACAGCATGGAAAAGATACCGATCTGATTGGAATCTGAACATGGAAAAGAAGTTGCATGACTTTTTTCATACCATTCCTGGTAGCAGAAGGGACAAGTTACAAACCCTGATTCTTGTAGGGCTATGAGAATCTGTGAACTCTTACTGTGAATTCTTACTGTGAAGACTTACCGTGAAAGGCAGTGCAGGTCTAACAGGGTGGGTGATATGGTCTTTATATTGTTCCTCTTTTGTTCCCTGGCAGGACCTAATGAGTAGCTGTTGGTAGTTGCTTCCCTGTCAGTGGGGTCTTTTCAGCATGGATGACAAGTAGACGTGATGTGCTCACAGCTGTGTGATGTTCTGTAAGAGCCATGCATAAATCCATCCAGACTGAAAGGTGATAAATGTCAGAAAGCTCAGAGATAGCGAGGGATCTTATGGATATTAGCAATACAGTGTCTAATCTCACATTGTCATCGCATTCAGTCTCTCACCACAAAACAGGCACAAAATAGCTCAGGAAGCAAGACTTCTCCATGTTGTCCCTTTCGAGTAACATGCCAAAAGAACAGCTGTTAACACTTCTAAGTTGAGTAATTTGGTGCAACCCATTTCTTATTTTTGCAGCTGCTATTGCTGAAGTACTGCAACTCCATTGGTACAGGTTTGTGCATTTGGCAAAATGCTCTTCATGATGCACTTCTGAACTCTGGGCTGCATCTCCTGTGTGACTAAGGCCTGTGTTGTCTTATAAACTCTCTGGAAAACTCATCTTTGCATAAGTTTCTTATAGAGGGATCCAGGCATAGTGACTAGGATTTTATTTAATTTATTTGTCACAGCATTTATTGTTGGCTGGGGGAGACACTGGTTTGATTGTGAAATTAAAGGACATGAAAATAATCCAGACCATGGGACAGAAACTTGTTTATGTTAAGAATCTTAATAATGCAATAATTAATAATTCTTCACAACAAAGCAATTAATCATATGTTTTTTATGTTGGTTTTTTTTTATAGAAGCATGTTCTATCAACTAGGTGAAAGATGTATTTATGACCAATGAATCAGAGTTGGCCTGGCCATCAATTACTGCCAAACAGGGAAGCAGAAAAGCTAGACTTTATACAAGATATCTTCAGTAAAATTATATTGAAATGGGTTGGGACTTTTCTGATAAAGATTCTAAAGCTCCACTAGTGCAAAGGCTCCTATTGCCACACTTGGTCACCATAAAGAGGGAGAAAACTTCCACTATGCCATCTATTACATCATTCAGGCAGTGCAAGTAGATCAGAAACATGCCATTTCCCCTACTGAAAAAATGTATTTCTTTATATGATAAAAATTGATGTGCTGAGCAAGGCACTGCCATAACTCAGGTGAATGTTGTAGTCTATTCAAATATCAAACCCTTCAGGCTCCATACAATGGAGCTGTATTATTTCCAAAACCACAGATTTTTCCAGGTAGAAGATTCCTTCTTTTTTTTTCCTAGGTTGCCGCCAAGGCTTACCGAGGTAAGGTGTTTTCTTAGCATTCATTGCTATGTGCTGTAACAGTACAAGATACTGAATATGTATTTTTTTCTGTATATATTTTCAGCTGGTGGTGTATACTCCAGTGTACATTGATTTCACTGCACAATATCCTTTGTGATGAAGTTCTGCAAAAGCCATAATCTGGCCATCCTTGCCAAGAAAACTGTTCAATGTTGGTATTTTGTCCACCAGAACCTCAGTTTAGTTATACCTAAAGTTCCTAATTCCTCTAGTTATTAAGTAAATTAGAACAACTCCAGATGAAGAAGGTGATGTGTGCCTGTGTTTGCAGAAATTCTGAATAAATGGTGTTGAGCACTGTGAAATATCTTCTTCGTGTCAATGTGTTGTCAGGTTATTAGCGCCAGTTATTGAACTGAGACCTATCTACTAACTATTTCACTGCTCTTTACAGTGTATGAAAATTAAGATTGGCAAATACACAGGAAGTATTGTACAGGCAGACATTTTGGGTTGATTTCATCCCTAGGGAGTTTCAGAAAAGCTGTGTCATCTTTCTCCCTCATCTTTCTGACTGGAACAGCCCACTGCGCAGCAGGAAAAACCTAATGCTGGCTTTTGTCCACCAGGGATGAGTCAATCACACAATGCCTGATTCAGCTCTGCAGTCTCTTTGTCCTGGTGGCAGCTCTTTTTCTCTGGAGAATGAAAAAGTAGATGCATTATTACACTGAAGACATTCAACATGTATGGGTCATGTTTTCAGCCTTTTCTGAAATCTGACAGCTCTCATGATATGTATGGAATAAGAACTTGTGAGTGCAATGAGAAGTAACTAGTGGTTTGCAGATGCATTTGGTGCACTGTCTGATGACTAAGAAGGGAATTTAGCAGATGGTACATTAAGAATGAATAAACATATGTGGTTTTCATATAGGGTATATTCAAGCTGCGAGGATCTTCTGGGTGGGTGTTAGACAAGTCCAGGGCAAAGCAGAGAGCAGTCATGAAAGAGAAAGAGCATTAAAGGCAACTGATGCAAAATTTACTTTCGGGGAAAGAGAAGAGTACAGTTGTCCTATATGTCATCTTTCCTTAGGTGACTGATCTGGGCTATTGCCAGAGGCTTCTTGCATCTTTGCATCTTGCATATGTGGCTTCTTGCATCTTTGCCTGAGCCTGTGTGGCAACTCTATCTCCTTAATCTTTCTTCAATGCTGTTTGTTTTTCTCCTGCTATTTTAATAATTTTAAAAAAATGACTCATTAACACTGTTCTTTGCAGATAATCAGGTACTTTAAAAATATTTGATAAAATTGGGAATTATCACAAGATGATTTCTGTGTCTGTTGAATTAGTCCTCTAAATATCATACCTTTCCTGATACTTCTCTCAGCTAAGCAAAAAGCCACTCCTGTAGGACGTGTCAATGGTCAGTTTGGGTCACCTGTCCTGGCTGTGTCTCCTCCCACCCTCCCATGCACCCCCAGCCTCCTCACCAACACAAAATAAATGGCAGCACAAAAAGCAGAGAAGGCCTTGGCTCTGTGCAAGCCTTGCTCAGCAAAAATGAAAACATCTCTGTATTATCATCACTGTGTCCAGCACAAATCAAAACCACAGCCACTGGGAAGAAAATTAACTCTACCCCAGCCAAAACCAGCAGAGCCTGCCAGAAGGAACAGGTGAAGTGTTGGGGGACATACACACACTGGAAGATGGTGCAGCAGAGCTGTGCAAATGGACTAATTCAGCCATACCCTGAAACACAGAACCACATACCTTACCAGCTGGTCTGGAAAGAACACACTGGAGATGACTTAGCTTCACTCATAAGCCTATGTTGGCCTGTATAGAATATGCTGGTTCTTCTCTTTTAACCTGCACTAGGCAGAACATTTTTCTTCTGAACAAATTTTCTTTATTTAGTAACCCTAAAGGACAGTATTTTCTTTCAAGGCTCCTTTCTGACAAGACCTTTTTATTTTTAGACTGCTATAAAAACACTCTACAAGGAAAATAAGTGTGTAGATTTGAACTTGGGTGAATGAATTTTCCTTATTTTTTGATGGGTTATTAAATAGCTTCAATGATCAGAGGCTATTGCTATTACATTTTTATGTATCAATAAGTTGAACAATCTGGTTTTGCAGAGAGTTATATGGACAGGTTGTTTGCCTCTCTGAATTGTACTTTTGTGATTATCACAGCATATTTCTGTGAAAAAGAATATTGCATATTCTCAAACCTATTAGGTGTCATTAAGGATAGTTTCAGTGGTCTTTACAATGACCCTGAACAAGGCTGCTAATGTAGAAACAGGACAATCCTACCTGGTATGAATAAGAATAGATAAACAATGGCCTGCCACTTCTCTTTAATTCACTGGACATTAACAAAGTGGTGTATTTTTATCCTGGACTACATGTGAGTAGTATAAGTTATGCCTTATCTTCTGGGTGAGGGCTTTTTGTTCATTTCATTCTTATATCTTTGTCTCCATGGAATATGCTTTCTGAAATATCACAGCAGTGCATGTATTTCCAGACTTATTGATGGGCTTAAGGCAAAAACAGTGATGCTTTCTGTAAAATATTCTTGACCAAAGAATTATCTGCTCTTCTTAGCAAGAGGACATAGAACGCTGTAGAAGAGGAAGGACATTTTCTACAGGGCTCTATGGAAAGAGACTTAGGAAAATGGATTAATCTTGCAACTTCTCCTGGAGGTCATTATGCTGATTACTACAGTTGGAGTTTCATAGGAATTAAAGTACAACTGTCTGTATATCCCCAGCCATTAAATTTTACCTAGATATCTTTTACCAAGGACAAAGGCTTGAGTCAGATTGTATTTGATTTCTAAAAATACCTAACCTGGCTGCACAGAGAGAATGAGATGAACTAAGAGTTCAGCACTGCTAAACATTAAAAGAAATGCTTAAGCCACATTTCCTAGAGAAATCTCTCCATTTTTAATTTATAAATTGAGAATAGAAACATAATAATACTTTACAGGGATGTTTGAGGCTCAGTCATAAATACTAAAGGAACTTTAACTGAGAGAGTTTGACAGCGTAGGCTCTATTAGCTGAAAGAGGAGTGCATACTAAACTGTATTTACTGACACTCAGCTCATATTTGCTTAGGAGATTGTCTCAGAACAGATGAGTGTGAGACATGTTTATTTTAAGTCTGCACAAAATTAGACCTTGAAAATCTTTTTGAGAGTTTTTGCATGCTTGTCTAGAGTGACTAGGTGCCCTGCTTTTTTAACTAATACTGTATTTAAAACATATTTATAATAAATGTACTTGCATGCTATCTAATATAAATAATTGATTACTTAGAATAAATATTCATGATCTCAGACATAAAACTCACTGAGGACTAAGTCAGTTCTGAGCCTGTTCCAGGTCTTAACATCCATATCATTGACCTTCCTACAGTACCCTGCAGATTTTCCATCCTACCATTTTAAGCTGTAAATTTTCATCCAAATAAGCAACTGTCTGCTTTTCTGACATACCCACAGCTCTTCCTCCTGTGTTGTGTTCAGCCAGTTGGCATCCACAGGATGTCAGAGCATATCACTAGTGAAGAGGTGTAACCTTTCAAAACTGTTTACCTCCATGTGTGACCAGTTTTTGTAGCTCTGCTGTACCGTGGCACAACCTCCAAGTAAAGCCTTTAGATGTGTTTCTAGGAACACTGGCTTATAAATAAATACAGTTGACAATCTGCTGATCACAAGCCTATATTCACCATAGAGAATTTAACATGATGTCATGAAGGATTTGACAATTAACCTTGAAAATTCCCCAAGTATGTTCAGTATCTATTGAAATTTTTCTGAATAAAACAAAAATTTTTAAAATAAGAAACCTATGGCACAGGGTTCATTTGGATTACAGATGATAATCACAAACTGTAAGGGGTAAAAAATAATTTCCCTTCCATCAGAATCATGGATAGGATTTTTAAACATTTTCTGGGCTTGCTATTTGATGTTTCAGCTGGGTAAAGTGGAGCAGTTTTCTATACTGCTGGTTCTTCTGAGCATTTGTGTTAAGTTAATTCAGAAGAAAAGCTGGCCATGTCTACTTTCCCTCCTGGAAGGTCATTCTAATGGTGCTTTAGGCTTATCTTGGATTTTTCATTGAGGTCTATTCTTTAAATAGGAGCTTCAGCACAGAAGAAAAGCAAGTTCATTGGTGCATGGCTGGCCAAAGGAAGAAAAAAGATACACAAGTATCTTAGCTGATAGAGCCCTGGAAACAGCCTAGGAAGTTTTAGCAGTTAGCAGAAGAATCCTACCACTGAAAACATAGCTCAAGTCTTGGGGAAACTAATTTTCCCAGACAGGCAGTGAACAAGTTCTCAGCAAGGGACTGGGTCAATATGCCCTCAGGTTACATTTCCAAAACTGTAACTGAATTGGAACTGGCACTAAGGATTCAACATAAGGGTTTGTTTTGAGCTGTAGTAGGAGTCTTATAGCAAACTTTACATCAGTTTATGTTTAGATGTGGAGACCTTGGCCCCATAGGATTTCATCTGAAGTGCTTTAATGTCTAATTCCCACTGACATTAGGGGGGTTCAGTGTTTAATTACTGCTGAAGCTTAAGTTACTTTTGAAACTGGAAACTGGGCATTTCACAAACTTCTTACAATGGATTTACCATGACTCAATTCTTACTGAGTTATGCATTTCCTTTGCACCTCATTGTACCAGAGGTCAACAAACAAGAAGCTTTACCTCTAAGGTGAAATGTCGGCAAGCAGAGCCAGCACAAAAGAAAATTGTATTAAAACCCATCTCTTTATGTTCCTCAGCAGTACTCTTTTCCTTCTGTATAACTATGTGCCTTTACTGAAAAGCCATTCTGCTGAGCCTTATTTTTCCTCACAGAAAGGCTCTCAGGTGTTTTCTGATTGGTTGCAGTGCACTAAACCTTTGCTCAGCTTTCCTCCCTCCCTTACTGTCTTCCCTCACAAACATTTAACTTAGGTGGTTTTCTGAGGCTTTGATGCTTTGCAGCTGAGGAAAGAGCCTTGCATTGCTTGGCAGGCTGACCTATTTCACAAACACAGGCAATTACTCCCACCACAGAGCAGCCCTTAATTCACAGCCAGGAACTGCAGAAGAGCTTTCTGGTGTGCAACAATCCCCCGATGCCCTGGAAGTCATGCAGCTGTTCCCTCCTGTGCAAAGACTGTGGCCTTTGGAAAAGTGATGTGGCTACACTCCTCCAAAGCTTGTCAGCTGAATCAATAACCCTTTAAAACTGTCAGCAGCAAAGGCAAATGACAGCCACCTTTAAGCTTCTTTAATTTATGCCAGGGTAACATGTTGGCAAACTCCCTCAATCCATCCTCCTACTCTGAAGGCCAAGGACCTGCATTTCCTATGGCAAATATGTGTGATTATGTAAGTGTCTGTCCTCAAAAGTACAGAGGGTTCTTTCATTAATTTCATCCTGGGAAAGCAAAAATGAGCAAGCTACTTATATTAGCAACTTATTTAATTAACTGGCATTTTAGCCAAGATATGTGGTGTTTGCCTTTCAAGATGTAAAGGCATCCAGTGCTGTGGATGCCTGCTGCATCAAGCCCACCTGGATTGGCATCCCATTTTTCCTCAGTTCTGTTATCATGCATGCCTTATAAAGTCATTTATTATACAAATTGGCTACTTGAATTCCTTTTCCTGGATGGTGTTTGCATTTTTAAAATGCAGTGTGGAGTGTTTGCTCATTAGTCGGTATTTTTTAGCTGTCACTCAAAATGACTGCATCACTTGATTCCCTTCTGGTTAAAAAAATATTAACAGAAAAGCTGCCAGTCAAGTTTACCAAACAGCCCAACAATAGAAAAACTGCAAGCCCAAAATATTCTCCGGTTTCTATAATTATACACTGAGCAGAGTAATAGAGTAATTGGCATTCATTACATGAGTTTAAGTGTTCACATTATAGACTTCTATTTTGAGGACATTATTACCATGAAGTAATAATTCAGTTCAGGTTGGTGATATCTAGAATACAATAGCTTTTGTAGAGTTAGGGATTTTTTTTAATATTCTACTTGCAAATATGCCAGTAAACCTACAGCTTGATTCCTAAAGGTGCAAAAGAATTTTTTAAAGACAAGTGGCAAATCTTGAATGTTTCAGAAATTAGGCAGTGCTGTTATTAAATTGTTATTTAAACATCAGAGTATATACCCTTTATAGCTCAGAAGTTCCAGATGTGGATGTAGAATGTGCCATTGACCAAAAATAATAAATTCAAGTTGCAGTGTTTGATTGAATAATTGTACTGAGTATATTAGATAAGATATTTTTTAAAGGCTCATAAGAGTTTAGTGAACCAAATTCCACTAATGATCCATAGAATTTAGGCTCATAAATACCCAGTGCTCAAGTCTCTCAGATGAGGAAAGCCATTGGAATTTTATGCCTCTGCAAAACTAATCCAAGAAGAATTAATTCACCTAACAGTTGTTGCTAGTGAATTAGCATGAAACTCCTTAGAAGTTTGTGTGCACAAATGTGAAGTCTTGAAAAAATATATCACCACTGTGATAATCTTGTGAATGGCATCTGAGATTGGAAAAACTCCAGGATAATGTCTCTCATACTCACCCAAAGGCATGCCGGTGTTTGCAGCAGGTATTCTCAGCATGCTTGTGGTTAAATGCTGCCTTGGGTGAGCACAGGCACAAAGCATCACATCCAGCTGTAAGAAGATAAATTAGATCAAGCATTTCTTGATCTAGAATGTAGAAAGCTGGTTGGTAAGTTGGTAAGATAGCTTGATTTATTTAGCTCTTGAGAAATGGCAGTTGTGATAATTCTGAATTGTGGTTGCTAGCCAAGTGCTTGAAAGAATGAAATAAATACCTGTCACTGCCCACAACTATAAAAACCATAATTCAAAAACATTCTCTCCTTCATGCTTTCACCTGTTTTCAAAGCCCAGCTGCTTTTATAGATGAAGTGGGACTCAACTGTCTTCCAAAATATACAAGTTGTATATCTTTTTTGGTAAACTGACTGGTCAGGAAAGAAGGAAAGATCCAAAGATCTAGCTCAAAGCTGATGAACCAATGTCTGCAGTGCAGGCACAGATTGTAATGCTGGCTCATGGGCAGTGGTGCTAGATAAGCACAGCACCCATGCAGGCAGATGATTCAGTGTTTGAAAGTTTAGCCAAGAATTCTGCTGCAGAGTGGCACTGAGGTGCTATTGAAGCCATGCTCTTTGTGCCTGGGATAATAGACTCTGCTTTAAAACTCCTGGGTTCCTACTCTTGAAAAGGCTTTGTAGGTTGATGTTTCAGACAAATCATTCAGCTCCTTTTTCCCTGGTTCATGCATCAGGAAAATGGATGTCATACTGACATTCTTCATCAGCTATTTTAAGAGTAATGCAATGACTACAGAGAATACTAAAATATTTTGAGAAAAGGTGTTAGATCTGCAAAGAATTGTTAAATGTCCCATTCTCGGGAATATGCACATTCTGGGAGCTAACTTTGCTCCTCTTGAAGAGCTTAGAGGAATACAATGGAGATATAAGGGGAAATTTTGTCACCTTTTCAGCATGGATAAAGGGAGGGAATCTTATGCTGGGGACAGAAATAATGTGTTTTACTAACTGAACATTGTCAGACACCATTTTTTGTACAAACATCACTTGCATTTCCCAGAAGCCTCTGAGGTACTCAGTTTATGAACTCTTTGCACTGAGAATAGCCTGTGTTGAGATCATGACTATGACTTTATCTATTTAAATGTTAAATTATGAATTTATGGATCTAGGTACTCTGTGAATAGCATAAATTATTTTAATGCAGACAGGAACACAGTGTGACAGCAAATAATTACAAATATATTCCTGCAGTCTATGGAATTTTATGTGATTACTTGACTATTGTATTCAGAGTCTCCTCACCTCATTATGAGAAAGAGAGGTAATAAAAATGTATAGAAGCACAGGGCAGGGGTTATTCTGATGACATAATTTAGGAAATAAGACTGCTAGTCAGAACAGAAGACAGTGAATTGAAATGCCCTAGATAATGAAGGCTGCTTTGGAAAAACTAGGAAGCAGTGAATATCCTTGCTGACTTGATAGTCACTCACACAAGCAGACCTCTGTCCTCAATATGACATCTTGTATTAAAATATAAGGCAGGTAACATCGGTAAAACTTTCTTTAAAATTAAGAAGAATATTAGCTTCCTATGAAATTCATTGCTGTAGGAATTATTTTGTTATAAAAAGTTTTAAAATAACCACATTCAACACGATTAATAAAACCTGTCTGTTGAAGGAAAGCAGATGGGCTGGCTTGGGGGGAAAGCCTGAAGAACAGCAAATAGGTGTGACCTGTGTGTGGTTACACACAGGCTGGGAACCAGAGCAGTGAGTTGCTGGGACAGGATGCTGCTGCCAAGAGGTTTTATGGTTTTATGGTTCCTGAACACACTCCTGAACGAGACAGCTCTGATCTCAATCCTCCAGCCATCGAGAGTTTTTTATCTAAATGCGGATACCTGGGCGCCCTGTGCCACCGCTGGGATGGGTACAGGGATGTGGAGATACCAGCTGAGATGGACATAGGAAGAGGGCTAAGAATCTGGAGAACCTCTACAGAAAACAAATATATGAGCTGGGAAACCTGTAGGAAAGTAAGAAATATAAGGATCATTGTGAAAATGGCAGTTTGAAAACCTTGTAGATGAGGTGACAAAGAGAAAAGGAGGGTGTCTCAGGGAACATTTGGGAGGGAGGTCACTGAATCTTTTTGGGGTCAGAAACAGTAGAAGGAATATATGTAAAACTGTAATGGACAAGATGTTTAATCTATGGCTTATGGTAGTTATTTTGTGAGAGGAGAAGGAAGAGTTGAGTATCTTGGAAAGATAAATTAGATCATACTCTTGTTGATAGACATTGCTTTTCAAGAACAGAACAAGGAAAATATCTAAACAACTTTATATTCATGTACTGTTCAAAACAAAATTTCTGTCTCCTGTTTCCCACATAAGGTTAAGATTTGAAAAAAAAATTTAATAATTTAAGTATGCTAAGTTATTGCAAAAATGTTGCATTTATTCCTTGGCTAGTATCAATGCCCATAATATGTTGCTTCAAAACAGTCAGAAATAGCAATAGAAAAATCTGAAACTCATTACAGTACAACCAGACCAGAAGTGCTAAGAGTTCGAATTAAATGCTAGGAGCTCAAGATATAATTCTTCTTGGTATCCTAACATTAAAACTTGTAGACACAATCTACAGGCATACTGAATGGATTTCTGATTTATGTGAAATTTTTTTTTCCCACCAGTGCCAGAGCATTTGGGGAAAGGTATTTTGCATGTGGTCTAGTAAGAACCACAATTATTTAAAAAAAAAAAAATTGCCTAACTTATTTACTTTTATCTCTGTGTGGAAGATCATTTACTCAAATAGATCAGGGCACTTTTTTTTCCCTCTGACTGCGAATCTGAACTCTTTGAAGTGTATTTTCATATTACAAATCTCAAAAAGGGCTATTAGTTTGTCATGGTTTTGATTCTTTGTTTGGCAGTGTGTTTATGGCATGGCTCAGAGGGCTTTCTGTGAGTTCTGTTTTCTAAGGAATAGTTATGTTTATAACTGACGGAGAGGGACGAGTTATCTAAGTGCAGTAGTAGCAGAGATAAGCTATTTTTCTGCAGGCTGAATGAAGAGTCACTCACAGTTGCACATCCAAGCAGCTCTCAAAGCTGGAGGGAAATAGCATATCATCACCTTCCCCCAACCGAGGGCACACACATGATCCTATTTCCTCTCCAAATCAAAATTGATAAGGTGGTCCAGAGTAAAGGTATTCTATTAGTCTAGTATCTTCACCAGCAGGTTTAGAACTACTGCTTCTGAGCTTTTATCAGTTGTTGCTGCTGCTGCTGGTGTTGAGAAAATACTGGATTTTTATATCAAATTGTTTACTTAGATAGATTGTTTACTGTTATAGATTGAATGCTTTATTATTGTTATTGTCTTTGTTAAGATGTCCCGGCAATGTGAATTGATAACTTCTTGATCATCAGTGTCATAAAAATGCCTTGCTAATCTGCTGTCACACTGTATCAAAAAGCAATAAATCAAATAAATATTAGATATGCAGTTGACTGTCACTTCTCTCTTTGCGTCTGTAGAGAACCTGATTTACAGTCACTGGTGTAAAACTAATACTCATTCATCTGCACTTTGAGGTAGATGTTCAGTAATCTTTAAAGCATGATCTAAGTCTTTGAGTTCCATTTGCAGGGCCCTCTTTGTGTTCTGTGTCCAGCCTGAGCTATATCATGTTCCAGCCTGGAGGACCATGTCATGTATGCCTGTAGACACTGAAACATTACATTTTAACAAAATATTGGAGAAGTAGATGAGGTCATGAAAAGGAGAGTACCTATTAATATATATGTTCTTCAAGCAGCAAAAATAATGAAACCTCATTTCCTGCCTTAACCACTGCCCTGAAAATATATCCATTTTTTCCTCAGATCCCCTGGGTTGTCACACTGTGCTGTTCACTCCCTGCTTTATTCTGAGTTTTCTCTCATGACTTTGGGTTTAGATGGCTAAGAGGCTGCTGAGATTAGCTCAAAATTACATCTTTGTGAATTTGCCAGCTGCCAGGGACATATTTATTCACTTACTAATTGGTCCCTAGCTGTTGCAATAAAAATGCCTGAAGGCATAAAAATCCCTGAAATTCAGGCATAAAAATGAAATGCCTGAAGTCCACTATACTTTAAGTGGGAACATTTCTTTGGGCCCTTCTCTAGATGCCATCTTCCCTAAACCTCAGAGAACTTAGTATCTTTGAGACATCTGTTTCTGTGTCAAATTCTGTTGGAATCAGTTGGAATTGCCATGGAGCAAACTGATGTGCAGGTGCATAAAAAAGCAAATCTAAAGATTTTAAAAGGAAGTGTGCACAGAAGTAAACATTATCATAGATTATCGTGACTTTAATTCAACAGAAAATAATAGAAATATCAATTGTGTACTCAGGTAATAAAAGACTGGAAATGAGTTAGTAGAATTCTGCAAACCTTTTTTTAATATTGGATATCAGGTCGTGTTATTCAGACATGTTATCATTCGCTGACAAGCTTAGAGGTTAGAATGATGACAGCAACTATTATGAATAATGTATAAATATTTTTTAAAGCTCATATGACTTAAAATCCCATGAGACCCTGAAGCAGGAAGAAGTAGAGCTCATATAACATGTACTAAAATCTGTCATCTAGATGGATATGAAATTTAGGAAAGAATAAGTGAGGGAGTGCTCAGGAGCACCTACTAAATGCCTGTCCTTGCTCTCATCTTGTTTGATAGCCTTATGGCTACGACATGTATAATTTTCCAGCTGAGTTTCCAGTGACTGGCATTTCCAGCCTTTGCACAGAGATGTGAGGGTAGCTGGTAGTGCTTGGGACAGCTGCCACCACAGGCTGATCTGACTGACTGGTCAAAATTATCACAACCAACTAATTACAGTTTAATACAGGAAAGTGTATTTTACAACGGGAAACAGAGGCTACACCCATAGGATGGGAAATTCTCTGTCTTGGAAAACAGCAATTCAGAAGAGGGCATAGCTGGAGAGGGAGGAGGTTTTTTTGTGAGATCTTGGTGTCAAGTCGAGGCTTTGAACCTTATATTGATCCATGGATGGAGAGGAAAAAAATATACAATAGAAACATTAAAAAGATCAAACCACTTTGAATATCATCAATAAGACCACTGTGCCTTGTTCTGTGACTCACACTTCCAGGAGGGAGATACTCAAGGAAACTCAAAGGACAAGAAAATAATGGTCTCAGAGGCCATCAACCAACCATTGGCATATAAGTCTTTTAGGAACTCATAAGCCTAGAATATTGGGGAAAGGTTGAAGAAGTAATTCAATCTCTGTCTCTGGGTACTTATACATTAAAAAAAAAAAAAAAAACTTAATGACAAGGAACTTTTTCAATCTTCTAGACAAGCAGCAGGAATGGAAATTAGAATCATTTAAACATGCAACAAGGTGCAAAATTTTGGAACAAGTCAAAAGGTAAATATTGGAAAAATCTTTTCAGAGGAAATTTTGAGTCATTCTTTTGTTTGGTATATTTAAATTGCACCAGTTTTTCTGGCTGCATGTAGTATAGAATTCTAAATATGCCATACATACAGAATGTGTGTAATACTTAGCTGAAATATCATGTCTATATATTCCAACTATATCAGACATAGGTAGATATATAGCTGTAGAGCTTCCTTACTGATAATAAATAACTTTGCAACTATTATTGAAGACAAAGATGTAAATATGAGACCTAAAATAATCCAAGCATGGCATGAGATGGAAGCAGAATTAACCTCCAGAATATACTGAATAGTCTTCAAAACAGTTTGTTAGACTTTGCTTCAATTTACATTATCTTCACAGTAGGTGAAAATATGGATTTTCTTTTGAGATGGAGGAGAAAAGGTTAGTGATTACTTTTCCACTAACAGAAAAATAAGTCTGTTTAATGAATTATTGTGAAAATACACTTGAACTTTTTCAAAGTGACAGAAACATAGCAAAGAGTTTGATCCAAAGGAAAGTTCTTCATGCACTAACATGAGCTAACAGGTCCAGTTTTTCCTTTGCTAAGTGAGATTTAACAAATACTTAATTGATTTCTTTTTCTGACACTAATTGTGTTTTGAACCAGAGCACTGTATCAGGCATTATCTTCAACATCTCTTGTGAGCTTAGAGAACTTTAAAATACAAACACAAAAATTGCTACATATACAAAATATTTCTTAGACAAATTGTGCCAAATAAGGTACTAACTTCAGACTGATTTTAATGTGCAAGTGGGAGAAATATCAGTTCCTTAATGAGGGCTGAAATTTATCACCTTTCAGAAAGCCAATATGAGCCTATGAACCACTGAAAGCCAATCCTAAAATCATGACTTAAGGAGATTTAAGGGCCCCATGCTATCTTTGCATGGAGTCAATACTTTTTTGCCAGTGACCTAGTCCCTGGTTACTGATTTATAATAAAACTTGGTATAAGATATTTGGGATATTTTTCATGCCAAAAGGCATCTTGGCTTCTGGTCTTGTCTGTGTTGGATGCTGGCCACAGCTAGTGTAGTATCTAAAACAAAAACAAAAGAAAAAACAAAAACCCCAACAACAACAAAAACAACAACAACAAAACCAACAGAAAAAAACACAACCAAATCTCTGGTGTATTTGAAATATTGATTTAGGCCTTCCTTTTCCAAATCCTCAGCAGACATTTCTAGAGTCAGTGATAGTGCTATGTGTAGTTTAGGATATTCACTATGTCTTGAAAAAAATACTCAGAAGAGATAGTTTGAATTTTCCAGATACTATTTCTGTTGTGTTCCACCACATTGCAGCCAGTATGATCATTTCAAGTTGTTTTGCTTGTGGGATGCTTGTGGAAAACACATCAGAAATCTTGGTTAATAGTAAAAATATATATCTTTCACCGGCTTATTTCATGCTTAGGAAAATTGTCTTCAACTATTTAATACTGAGGGCTTCTGAGTAAAAAACCTATGTCCTGGAAACCTTTAATTTTTAGAACTCTGAAAGCCCATGAAATATTATACTTAAGTCATTTAAACTCTAGAGAAATTCAGCTAAATCAAGGACTGAAAACCAAAGGTAGATATATCCAGACTGGAAAAATAAAATTAAAAAAAAAAAAACAAAAAAAAACCAAAACAAAACAAAAAAAACCACCTAACATATTTAAAGTTAAGACAAATATTCCTTGGAAGGATGTTTTGTGTCTTGTTTGAAACTTTTGAATTCTTATTCACTTCTTTGAACGCAATTGTAGGATTCACTCGGTGTTCACAATGCAATGCTTTGTGGCTTGTATTTTACACTGATTTTTACTGTGCAATTTCACTTTCAATATATCTCTACATCTATGATTCACATTACTGAAGTATCAAATTTTTTACGTGTTTCGCTAAAAAAATTAAGATGCTGTTGAACTAAAACAAAAAATTTTTATATGTACTTCCCTTTCCAGAATTTATACTTTTCTCTACAGGCACTGAAAAACTGTATTTGTAGCAACCTTCAAGTTCTCACAGGTATTCAGTGCGTTCTGCTCCCACATCCTCTCATTATCTCAGGAATAAAAGTGACATAAATCATAAATCTCAGGAAATAACGTGACAGTTTTGATATTCTCAGACATCCATTTCTGAGGCAGCCAGTACATTGTAGGTCACTGGCAGGTGGCAAGACACCCTTCAGAGGAAAGAGGGCTTACAGAATTTTGAGGAATGTTTCATGTATCCCTGTGCAAGGACAAAATCATTTCCTCGAGTGGTCCTGGAAGGAACAGGCACAACCTGGCCCCTGAAGCCATGACCACATGTACAGTTTGTGCATGCAAAAATATATTGGTGTGAGGTGACTCGTGATGGGTCAACCTTGGGCTGCAGTCAGATTCCCACCCAGCTGCTCATTTACTCTGCTTCCTCAACAGGACAGGGCGAGAAAAGAGGATAAAAAATCTTGTGGGTTGGGCTAAGGGCAGGGAGATACTGTACCAGTTACCACCACAGGCAAAACAGATTCAACTCTTAATATAATTTTTTGCCAATGAAAGCACACATAGATAGTGAGAAACATTAATAAATTAAACCAAAAATTCCCCCTATGTTCCCTCTTTACCAGAGCAAACTTCATTCTTTCATCCCTGACCCTTCTGCCTTCCCCTTCCATGGGGAATGGTAAGTTGCAGTCAGTCCATACCGTTTTCTCTCTCCTGTCTCCTTCTTCTCACACTTTTCCTCTGCTTTAGCATGGTATCCCTCCTACAAGGTACAGTTCCTTCAAGATAAAACTCCTCCAGTGTTAGCTCTCCAAAGTCCATACTTTTCTTCTAGAAATATCCATAGACGGCAGGCTGTAAATATTCTCCATCATGGTCCTTTACAGGGAGTGGAAAATTACCTGCTCTACCATGATTCTCCCCCGGAGATGCTTGAAGAGCCTCGTTCCCTTCCTTCGTCTCTCACCTTAGTGTTTACATGGCTGCTCTCTCGTGCTTATTTCCCTTCCTCCTCTGTCTATTAGACATTTTTAATTGTCCATTCTTAAATTTGTTTTCCAGAGGCACCAACATATTGGCTGATGGGCTCAGCTGTGTCCTGTGGTGGCTCACTTTGGAGCTGGCTGGAAACTGGCTGGAATACCTGTGCCCCACATGGGACAAGCTCTGACCTCTCCTCATGGAGGCCACCCCGTGTGTCCCCCTGCCAACACTTGGGCACCTGACACCCAGAAAACAGTTAGAAAACAATCAGAAAACAGTTTCATGGAGGATTGATTAGGAAACCAATACTGTTTGTAGCACCACCATGCTTCCACTTCAACAGATTTATTTCCAAATTTTGTACCATTTCAGTTCTAGTTTTGTGTTGTTGCTCTGAGAGTGTTAGTCCAAAGGTTTACTTTCTTGCCCTCTTTTGATGAGTGGGTTCAGTCCACACCTGCAGCAGTGCCAAGCCAGCCACCAATGTCTGGCAGGCCCCTGCCCTGTGAGCAGAGAAATATGGCATACAAACCTTGGGGCAGGTGACAGAGTGACTTTGCAAAAGAAACAAATGCTAATACTAATTTTCTCACTATTCGTGCTTATGCACTCTCATAGACCAAGTACTATATATATATTTTTTTTTTCAATTGTGTATTCTTTAATAGAAGACTTAAATAATCTAAATGGCATTTACTGTGTACATCTTCTGGGGGGAAGGGAGGGTTTCACTTTAATATTTTTCCAAAGCATTTCCAATAAAAGGAGTTCCAACTGATCTTGCTAGATGCCATGGAATGCAAATCTGTGTGGTTGGTTCCTCCAAATCAGTGACACATACAAGGATAGAATTTGTACAGAAGCTGCAAAAGCAAAAGCATATAAAAGCTCAACAGAAGAGTACTGGTGAAATCACAGAAATGTGGACCAGCAGAAAGTCTTTTCCTCAAGAGTTAAGTTCTAAAGAATGAAGGATTTTTCACATGTCTAGTAAACTCCCATTTTTTCTCTTTCTCCTGCTGGGAGGCAGGGAGAAGGGCTGCTGCTGCTGGAAGGTGTCCGTGCGTGCAGTGCATTGGGCAGAGCAGTGCAGGTGGAGCTGTCTCCCATAGATGGTGCCCTGTATTTAACTTAGCATAAGGTTGTCATGAAGTTTCTTAAGAGCTAATGGCAGGGTTTGTTCTGCTTGGGGTTGCTCTATCCTCCAAATAATCCCCTGATTTCTGTAAGCTACTTGCAGCAGGCTCAAGCCATTGAAATCCCTGAAATGTAGAAATCATGGAAATAAGCCTGGAGTCAGTGGGTATGTTTGTGCTGCACATACTTCACTGGAATAAAAGACACCAAATTACCTAACAGACAAGGAGTCTAGCTGTGAAAGTACAGAATCTAAGTTTAGATTGCTAACAGGCAGAGTGGTCTCATGCTGCCTTGCCAAGCCTGGCAGCACACAGACTGCACAGCACACATGAGCACCGGGCAGTGTCACTGCCA
>VZSR01001685.1:18537874-18630839 GCA_013398615.1 Brachypodius melanocephalos
GTATTCTGCCAGTGAAACTTCTATTCATCTGAAAGAGCCAATCACTTATACAGATAGAGGAGAAGGTAGTGGGGCTTTTGATGTCTGTGAAGAAAGAGAGACCTCAATTACTTACTGTGGTCTTTTGAAAGACAAGAGAGAGCCATCTTCCATGGTTCTTGTTGTCCCTGCATACCAAGTTGCCTCTCTTTATCTATGTTGAATTTATTCATAATTTCTAATACAAGTCCTGAAATATTAACAATAAAAACTGGGTAAAAGAGTTAGTTTGGATTTAGGGGCAAGGACAATGGGAAACTGTGCTTGATTTGTCTTGAAACAAAATTATGACCATCATCCATGTATTTAAAGCTGTTACCAGGATTGCTGATCAGCAGAAGCTTCTCAACACTAGCTAACAGTCAGATTTGCTAAGGTGGGTAAGACTCTAAGTGCAGCAAGAGAGAAATCATTAGGCAGGTGTCCTGTACAGACCCTAAGAAGCTGATAAAGATACATACAGTAAGCCAAACTTTTGCCAGTTAATCTTGGTCCTCTACACAGAGTCCAAACTACTGCTGGTAAAAAATTTGAAGTAGGTATAATGAGAAGGTTGAAAGTAATACAGTACATAGAGTATTTCTTGATTATCTTGGCAATGACAAGTTGTTGTGGAGAGGCAAATTAAAGAAGCAGCTGGAAGTCGTAACACCAGAAGTGTCTATTGAAAGCAGCTGAGAGAAATCACAGGAGAAATTTTTCCTGTATATATGCTAGCATGTTCTGTGAGTATTGTGTAACACATAGGAGAAGTAATATCAGGTGTAATTCTGACTTACATTTCAACAAGGAAGGGTTCCTGTCATCTGTTATGCTGCATTAATCCACCTCAGTATGCAGTGGGAGAAAGTTGAGCTGAATGTTGGCAAGCTGATGGTACCATCTATGTTTCCTTGAAAATTCCCAGCTATGAATGAAACCTGTGGCAAAAACTGGAAATGTGAACTACTGGAGAATCATCCTCAGACACTGACACTCCTGTGTTTGCGGGTAGCAAACAGTCTGAGTGTAAAACCACAGGAGTGGAACATTTCAGTAGGGTGCCCTTTCAATATAGACACAATCAGATATAGTGGGAGTCAACAAAAAAGAAAAAAGTCCTTTTCTGACCTCAGGAAGCTTATTTCAGTTGAACAGAAAGCCTTTGATCTTGATTCAAGATAACTAATATATGACAAACCTGTTGATTTGGGAAAGTAATGGGATTATTTTGGCAATATGTTTATGGGGAAATAGCCCAGGTGAGGGCAAGAGTTTGTACTGTTGTCCCTTTAGAAAATAGGAATCCATGAAAGAAAATTAAGATTCCTGTTTAGGTTTCATCTCACAGTATTGGTAAGGGAATGAGATCCATGAACATGAAGCATGTACTGATGATCTGGACAAATTGGTCCTTGATATGACCAAAAGCTGCCCTTAAAGCCTTCAAAGCCTCCTGTGAACTAAACTACATATGGAAGCACAGTATGTACAGCATGACATGCATTGCTGTCATACACTGTGTTTGGGAACAAAAGAATTGGTGCAGAAACCCAGAGACTGTTGTCAAACTGCCTGCAAGGCTGCCTCCACGTGAATCTTTAGCTTGTGCCTATACTTGCAGGGCAGCATGG
Organism: Brachypodius melanocephalos; assembly: GCA_013398615.1. NCBI lineage: Eukaryota > Metazoa > Chordata > Aves > Passeriformes > Pycnonotidae > Brachypodius > Brachypodius melanocephalos. Next base: position 18,539,527 of record VZSR01001685.1, read on the forward strand.
CAAAAGATGTGTAAATATAGCAAGACATTTTCTGAAAGCTGGGGGATGCAGTCATGATATGTTCTTTCCTAAAGGAGCAAGACATGAATATTCGAGATCCTTGGCTTTGGTTCAGAGAAGCACCTGGAAGCTTGGATGCATGTAATGTCACTTCTCCAGCTGAGAAGGAAAATCAAAAAATAGGCTTTCTTAAAATAATGTTTCAAAGTCTCACATCCCAGGCAATGCTGTCACACCTAGATGTCCTGCTGCATTTGGTATTCCTGCTTTTAGATGACTTTACTCCTGGAAATGGTGAGATGAGTACAAGTTTTAAAGGAAAGATGAAGCAGACAGGCTCCTTGAACAAACTCCAGGCAGGAGTTTGATTTCTGAGATTGGGTTGAATGTCAAGGAGCACTTTCTCAGAACAGTTAATTAATTTTTGGGATTTCTAGCTGACTTGAGCTGTCCTGTCCTCATGCTATATAGGATTTATGTACTAATATGGTTAGAAAAAAAGTTCTTTATGGGCCTGGATATACCTTTAATCTTTCAAGTCCAGATCAGGCTTCTCACAAATGCCATTGAGGATAATTCAGTTGATTATCATCTAGTTATTTGAGCTTGCTTGCTTCCTTGAAACAATATTACATTTGTGAATGTATACATTATATTTCCCCTCACATGCATTTGCTTTCACTTGTGGAAGTCATGTGTGTGAGGTTTTTATCTTGTATTTAATGAGCTGTAGTTGATTGTATGTATTATGTATTATACTTAAGGTATCTATACAGAAATGCCACAATCTATAAAATGCAAGCATATGTCATATATGGAGAAATTAATAATTTCAGGGAAAGAAATTAAAATTATGATTCAATCAAAGCAATTCTGTTATTTGTCAGGCAGAAAGTCTGATAGATTCTCACTATGTTAAAAACTTCTGAAAGTCATCTGTAATCAAAAATATGTCATTCCTTTATACAAACAATATAATTAAGTAATGCAAACCATTCACAGAATAAAAGAGGTTGATTTGTATTTTTCACTCAAAACAGATTCTAATTTGTTCCTGATAGAATGTTGTCCTGATACAATGCACTATTTTATTGCTGTTTTGACTGTTGTGGATGAGCTATGCTGCAAAGGCTGAAAGTGGTATGTACACTCCCACTCTGCTATTTAAGTATTTCAGGTGTCCACTTTAGAACCATACAAAAGCATTCTTGTTCTTGATGCAAACTCTGATGTTTTTCCTATGCTAAGTCTGCATTTCTTTCCACTTCAAGACAGAAATTTAGAGATCAAATCATATACTGGAGAAAATGTTTGAAAGTTCATCTTTAGAAAAGAAAGAAACAGGAACATGCATTCCTGCTTCCTGAGGCTGTTTCAGAGAATTCTTCCTTTCTGGTTCTTGTAGCAGTCTGTAGTGGATGAGCATATAATTGCCAGGGTGCATATTGACTGGGAATGTCTATTTAGTCTACACCCTAAATACAAGACTCTCATAATACAATGGAGTCACATATTGCTGCTGCAAGTACCCAGAAATTGTGCAGACACTGTAGATGAGCAAGTGGGAAAGCTGGTTCTTGTTCTTCATGAACAGTGGCTCCACAGATCTTGTCCAATCTCTTTTCGTTCCCGAGTGACAAATAAATCTTCCTGGCTGCACCTGCACTGCTAAAAATTTTGTTTGATAGTAGTAGAAATTTATTTTAGTTCCTCCTTGATATAGGGATAAAGAGGTTTATATGAATATATACTCAGCAAATGCATCAATATGTTCTAATTAATGAATCACCCATTTAGTGCTACAACAATTCACTTTATTTCTAACCATCCCCAGTGAATTATTTATATAGTGACATTTATTAACAAACTGCCATTTGCATCACTTTTACATCATTCTTCTCATCATTAATTTACTTTCAATAATTTTTTAGTGCTTGGTCTCATCAATAAAGAAAAATGGATGCAGTCCATGAAGCATTTCACTTTATCTTAATTCTATATCCCTAATACCATTGCCAATAGCTAAGAGCAGATACATAATACAATAACTGGCAATTCTTCCCTTTTATACATTCCCTTGTCTCCTTTTCTCTCCTGCATGCCATTGTCCCTGATTTTGTGCTGTAAAAACAGGGGATGATTCCCTATTAATGCCTATTTAAATAACAGAATTACATAGCTATTGTATTTGCTACTTTATGTCCCAGACAATGACTATGAATTAATTAGCATTAGAACAGTGGAAATTCCTATGAATTTAACATTATATTCTGTGTGCATTATAGAATGATTTTACACTTCCTAATGCAAAACTGATGATATCTCTACAAACCTCTGGGGGAGTGTGTGAGGTCATTAAAGTTAGATTTGCAAAGAAAATATATGGATTTCTCGCTCACATTATTTTTTCCTGTGCTGATAATGCTATTTTTGAGTTCTTGTTCAGAGTGGCTTGTTTGTATTGAAAGATTCTTTATCCTATTCATCTACCTTTCCCAACTTTTCATTTCATGAGGGAAATGAACTGTGTTTTTTCAATACTTAAAACATTGCTAGAGGAAAACAAGAACTTACATTTTCAGCTCCCAGGGTTGTCATCAGAGATAATGGATCCAGAAAGGCAGCCCAGTGTGAAAAAGCAAATATGCATGTCAGAAATGAAAACACCAATTTATACCATGTCTCTTTCCTGTCTTCATTGCTGATAGCTTATTTTTCTCCATGAAGGAAGATTCCAGAAGTAACTTTGGTGGTTTTTCATGCAGGCATCTGCATGGGAAGAAAAATTATGAAGTTTTATTAAAAATTCTCCCTGGAATCCTAAGTTTGCTCTATATTAGTGAGGATTTTTTGTTATTATTTTTATTTTTAAAATGAAGGGGGTTTCGATTCATAGATTCACGGGAGCTCACAATATTATTAGCACCCTGCCAGACAGGGAGAAACACTGGCAAACACAACCCCTCCTGAAAGAAATTAATCTCTCGATACTACTTACTGAGCAAAATCTTAGTGTGCTAAGCCAAGTGATTTGTTCCAATGGATTTTATCTCCATAACTTACTTTTTTTCTCTTTTAAAATAACCTTTTTTATTTTATTTCAAAGTAAATAGCAAGATGTATTTAGGCTTAAATTTGCCATTTTCTATTAATACAATTTCTTAAAATTTATAATACTTAAGTAATGTATTCTTGATTGTTAAGTTCTAAAGAAAGCTGTTTAACAGGGAAGAAAAATAATGGATACACATCCAGAATGAAAGGTTGTTGAAATGATTAAACAGCTTTTAACAGCCAACAAAAGAAATGTTTTCTTCATGTCAGCTTGATTTACTTCAATAACTAGTTCAGAGTTAAGGAACTGCTTAGAAATAGAATAAGCTGAAGCATCATTATCTTTAAATGGTCTATGAATAAATTCTCAGTCTGGGATCCTGAGACTATGAATTCATTCATTAGCTGTATGTAAAATTAGCTTTGCTAGTAAATCAGTTTTAAGTATAAAATGCTTGATACATTTTTTCCTCTGTGTACACATTTATTGCAATTTTATTTAAATAATAAATACACTTGAAAGGCAAGGATTTTGCATTTCAATTGCAATTCCCATTTCCATCCAAAGCAGCTGGATACAAGTCGTAAGCAAATAAAAATTAATCTTCTAATAAAGAAGAATTATTATTCATTTCCACCAGAATGCTGTGTAAGTATTTATCATCTGAATAATTATGATCAACTATACCATTTTTGAAATGGGAATGTGAGGTGTTTTTCTGGTAGTGTATGGAAGCAACAGATTAGTTTAAATGTCAGATTACTTTCAAAGCAACCTTTTTTTTCCTAAATTTACCTACTGAAAAGAATCAAATTGCCTTGAGGGGAAAAGAATAATACACATTTAAAATAAGTATAGAAAAGTCTATGTTTTTAACAATTGTTTTACAGCTTTTGTATTTTCACAAAACTAACGTTTTAAATCTTATGAGAAATAATTTCACATTGAATGTTTTAAATATTTGTCAGGTTTTACAAAAATATTTTAGATTAGGGCCTTGTAAATAGGCAATTATGTGATATATTGGATATAGGATGGCTATATAAATTAAAATATATAGCCCCCTACTTTAGGAGCATCTTTACTCACTATTTTAATTCAGTAAAAAATTCCAAACTTTTTAAAATAAATTTAATTTTCAGCTGGAAGAAAATAAGTTCTGACATTTTCTACTTATTGAAATTCTGTTTAAAAGTGGTGAAAATATCTAAATGGGCTTTTTTTTTGCCTCAGCAAGAGTAAGGCAACCAGTTTAAATTTTGATGCAACAAGAGTGACATAATTTTATTTTTAAGATGTAGATTTATGCTCACATTATTATTGATTTTGTTTATATGTAGATGATGGTGGCATTTTAATTAGAAAGACTTGGTTGCTTTACATTAGGCTTCTTTAATGACTTATCAAAATCAGAAAATTCACATTCTTTCTTGAAAACAATAACCACAGTAGGTCTCCTCAGATCACAGAGACACCTATTTTCGACTTGCTCAAAGTTGTGAATTAATTAATTTGTTACAAATACGTAATTGCCAGGGAAGAACTTCAGACCGTGGTTTAACAGCTGATCTTGTTTGTGCGTATCCAGCATCGGGCAATGAAATCTCAGTAGCAGAGGTTCATTTCTCTGAGCTAGAGGAGGAGGAAGAGATTTATTGTGCCAGTGGTGGAGAACATTTAAAGCAGCAAGGATCTAGCTGTTTCCAGCCAAGTGCTGACGTACTAATTATGCCTTAACTGCATCTCCTGTTTCCTCCTAGGTCTTACTGCTGCAGCATCCCTTGTATCCCTGGCTTGGGCTTTGGCTTCCTACCAAAAGGCCCTCCGTGACTCCCGCGATGACAAGAAACCCATCAGTTACATGGCTGTTATAATCCAGTTTTGCTGGCATTTCTTCACGATTGCAGCAAGGGTCATTACTTTTGCTCTGTTTGCCTCGGTTTTCCAGCTGTACTTTGGGATCTTCATCGTGCTGCACTGGTGCATCATGACCTTCTGGATCGTTCACTGCGAGACAGAGTTTTGCATCACCAAATGGGAGGAGATAGTTTTCGACATGGTTGTTGGGATAATCTATATCTTCAGCTGGTTCAATGTCAAGGAAGGAAGGACACGCTGTAGGCTTTTCATTTACTACTTTGTCATCCTTTTAGAAAACACCGCCTTGAGCGTTCTCTGGTATCTGTACAAGGCCCCTCCGATCTCTGATGCATTTGCCATACCAGCACTGTGTGTAGTGTTCAGCAGCTTTTTAACAGGCATTGTTTTTATGCTAATGTACTATGCCTTCTTTCACCCCAACGGACCAAGGTTTGGGCAGTCACCAAGCTGTGCTTGTGAGGACCCTGCCGCTGCCTTCGCCCTTCCCCCAGAAGTGGCCACAAGCACACTGCGCTCCATCTCCAACAACCGGAGCGTCACGAGCGAGCGGGATCAAAAATTTGCAGAGAGGGACGGGTGTGTGCCTGTGTTTCAGGTGAGACCCACTGCACCCTCCACACCTTCATCCCGGCCGCCAAGGATTGAGGAGTCTGTCATTAAAATCGATCTGTTCAGGAACAGGTACCCGGCATGGGAGAGACACGTGTTGGACAGGAGCCTGAGGAAGGCGATCTTAGCATTTGAATGTTCCCCCGCTCCTCCACGGCTACAGTATAAAGATGATGCCCTTATTCAGGAGCGCTTGGAATATGAAACCACGTTGTAAACAAAGCAAAAACACAGCTTGAAGCAGCTCAGATGTTGCAGTCCAAATTAAGGGTTGACAGTAGGGCTGTAGGAACAACTAAACTGCGTACTACAAGTAGAGCAGCAAGCTATAGTGTTCTTAGTCTGGCCATCATCATGATTATCATTTGATCCACTGTGTGCAATCTGTCTGCAGGACACTGATACAGCAGCATCATCCAAAAGCCTCAAAAAAACCCAAACCCTGACCCACATATACAAACCAGTGACATCAGCTGGGGGAACTCACCCACCACCCTCTACTGCTACGAAACTCTGACTGCACAGTACTTAAAGTAAAACCAATAAAAAGGCTCTGACCAGAGCTTTCAATTTCAGCCAGTAGTGCATTTTATTTTAGAAATGAATGATTGATATTTCCATAATCAATGACAAAAACAAAAAACCCCCCACACCTTTTCAAAAATAACGAAATTCTAGCACACAATGTTACTGTTAGGAAAACTGTTTTTCTGGCAAAAACCAGGAGCTTAGTAGTCTTCAACACTCCCATAAATCAACCATTCAGGTTAGAATAGGTTTGCAAAATAGCTCTTAATTAAAAAGAAACATCATCATGTTTGTAAGACTGTCAATGGAAAATAAACTAAATTCTGATTAATTAGGTCATTTAAATTAATGCCACCAGAACTGCTTCTTTTCTGTGGAATTTCAAAGTCTTTTTTAAATGCAATTTAACTTCTCGATGTTATTTTCAACAGAAACTCTATGCAGCTCACTTCTGGTTTTGAGGAGAAATAAGGAGCTCTAGCACGTAGTGATATTCATTAAATGATAATCATGATTCAGTGTTCACAAAAAAAAAAAAAAGTAAAAGAACAAGGAAGTATAGTTTTCATATTCTAAACTTTTTGGAGGATCCCATTCAGATATTTCAGAAGAAACTACAAGGAGCTGAACACACTGAAACTCCTCTGTTTCAGGACTGGGGATGCATGATTCAGTGTGTGAATGTATGCAGGTGTGACAAGAGACTGACATGCCATACCCTTCTAGTGCCAAACATTGTATAACTGCAAGGTTGATATTGCCTGAGGGACACAACAAGTGGCACGAGCCCTACCAGAAAAAAGAAGCAGGAAAGACCAAGCAAGCTCTCAATGTGTAGAGACAGCTCTGATGTTTCCCATCCAAGGTGAAAGTGATGTCTTTTAAAGGCTTTCAGCCACCTCTTAGTAAGTATATTCACCGAAGTATAAAATAAACAAGTTATGTGGAAAAGCCTCTTCTGCCTGTTCAAGACTGGTGTCCAAACGTGTCTAAAAATTAGAATCTCTTGTAATAGAGTGCTATTTGCTGCAAGCTTTTGGGTTTTAAATACCTCCCTCTATCTAGTTAATGGTATTATACTTTATGTTAAAAGTATCCCCTGATGGTGCTTTCAGATGCATTAAAGGTGCAAGTCAAAATTTGATAGTATTTTTTTTAAAGCTGGTGCAGAGTGAAAAACTCATGGATTATTTCAATATTTTTGTAAAGTAAAATATGGTATAAAAGGTTACTTTTTATAAACCTCAAATCTTTTAATACATTTCATTCTCTTTATAGCTTGGATTTTAATAATTGGTCCATGAATTTTATCAAATGGCTTTTGCAGGTTTACATAAACCTGGTTTTCACACATTACAGATTTTTTTTGCAGTGTAATGCCATATGAAAGCCTACATGGGTACTTTTAGAATACTCTATAAACTGTGGATCCTGCTTCAAATGTAAGTGGCTTGTAAAGACACCAAGTCATTCCATAAGAAACAATTTGCTATAAATATTTCCATCCATCTTAGTAGAGCTAAGCAGAACTGCAGAGTTACTGTTGTAAATGGCATTGTCAGGATGGAGAAGACTTGATAATTGGTATTGTAACCTTCACTGTCAGATATATCCAGTCTAGTCACTGCTGTGTACGCTGCTGGGTAAATTTCTGTCTTTCTTATTACAAATATTTGTACTATGAAATGGCCAAGGTTACACAGACTATGTTTATTTGTATGCGTTCAATTAGCCATTTTTAATGTTGACTTTTTTTTATTAGTGAAATATTCAATACCTGTGGTTCTTTGCTGGGGCGAGTTTCTCAAAACAAAAACCCGTGGAAGTGCAGGAATCTGCAAAGCAGAGGGAACTTTACACAGATCAGAAAAAACCTGTGCTTCAGGGGTTTCTTAGGTATTTTCAAATTAAGCAATGGCCAACTGCCTCTATAAATTTTTTTTTAATAAAACAAATCTTTGATAGTCCTAACCTGAAGCTTTTTACAAAGTGATAACCCTCTTCTTCATGGAGATACAGCTGATTATTCAGACAAAAGCACTCACGTTTTTTCAGAAAATATACCACCGCAAGAACCGCTAAAAAAAAAGATTTTGGGAGCAAGTCCTTTTTGCTGTCATACTCGATAGATGCTTCACTCCAGAATCAAATTCTAGCTCACACAAGGAAATTGCTGCTTTTCTTTACAAAGAAGGCAAATGTAAGCTCTGTGATCCAAGATGTGAGGGTTTCTTTTGTAGACAGTTTGAAGTGTTTGCTGCTGCTTTAACAGCTCAGAAATTGAAGCTGGAGTGAGGCTCAGTGGGCAGCCTCCTCAAGCTTCAGTGTCCCAGCACCTCCTGGGGAGAGGGGCAGCATCGCTGCTGTCAGCGAGGTTCCTCCTCTTCTGGTATCCCTCTCATCCTCTCACTCTTCTTCAGAGCTGTGATCCTTTTGGTCAGGCTTACAGAACTGAGGAAAAATTGCCTCGTATGGAATTTAAAGGGTTAAGGTGTTCACCAGTGCTTGCATTGCAAGCTTCATGAAGAAGGTTTGGGATGAGCTTGTTTGATTTGCTTCTATTCGGTTTCAGAAGGAAGGACACAGAGGTGTTCTTTATCCACGTGGCTTTTCATGCCTAGCATTTACTTTCTTTACTCTCACAGCATTTTTAATTTTTTAATGTTTGCAAAACTGTTTATCTTAAGCAAAGTACTGCAGGCTGTGAGTGCAGAGTGACATATATATGTGTGTTTGTGTATATATATTTATATATATGCAGCACTACGTATATGCACCTTGTCCTCAGAATTCAGTCTGGTGGTTTGAGGCCGGGGTAGAAGTTATTATGCACTAAGTCAAAATTTGCTCTCCAAAATCTTGCTCTCTAACATTCAAAACATCAGTGTTACCCGCACTGAGAACAGGGCAGCAACTGAAATCTAAACACTCTGATGACTACATGGACTGTTTTCTGACTTGCATTGCTGTCAGTAGTCACATTAAAAGCTGTGTGAATTTTTTATAGAAATTGCCAAGATTAAACATAGCCCATGCTGAAATTCCATTATGGCCTTATGGACAGTTAATAATCATTATGCACTCTTCTTTTTGCCACAGACAGTTCTAAAATCAATAAAGTTCAACTGAGACAGCAATAGCAAAAATAAAAATTAAATAAAGGACTTGTAAAAAACCTGAACTTTTGCTTTTGAAATAATGAAAACATCAGGCCTTTTAAATTTCGTATCAGAATGCAGGAAAATAAAGAAGTTCATATTTTCATGTTTACATTCTGGTAAAGAAAAGCAATCACATCTATTTGTTAGAAGTAAGACTTACAGGAGCATTATTCTAATGAACCAAACAAACTTAACAGCAGACTTAATGGTAATTCATCTGGTTAAAAACTTGGTCCTAGAATTTTGAGAGTTGTGGATTTGTCTGTTGCAGAAAAGACAAGTCAGCTACTATCACTAATTAAATAAAGGTTATGTATACCCACGTTCATTCAGAAAACATGTAAGAAAATGTAAGAGAAAACTTTTTACTTATTTTAAAAGCTGTTTGATCTGTAATGGGAAAAAATTTCTTAAAAATGTTCTTTACAAATATGTGCAATACTTTCTTTCCATGAATATCTAATAATGAAAAAACTAATTTCCAATTTTTTCAAGTATGTTTCTTGTGACAGAACGATGTTTCTTGGGTTATACGGACTTGATGGCATATATACAATATTTCCATTGTCAAACCGACAAATTTTCTATTAATTAGTTTTTATAAAATTGGAGAACGTTCTCCTTCCAAAATTTAATGCCAGACCTCATCTGCCCGATTTTGTAAACTTTAAAGCAGAGAAGAAAAATTACCATTTTATTGGCAATTTAATTTTTAATATGTGGTGAATAGCTATTAAACCTATATTAGTTTAAAACATATGATGGTCTTTCCAATACATAATTATCTCCCCAAAAGAGCAATGCATAAGTGGTACTAAAGGTAGAAGTGCTGCTTTATTTGGAAAGGGACTCCCAATCATGCAATATGTTCATTTACTTTTTATTGGCCAGCAAATATTCACAACTAGACTGTTGGGGTTTTTAGAACGCAAATTAAACGAGTTTGAAGTGTTTGTGATTTGATCATATCACTCCTAAGGAGCCTTAAAAGTGGCACTGTACTGAGTTTTAGTTGGCTCTGACCGTGATTCAGCTTCCAAAGCCACTGCCCTTTCTCTGCTCCCTGTCTGAAGCTGTGCAATCCAGAGTGACTGAGATGTTGTGATTTACTCTGCACCCCCTGCACTGCCTGCACAATGCCAAGGAAAAGACTTCAGCAGATTCCTGGGGTCCTACTGCTGCCTCTCTTACTCCTGTGCATGGTGGGAAGCAGAGTAAATTGCACCTGTGCATCCATCTAATCAAGCCTATGTAAGTTAAACCCCTACAAGATGTATGTGATGAAAATAATCACAACATATGCCCATGAATCTACAAGCCTGACACTGCAATTACTAATTCTGCAGTGTAGCAATGCAGGACATGGGAAGAATTGTCTCAATACACAATAACCCATTTAATTTCACTACTTGTAGCAATTATACTGGCTCCCATGCTCTCAGCAGAAAGCCAAATGGAGTACGTGGCAAACAGCTATTTGTGTACCAGAGACATTAAGTTACAAAATCCTCCTTTGATTGTTTATAGAACTATGTCTTTTCATTATGGCATTGAATCCATTCCTCTTTATTCCGATAAAAGAGATAAAATGCAAAATGGGAACAGATTCTTTCATATCTGGAAATTAAAAAAAAAATGAACGGCACAATAGATTACTGCAGTTCATATGTAGTGATTTTTTAAAACAAGTTCTGCCATCATTTTCAATTGGCTGCAAATTGCTGAGGGATCTGCTTCTGAGACAATTTCTCACATCTGGTATGAGCAGATTTCATTACAGGAGAGACAGAGATGACATTACAAAGCCCTGTTCATGCAAAGTTAAGGGAATGGTGTCACTGATGAAGAGATCATTTACAAAGCTGTTTTAACATGAGGGATCCCCTGGCACCATTTGTTTTACCTTGGTAACCTCAGTGCAGGACGTTGGTGAGATTTCTTCACTGGTATGAATATGTCAAAACCAGACCCTGGTCTAGAGTGAGCTACATGAATTCAGACCATGGTAGTGGAAGTCTTCTCCTCTTCACTCCAAACTGAACTCAGCTGGAGATTTGCTTAATGCCAAAAAGCCTGCATAGCGCTTGGCTCAACCTGAAATACATAAGCTAAATTTAGTGCTGACTCAGCATGAATCATTTCTTATTGTTTCCTTTTTAGTTCAAATATTCAAGAATATACCCACTTTGACTGAGCTGCTGTTTTGTGATCCCTTTAAGAAGACTTTGAAAAATGTCTCTGAAACCAGTCATTTCCAGCGATTCTTAAAAAAGCCAATTCCTGACCAGTACATTCATTAAAAGGAACTTTTTCTGACTGTGTAAGCTTGGGTCCTGTACTTACATTTTGCTCTAAATGCTTAGCATTTCACTCTTACACAGAGGATCTTATATATCCATTAGTAAACTGTGTGCTTCCTCTGAATCCTGGGGCAAAGAGAACAGATATGCAAGATTCAGGGCAAAAAGTCCTCTTCACAAGACTTACGAGGTGATTTGCATGAGCCAGAGAAGTCAAAGAGAAACTTGTGTATAATTACAACAGTCTTATAGTCACGATATTCATTGAGAGAGATTTACAAGAAATTGTGATATAAGTGACCAACTAATAGAGAGATCAAATCTCAACTTCTACATGCAAGGTAGCGTAAAATAAAACCAGCCAAGAAACTTTAAAGTGTAACCAAAAATTTCATTTCAAGGAATGGTTGGAATAAATTTAAAAATGTAACAAATTTGTCAATGTAACAAAATGGAGCATTCATAGAAAGAAAAATATGGCTGCTGTAAATTTTCTCTATCTGTAGGTTTCAGCCTCTTATTTTGGAGGAAATAACTTTGGAAGCAATTGCTTCTGGCATGCTGCAGCTCTAGGAATGCTAGCAGCTTTTCTACACAAGATCTGTTCTGCTATAGGAAAGCCCACATCCTTTTAAAGCGTTGAGTTTGAGGTAGATTTTTGCACTGAACTAAACCTCACAAAAGCGGTATTTAGCACGAAATAGGTGTGTCCACTCAGCCACCTAGTGTGTGACAGGACTGCAAAACAGAATTTCACAGATCAGTGATTTCCTCAAGGTAAAAAAGCTGCTAGTTGAATGTCTAGAAGAGCCTGCAGAGACATAACACAGTGCTAAGGCAAGGCATAGATTGTGTTTGTGCGCTACAACTCTGCTCAGGGCATGGCCTGGCCATAGTCCAGCACTCTCTCCCCCACCTCATGCATCAAAGAGCTCACAAAGGAGAGGAAAACCACGTGCATGGGCTGGATGAGAGCCACACCACTTGGGGACCAGCTACCTGGCACATTGCAGCACAGGTGCGGAGGTTGGAACAGGCACATCAGGATCTCAGGCTCGCACTGTGTTCCTCCAAACTGCACAAAATAGGAGCTCCTGAACATTTTTAGTGCCAGATGTTCAAAGACCTAAAATTTTCCTCTTGAACTTGGTCAGATACAACTTGGTCTTTACAGCACAAAGCTAGCTCAACTCCCATCTCCCACCTAAGCCTGCCAGGATCCTCTGAGCAGGTATTCTCCTGCTCATCTTACCTGAAAGAATTGGGTCCTCTGTGGTGCTATCGGATGGAGCTTTGCACTGAAATACTCATGAGGGCTTTTCCAGCAGGAAATTGGTGGTAAGCAGAGACCAAGGGGAGAGCCAGATACGTGATCTCTTCAGCTAGCAATGATTTATATCTTTAGCTGCTATCTCTCAGGGGAAGGATATAGGGCTGCACGCTGGTGAGGAGAAAGGCAATGCTCCCTGCCTCATAATTTGAACTGTTCTTCCTCCTTGTGGAAAATGTAAATGTGGACATACAAATGTAGACATGTGCAGTGTAAACATATTTCTAGTGTTTTGACATGTTCAGTCCCTTTAGTGTCGAGGACTCTGAAATTGTTGAGCACATTCAGTGCCATTGCCTACACCCAGCCAGAGTAATGTCTGCAGTAAACATCTGGGGCAGAAGCAAAATCACTTTGCTCACCTTCCAACCTGACCAAAAGCTGTATGAACATGGTTAGCACTGTGACAAAGCCTGAATCTCTACATGCTGCCTTGAATCAGGTCTATTCATGCACTGTGTGCTGCTCTGGCCATGTTCACATGGTTTTTCTTTGGAGGTCAGGCAGACTTTGTATGGACACCAGAGCTACACTTGTAGCTTATCTGTGGCTCCCTGAGCTCAAGTTTCATACACTTTGAGATCTCAGTTTCCTTGCCAAACAAAGATCAGTTTGGGCTGAGCAAAGGGCAAACAGGCTCTGTGCTATCTAGCAAAGCATGTGGAGCAGACATGGTTTTTCTGGACAGTACATTTGAACCACGGTTGTGTACAAATTGCCCAGGTTATGGTGAATGCAAGACATTCAGTGTCCACAGCATGCTATAATGAGTGCTCTGTGTGAAAGTGTTTGGTTTTACCATAGTAAAAATAGTAGGACCTTATCTCATGCTTGGGAGCAAATTTACAGTTTCAAATACATTTTATATATATATATACGTGTGTGTGTATATATATATGTGTGTGTGTGTGTGTGTATACACACGACAGTGAGTCCTGAGATTCTATTAGGATTCAATCTTACAATTCATTTAAATCCTAAGTCTAAAATTAAAAATGGATCAGGAACATTGTCATCAAGGATAACCACATGGTAACTGCAGAAAAGAAAATTATATTATTGGAAAATACGTTCCAATCATTATTGGAAACAGCCTTGTGATTTAGTGTGCCAGCACTTTAGGAAAAAGTTGTGGAGGAAATATGCCTGATGCTATATTTCATATCTTAAATATTTTGGTAAAAGAATAAAGCAGGGATAATTGTGTAAAATAAAAAAGATTTATCACATTTACTTAATCAAGAAAAAAAAATCATATAGAAAAATGGCAAAAGGACCAATTAAACTTTTGTTTCATGTAATCTATTATTGGTTGTATTTGTTTCAGTATCAGTTATCACTGTCAGTAGTTTATGAAGGAAATAACCTGCAATAATTAGGATGGTTTACTTGCATTTTGACTGAAGAATGCTCATTGGATTTGTTATCAACACATATGCAGTTTCCTCATGCAAGCTATAGGAAGGAAAGGCTTGCTTTTGCACAGATTATGTATTGAAGATAGATTTCAAATGCATGCATTTGAAAATGATAATTCTGTCAATTTAAATGTACCATACATATGCAGTAACCATTTCTGAAATTCCAAATATTGGTGCTTTTTTCAATATGTTCTGCATTATTATGTGTCAATCCCAGACTGTTTCTCAGACAATATTTGACAATAATTAATTTTAAATTTTGTGCAGCTGAGGAAGAGACTACTAGCCAGTGGAGGCACTTGCTTCTCTGAAGTTCAGATATATGTCTAGAGTCCCTGTGTCACCATTCAGCATTAGGGACAATGTTTGTAAAAAAGCTAGTAGGTATCCAAGGAGATCTGTTATATGGTCAGAGAGGTCTAAAATTGTCATGACTGGGGAAGACAATGGCAGTAACTACAGAAGAAAAGTTCAAAAGCGGTTGCTAATGACTTTCAATGTCATTCCCTGAATTTCCACTTTGGGACACACATTGTCCTCCTGTCAGCCAGCATCCACGTGTGCTGGGATCACTCCTGGCACCAGCATTGTGATGTTCACTTTGGCTGAAAGTGAAGACAAAGCAGGCAGCTTGTTTCCACCTCCAGCTCTCCCTGGGTTATTGGGCTGACCCATGGGACATATTTCACTGAGAATGCTTTAGCTATCGGTGAGATTGCCACACCAATCTGGACGGGATTTAGCCTTTAGATAGCACTGTATGGACAATGAAAAATCTTCTTTTGTCAGCAGAGAGGGCAGCTGCCACTATATATAGTCACAAAGTGCCAACATGTTGTCATGTATTTGTGATTGCAATCGATTCCTCCTTTTTTATTTTATTGGAACTGCTTGGAACTTGTCGAGCTGTGCCTAGGTTGATTTGCAGCTAATTAATTCAACAGACATTTTTAATCTTGCAAATCTGTGGCTTGTAATACAGTAATCAAGGTACTGTGAGCAAACATTAATCAGTTTAGGAGATTAAAAAAAAAAAAGCCCTTGTTAGCTGTGTTCAGTGAGGTGCCCACACTGGAAAGAGAGAACTAGAAGAAGTGCAACACTAGTAAATTCATCCTAGCTAAGCTTTTATCATTTATCTTGTGAAACATTCATCTATTTGATTTGTTTCACATATGCAAGGAGTTGTATTTTAAAGAGGATTACTAGGGTTGAGACAGCTTTACTTACCAGCGTGAAACTCGCCAAATTTCTTTCTGAACATTTATTCATCTTATCAGCCAAAAAGTCATTCAATCCAGCAACAGTAAAATTTAATTTTTGAGATGACCGTACTGATTGTGCAACTGTTTATCATGGAAATATTACTGTAATAAAAAATATGCTGAATTTAGCAACAGCACTAAGAACTGGGTGAATGGATGAAGAAAATACTGTTTTTCATTGCTTTTAAAACACAGGTGAATTTTAGCTACTCTGAAATGCAGCAGAAGGTAAAAAAAATAAACAATGCTGCTTACAGTGGTATCTGAATAATGGAAGGCTTGTGATCAGCAATGCACTTAATTTCTTTCACCATCAGAAACAGTGTAGATTAGTACACTCACAGTTTTATGAAAATCAGCAAGAGTGAGAGGGTGGTTTAATATTTAACAACTCTGGTACTTGTTGTAACAAAATTACAGCAACATGGGACTCAGCAAGAGCTCTGGCTTGGGACCCACCTGATACAGAATTTTTGGGTGGGATGATGTCACAGTCCCCTCCAGTCAGGCTGCACAGGGCACACATGTGAGTAATCTGTACACACATTTTATTGTGGAAGCATCTCCTCTGGTGACCTCAGCAAGGAGGCCAGAGATTAAAAAGCAAGGAAAGCAAAAAGATGATTCCTTTGGTCAAGATTAGGAGATGTTTGTGAAACACTGTGGAAAAGCTGCCCCTGCTGTTTCAGTGGATAAAAGGAGGAGTGGAGTCTTTTAACAGAAAAAAAAAAAAAAAAGAAAAAAAAAAAAAAAAAAAAAAAAAAGAAAAAGGAAAAAAAAAAAAAACAAACTCAAAAGAGCAAACCTTGATGCCAAAATACTATTTATGGTGCAATTATTCTCTCCTCGGGGGAATGACTGAGAAAATTCTTTTTGTGTTAAAAATTAACTGAAACACACAGGGAGAAAGTGAAAGATACTTCTTAGATATAACTTTGTGGCTATTGACAGGAGTTGTTTATTAGCAACAAGGTACAAACTAAGGCCTGGGAGACAAGGATTTTGTATGGCAGTTATGCCAGTGATTGTTAGATTTAGAAATTATAGATCTTTATAATAGATTATGGGTCAGAGGAGCTTATTGCCTTCTTAATGGAGGAAAAATCTCAGATGGCTTCTACAAGAAAGAGAAGGTTCAGAATAGGCTCAAAAGATGGTCTTTTCTGTATATGAAGTATTACAGGCTTGGTGTTGCTCAACTGGTTGTGCATTTTCTCATGCTTTCAATTTCCCATGCAGTACATCCAGGAGCAAATAGTGGATTTGCAGGTGCATGTTCCTTTATTCCTAATAATCCAAACATCCACTTCATGCACAGCTGAGGAACACGCACATGGGACAATGTAAAGGCATAGAGCAGGGAAAAAACAGAGAAAATGAAGATCAGTAGATGTGGTAGAAGCCTTATAATTAGGAAAGAGCCGTGAAGCTTTAGAGTAGGTGAGCTTTCATAGCATTTATTCATGCTCAGGTATTCTGTCACTCAGCTCCTCATGGAAATTACTGCTGAAATACTTCCAGTTATGTTAGATGTTATCATCAATTCTTGCTTGTTTAGTAGCAGAAACAGTCTCATCCTGATTTGAGTAGAAAACACGGTGGAGTTATCCATAACCTCATGCATGACCTGTAAGTGTAGCACATCACAATAGGTCTGTTTTCTTCAAAGATTAACTCAGAAATGTTTGTAAAGTTTACTAGATACTGTTCTGATGTTATTCCTTACTTGCGTTTTTCTCTTGTGTGTGCGAGTCTCATATGGAAACCTCACCAATAAGAAAAGGCAATGCTCAGGTTATCTAAGAAACTTTCTTTACTCATGTCAGAGTAGAAAACTCAAAAATTCCTTTGTGTAACACCTGGCTGTGGAATAACCTCTACAGTTAAGATGGAAAGCTGAGTTAAAAATGTAAACAGTGAAGTAATTTTCTCAATTGCAAAGCAAGAATTTTTATTAAAGACAGCTGTCATATCTTGATTTTACTTCAGGTCAGCTGATTTTACTTCATCATGCCAAAGCCTTGGTATATCCCCATAGCAACTTAAAAATTGCTATGTTTTGTTTCTGAGGTACTTTCTGACTCACAGATCAGCCCGTAATAGGGATCATGTTGGATTAACAAACAAGGATCTTCCATTCCACCACAGTTCTTCTTTAACATGACTGCAGTTCCTCTAAATCAATTCCTATTGATTCTCAAGGGCAGAAACTGTCCCCTGTGTAATTTGTTCTGCTTGAGGGGACAGATATTTTGCTGTCTATTCTCTGAGTTCTGTATTATTAACGAGCTAATGTTTATTCTAACAAATGAGAATCACTGTATTTTCCTGCAGGTGCCATTCTGTGTATAAGATGGTCTCAACAGGGGCAGCAGCCTCTGCTGTTCTCCCCATGCTTGCTCACCTGCCTCTTTAATCAAATGCTAACTTAGCAATTGTTATTTCACATGCTTCAGAGCCAGGCAAAACCAAGTCTGACTTCTGGATTTGACCTGTGGCATCAGCAAATGGGAGATTCCTCTTCTCGCTGTAAGCCGAGTGCATTGGAAATGGTACCCTCTGGGAGGCAATAAACACCCTTCATTATCATACTGGTCTTACAGCAATTTTCCAGAGCATAGCTGTGCTTTGAAACTTTGTGCAGATCTCTGCAATCTTCTTGTATTAAAAAAAAAAAAAAAAAAAAAAAAAAAATCACAAAAAACTACCCAACTTTTAATTGTTCTTCTTCAGCATACATTGTTCTCTTGAAAATTGCAATGTGCAAGGAGCGTGTCAATTAATTCACATTGGATATTTCAAATGGATTCCTACAAAATATATTAATTAACCCAGTAATAATTAGAAAGAGCATATTCTCCATTC
The DNA here is from genome assembly GCA_013398615.1 of Brachypodius melanocephalos. Classification (NCBI taxonomy): domain Eukaryota; kingdom Metazoa; phylum Chordata; class Aves; order Passeriformes; family Pycnonotidae; genus Brachypodius; species Brachypodius melanocephalos. The sequence continues at coordinate 18,557,942 of VZSR01001685.1, forward strand.
ATTACAGCAAAATTTATATTCAGATAAGGCTAACTAATTTTTGTGTTCTTCCACCCTCCATTTCTTAATATACAGAACTCCAAGTCTGGTTTTGGGTTGACTGGTGGATTTGATTTGGTGTGGTGAAACGTGCAAAAACTAGGCTATTAATAAAACAAAGGAGCCTTCCAAAGCAATTTCACATGAGGTGAATGATCCTAAAAGACAGATTTGGCAACAGCTGTGCTTACAAAACCATCTTCAATAATCTACAGCTAAGCAAAAAAAAAAAACAACCAACCCCCCCCCCAAAAAAAAAAAAAAAAAAAGTTTTAGAAGACCGATGGAGAAACGTTGCCTGGTGCACAGTAAGTCATACTTACACCAATGCCCTGGAAAGGAGCATTTTTTATACTGGGATTTGCTTTGACTACGTGCAGTTTATAACCATAAAGGGCTTCTGAAGATCCACCACAGCAAAGGGATTACTTTCTTTTGACTTTACTGGAGTCCAATAAGCCCCAGGAGAAAGCACATGGGCATTCTGCTTTTAAATTTCACAATGCCAGTCTAAGTAAATTTTATTTTTTAAGGAATCTCTTTAGTAGCTACTTTACAGTGCACTAGAAAGTGAAAGTTTCAGTCCTTGTGCACCCAATACTGATTTGGCTAGGTTATTGAAAATGTCTGAGGAAGAAATATCAGGCTTTATATTAAAAGAATAGTTTACTGGAAATAATAATAAAGCATTTCTAGGTCTTCCAATTCTGTTAGTCACTGGATGAGGCTGAGATACCTCGTTGGATTCCAGGATAAATTAAAATGTCTGTTTAAATTTTCAGATAGGCTGTGAATATATTAATTATATTTTAATATTTTCTATGAAATAAAAACTGTCACTTAAGCTATATATTTCAGTTTCAGTTTCAAGACAAATATACATCTTTCTGTACAGTCCAAGTCACTGGACTCCAGGCAAAAGCTTGGATGATGTAGGGAAGTGAAATTTTATCCTAAGATCAGGCAAGAATCAGTCCTTTTTTCCTACTTAGCCTGCTATCCAGCTCTCCATGATACTTGCTTGTCATTCTTCACCACTGAAATCCCTGAAAATGGCTCTAGCATTTGTATCCTGACAAATTTCATCTCATTCTTTAGCGCTGGGTCATACAGCAATTGAAAGGAGGCAGCTGAGTGGCACAAGGACAGGGATGAGGCAGGTGCAGATGCTCTTCTCTGCCAGCTTCTCCAGTGGCTACCAGTGACACAGCTGAAGTGGTGATGGGAAGGGTGATGATTGGCTTCTTCTTGGGGCAAACGTTGGTTGTGAGTACTGAGACTCGGAAAAGTTATCTGTATTTTGAAAGGAAATGTGGCAAATAAAAGTTATGACACAGTGAAGACGATGTCTACATGTCAAGTACTCACAATGCCAATACACTGAAGCGTTGAGCTGGATTCCCTAGGCTGTAGAGGACTGTCTTTTCTGTTGTTTCACATGCAGAAAAATTATTTTTACATCCATTGCAAAAGTGTGCCTTTTAGCATCTTTGTGTTTCATGAAATTAGACCTGAAAAAAAATTTCTTCCCTCTTTAAAATCAGAGCGTCTTTTTCTGCTTAAGTTTACATAAAGCTATAAAACCTTGACTTCTCTGAGAAACTCCCTCTCATGCTCAAAAAATCTGAGGAACTGAGCAGAAATTCCTGACAAACATTTTGGGGAAGGCTGCAATATCATGCCACATCAACAAATCTCACAGTCCAGTCTTCTAGTTTTCCACCTAGTTCTAGCAGGAAAAATTAAAAGGCCGTGATGTACAGGATGTCCAAGAGTAATTGGCCACTACCATCTCTGCCACCATAGCAGTCAGCACTCTGTGAACATTAGTGACTCCTCATTTTGGGTTGCCAGAGATTAAGTTGGCCAAAATCACACATCACTTTTGAAAATCATATTTACAATACAGTGAGCTTAGAAGGATAAAATTAAAGGGGGGAAAAAGGGGAAAACAAAAAGAGGGAGAAAAGGGCTTCAAGATTTCCTTTTTTAATAAAAAATAAAAATAAAAGTTGGCATATGCACACACTTCAGAAGTACAAATCCTACTTTTTCACAGGCAAATTTAAAAAAAAAAGAGAAAAAGTAAAGGAAAACCACTCACACCAGAAGTATTTCAGTTTGTGATGCTCCCTGCTGTGATGCTCTTCAAGCCAGGTGCAGAATCCATGACAGTAAATTGCACATACCCATGTTGTGGCCATCAGCAGAGGGATCTAACAGTAGGGCTCAGAAGAGCTGGCACATTGCACATTTAGTAATGTGGTGGTTTTAATTTGTTACTGAAGACAGGAACACATCTCCAGATTGATCTGTCTCCTACAAGCTGGCACTTTTTTGGTAATTTCGTTTCCAGAGCTTGAAGACTCTCCATGCACATGTGCACTCCATTTGGGCATTTTGTTGGAGAAGTCTGCCTGCTTGTCTTTCTAGACGGGAATGGACAGGTCTGCCTCTGTGCCAGGGGCTGTTGGTGGAGCTCTGGGACCATGATGTGAGCCAAAACCCCAATCCATCCTCAGTGGACTCAAGCAAACACTTTCTTGGAGACTGCTGTCTGCTGGAGTGGTAACACTGTCCCTCTCTCCAGATGAGAAAAGGTCCCCGTGAGAGCTGAGATGCAATGGTGCTGGGCACAGGCAGGAAGGCCCATGAGGAGCTGTGGCTGTGCTCCAAAGTGAAAGCTGATCCTCTCTTTGGTGCACAGGGTCACTGCCTGGGTTAAGTGTGCACACACCAGCTCTGCAGGAACATCACGTGCGGGATCCCCGCCACATGGGCACATCCTACATGGATCCAGGCACACCCCGGGACATCTATCCAATCAGTCCCCAGGAGGCACAGGCACAGGATCCTTGGCCCTGTCACTCTCAGGTGAGCTCAGTAGAGAGTGGGTGTGTAGAAGTTCACCCAAGGTGAGGTGGTGGTGCTTCCAGGCACACACGGTGGCATATCTTCAGGCATTTGCAGTGTATTCCTACCTTCCAGGATCTTCAGTCCCAGAGGTCAACCAGATCTCATGTGATGCCTGATAAAAAGTAAATGACTTCCTAGTACTATACAAAGCCTGTAAAATAATGCACATGCAAATACACTCAAATACTTGAAATTAAAATTCCAATAGAATATTCTGTTTTCATTCAGATGTTATTACTACTTTTTTTTTTTTTCAGAAGTCATAAATTTTCCTGCTTTAAGTTGTTGCCTGATATAAAATTAATTCCAAACAAGTGGGTTTTTACTGTATATGTCCTTGGTTTAGTTTTTCAGTTATTTTTCATAAATACATTTTACATCTAACTACCTCAGCTGCCTTTTGTTTTGTTTTGGAGCATAGGAATTCATGCACTTTCTATATTTGGGGATTTGGGGGGAGGAATTATTTCAATTTTGAATAACCAGGTTCAAAGCCATGTTGATCAATTTATAGAGGAGATCAGTTTAAAAAGACATAATTATTGACAGTTGCAGAACATACATTTTATTTTTAGGTTGTGTTGGGGCAGATTTTAACAAAAACCCACCATAAGCTGCTTATTAATTTGCCTTAAAAATGTATGCTCTTTCCTATTCAAGTTGTGTTATTTACTTCTTCTCTTGTACACAATTTATGTGACAAAGACTAACATAACAGTTGGCAGATAAACAGCAAATTGAACAGAGTGGACCAATAGTTTCTCAGTTGTCTGTTGTAAACTGTTGCATTATACACTGATTGTGCTAAAAGAATTGTTACTGTGCTTATACTCCTTAGTCACCACTGAGGAAATAAAGTGATGGAAGATCACATTTGTGTTTATGGAACAGTGTAGATACCCCCTCTCCCTGGCCCCAGTACAAGCACAGTGACTAGAAGTGAATGATAATCATTGCAGAACTTGTGCATTGACTTGTAAACATTGTAAAAATGTATTTGGTATTTTATTTGAAATGAAGAATCAAAATAGTTATTAAAAAAAAAAAGAAAAAGAAAAAGAAATCTTCCTGTAAATATATATATTCTGAATCCATGTATACAAACATTCCTTTAGAGTTCAGATTGTGAAGAGTGTCTTTATTGGCTAGAGATCTCTGCCTCCTGTGGCAGAGGTTACATGTGCTATAGTAAAGAACACAGTGTGTGAAGTATTTGATGTACTGCAGTACCATAGTTATTTTGGTCTGTTAAGTAAGTTGCAATTTGTGATGAAATGAAGTTGAAAGTAGTGCTTCATACTAACAAATTTCCTTGGTTACAACTTGATTTTTCTTGTAAAACTTAAAAGGGAAACTTGAAAATTTTATATATTTGGATTTTGTAGATTTTTTTTATTTTATTGCAACACAAGGTACCAAAATCATTAAATAAAGTACACTGTGGTCATTTTACCTTGTCTCTTGAGTCCTTTTTAAAACTCTTTTATCCTGGATCAGAAAAAGGATGCTAACTTTTGAGCTTCTGAAATTATTAGTAAGGAAGACAAAAGTTAGTCCAGCTTGGACAATGGTTTGGAACAGATGATCTCTAGAGATCTTCTCCACCAGTAATTATTTTATGCTTCTAGGCAGTATTACCCCAGGAGCTCCCATCCCTGAACATGGGAGTGATGCAAGTGGCTCTCAAGTTACCTGTGGGACTGGGAGAAGAGTTCATCTGAGGCTTGGACAACCTTACAGGTGGTGACCCAGCAGGGACACCCAGGAAATCACAAGATACCCCAGCAGGCCTCTCGCCCAGAGCAGCAGAAGAGGGTGCTCTTGCCACCACGGGTGAGGCTCTTTGTGCTGTCTAGAAAGAAGGACCTCCAAAACAACTGCCCTTGCCCAGGCAGGCCAGCAGAAACCCAGGAGTTTTCCATCACCTCAGAAGGGCCCCGGTCACAGGAGACAGAAGAAGGTGCTTTGTTGTTTTTAAACCCCCTTCAGATTTCTGAAAGAATCACCATTGAGTGATACTCACTGAGAAGTGGAGAAGGGAGAGCTGAGCCTCACCTAAGTCTTGTCTTGACCTCAATAATTGGGAAAAACTCCAGGGAAGATGCAGATGGTTCTACCTCTGCCTCCTGGGTTAACTGCTTTGATCATTGAACTATTACACAAGTTGTTGCTGTCTTTGGCAGCATCTCCAACATCCTTGATAGCCCTCCTGTACTTCATTGCCACATTTATGTGTGCAATGCCACCTCAAGCGGCAGCCAAAGTTTGTGCAAGAAATGCAAGCTCCTAGATCCCTCAGCCTTTCTATCCCACAGCCATGTTCCTACTCCTTCTTGGCTGTTTCTCGGCTTTCCTCGGGGGATCAAAAAAGGGAGATGAGGAGGAAACAGCCCACAAAACAATTAAATAACTGTCATGAGTTCAAAGAGACAAAAGAATGTATCTTGGGTAAGAGAGTTTGCCAGTAGGGATGATACGTGACTGATAGATTCCCAAAGGGTTTGTTTCTTATGTGTGTCTGTTGTGTGGCTAAGGGAGTTAGCCACATATGTTGAAGGGAGTAGTTTGTTATTTTAACTTGGAAAAACATAATGAAGGGAGCAGCAGCCCATCAGCACTACTGAGATTGTTTCACATGAGTCCTAAATCCTCAGTCCCTGTAACCCTGTGAATCCCCACCAAAGGCTCCAAAACCAGTAGGCAAGTAATAGAAACATACTTTAAATTTCTTTTCCCCCTACCACGGTTTTCTACTTCTCTCCCCAAATGCAGGCTGCACAGAACACCTTAATTGGGTGGGCTGCTGCCACAGTGGGGTCTAGTCAGCTTGAGGTAAAAGGGATTTATTTTGCATGGTTTTATGCAAATTATTTACCTCTAGGGAAGAAGTTTTCTTCAGGGGACTTTAAAGGAAAACCTACATGAAAGAATCAGAGCAGCTTCTTTTTAGGCTGAACAAAGGTAGTAGACAGTTTAATTAGATTCTTACAACAGAAGGGGAGAGAAAAAAAAATTTGCAAGTGGCTTGAAAAGTGCTTATTCAGAGTACTTTCTTGCCTCTCCTGTCTTAAAAGAAATGACATGTCTATAGTTTCAGGGGAATAAAAAAATAAGAGAATCTGAAAAAACACAGGGAGTTGATGATAAAAGTCATGGGTGTCTTGGCAAAGTTATTCAAGAAGGGTTTTTCTCCTACTTTACTCAGTTTGGGAGGTAGTAAGAGGCTGAGCTTAATATTGTGCTAATAATGCACCTAGAGACCTGTGTGCATGGGAAGGAGCAGTGCCTTCCTATGATAGCAACGGGAAGCTTGGAAAGGTAGATTGGCGACTAGAAAGTTTTTATTTCCCTCCTGAATGTCGCACAAGTATAAGACTTATTTGTTCAGTAATTTCACAAACAAAGCTGGAAAGCAGAAAAGTAAGTGATGATGTACAGTACTTCTGCTGTGGGAGTATTTCAGGGCCATGGTCAAGCACACAACTATGGAGGTGGTTCCGTGCTGCCTTGGGATCCCGCGTCCCATTCCTGGCTAGCCCTTCCACCAACCCGACTATGAAAATCCCGATTTGTGAGTCTGGGCTGCTAGCAGAAGCGTGGCAGTGACAAAGAATGAAAAGGTGGACTTCTGTGGGGGTTGAAGGTGGTTTATTCCCCCAGGTGATCAGGGCAGAGGTTCCTTCCTGGGCTCAAACATAACCTTTACAAGTGGGGTGGGGAAAAGGGAAGATACGGGTTTGGGACCAACTGGGGACATGGAGGGGAGTGACCCAAAAACCAAGGGGGTATCTGAAATACCAAGGGGGTATCTAATGAATAGAAGGAAGAGGGGAACCCAGAATCTATAGACTGGTTGATAGCCTTCCCGGAATTTCCTGGTTGCCAGGCATAGGCTGCAAGTGGTGGAAAAGCCAGGTATCAGGGATACAAAGTGACTAGGCAGGGATAGTTAAGAACATTCTATGGAGGTGGGGGAAGACAATGGAGTAACTATGACAACACAATATGAAACCACCCATCTCCCATTAACAAGGACAGGAACCCATCACCCAGCTGAAGGCTTGGACTAAACGTCCATATGAAACTGATCAACTAAAAAATGCACCATTACACACAACCACAGGTTAATTTGATGTGAAGATGGGTTGGAAACCTACTCTCCATGGTTTTGGCATGGTTTTGGGCTAAGCAAACTCTCAAGTTCACTACTCTCTACAGTGTGTTTTCCACACAATAATGCATTTTTTAACTACTTTATATTAGCATTATTCCCAGGTGCTCATGTGCACTCTATTTGAATGGGAAGAGAACAGAGTTTGCTGACAAAAAGCTCCGGGGGATGCAGGGCCAGGCTGGCTTTCCCTGCCTTTGCTGCTGCCTAGCACAGCGGGCCATGCATATTGTGGGCTTCAGGGGCTGCTCCTTGGGGCTGGGCTTCACCCAAGACACAAGGATTTCTCATCCACAAGAGGCTACACAAAAAAAAAATCTGATGCTCGCTCTTACTATGTCTTTCAGCAACCAGGTCATTGATTTTAAATCAGGCTGAGTGCTGTGAGCACAAGCTTTGCTGCCATGATCCCACCCAAGGTGTATGTGCTGCTTCCCACTGCTGTGTGACTGCTACATGTGCTCACAGGACTGACTTTGTCAACCAAGTGGATCAGTTGATAGAAGTGAAGATCACTGTAATGTCCCAAAACACCAAAAGATAAGCTTAAGTACATTACTATTACAAATAATTGGAACTGAGCTCGTGGTTTATTACAGATGTTGTGGTCTCCTGCAGATCATCACCAAACTATTTCATAGTTTTAAGCACGTTAGTCTTGTACCAATTTTAAATTTCCTATGTCAGTTAGCAGGCCAAATTTAGAATTTCACCAATCTATTAAATTCCACCAATCTTTTCCATATGGATCTAACTTGATTTTAACATCCATGACTAGTGGGACTCTAGCTGCTGCCAGCGGTTCCTCTATATCTTCCCCACCATCGACCCCACTTTATTCCTCTGTTAGCTCTGTGCACTCTTCCACCAGGCCAGTGGATCCATCACTGCAGTGGAATGAATGTTGTTTCTCTTCCCTAGGTGTAGTTTCTCACTCTGGTAGTGAGACCAGAGGCACCATGACCAGCCTCAGCTCAGCCACCCTCTGCAAACCAGCTATTTCACAACTTTCAGTTAAATGAAAGTAAGAGGGAACATCTGGAGTCTCCTTCAGACTGAGTGAGCTGCGTTACACAACACTATTTCACATTTATCCCTACTGATCTTTTTTTCTTGTTTGATTGTTTTGTAACTCTTCCAAGATTCTTCCTTTAAGGCATTTTCCTTTTGTATGCATTTCTTCATTTATTTTAAATGCCCATTTGTGTCTGATATTTGTTTTTTGTGTTTTCCTTTGGGGATTTGTTTTGCTTTGGGCTCTGCTTGCCATCTGTTATGTTTGAGTCTACATTTCAAGTGCTGTCACCTCTCTGTACTGACTTTGATTCCAGCTGACTGTGTTGGTGCAGCATTTGTGAGGAGCTCTGTGGTTAATGGTACAGGTAACATTTTGTGATGTTTTGTCAGAGGTTTGATGTCCCAAGGAATGTTCTAACAATGTCCTGACAGAAGCGGAAAAATTAACCCATCTCTCAACTTCCCTGCCTTTAGTGTTTTGTTAGGTACCCTGTGTCATCTTCTGCCTACAGTTTCACCCCAGCATCTGCTGTGCTCACTTGGAATTTCTGTGACTTTCATATGTGCCCATATTTTAAAATCTAGAAAAACCCAACCCAAAATAAGGAGACCCTTCTTTAGCTGTTCCATAATATCCTGAAGCATTCACCATTTCCCAAGAATGTAAATAATTGCCATGTGCTTAAACTCTGCTTTAGCATGAATCATGTAGCATGTCTTAGTGACCTCCTTTAATGACATCTCCAAATATCTCACCCCTGTGAGCAGCTTACACAGTGCAGGGTGTGCTGTACCTGTAAAGCAAAAATGAGGTGGAAGCTTCAGTTCCATTACATGGTTTTAAGGCAGAAATGGGCTGCTTTGCCTCCTATGAGAAGGACTGGTGCTCACACAGGGGTTACAGCTCTCCCCTCTCTGCCCCAGCTGATGGCAGGCAGGCCATTACAGGCTATGAAGAATAATTATGCCTCGTGGTTATATCTTTTTTTAAAGTGGCATCAACCCCTGTGTGTTACTCGTAACTAATAATGAATCAAGTTTAGCCTTTAGATGGGGTTTTGGTTGTATATATGACCTATCTCATACTGAAAGTTATAATTATCCAGCTTCATTCTATTTATGTAGTTATCACGTTTTTTACATTTGGTCCCATCACCTGATCTCAAATTGTTACTCTGTGCTGATAAGACATAAGATTTCAGTGACAGCAATTACTTCAACATCCAAATGTGGGACAGGATTTTGTTATAGTGGTGTATAACCTACCACATAAAATTATTTTACCTTGCCTGTAGAGCACCTCTGTGAGGCTTTGTTGCACAGTGAATTTCAGGGTGAAACTTCTGTCTTTGATATCCTTGTGTGGACGTCTAGAATCAGACATCTTCAGAAAATATGCAATTAAATGAGAAAAGTTCTCAGAAATTTAGGGATCCAAAGAATATGGTACTTGGTATTCATTCTCAGTGCTCAGTTGAAGGTCTGACATGTCATAATGATGAGATTTTAAAATGTGGTCTAGGGAGCAGGGAATGGAAAGGACCATTTCTGCTCCTGCCTGAACCTGTCTCCCAGCCCCTACAGGAGGTCACCTCTGGCTCCTGCCCATTTTAAAGGCTCCTGTGCCTCCTGCTCAGCACAGGACCATTGCTGCTTTGTCTGGATTCATCTCACCTACCACACAGCCCTATGGAACTGCACAAGGGCAAGCTGGATGTAGCACTCCTCACCAGTGCCTGGTTTGGATGGTGTCATGGCTAATGCTCTGACCCAGCACGGCACATCTCCTCCCTCAGCAGTGACTGGAAGTCACTGCTCTGTTTCCAGTCAGGTATGCCATTGCCCTGGTAGGTGCATGCAAATAGGACATGAGAAACCTCCGTTTTAAATGTAACTTTTTCAACATTGTTTTGACTACAGATCTCCTAAAACCTTTTTTTTAAATTAACTTTTCTTGCATAGATAATTCATTTTTACCAGCAGCCTATGCTACAGGATGCTTCTGACTGTGCACAGAGATAATATCCTCTCTTTTTATTTCTGCCTGAAGCAGAATTAAAATAGGAAGTGAAGTTTTGGTTGCACTTTCATCCTTTGGCATAGTTTTTCTTGTGTGCACATGTGCAACCTCTTTTGAGATCACAGCTCTTATATTTCCTAAAGGAAGACTCAGAAAAAACAGGGCAGCCTTCGAGAAAAACAAAAAATCTTGGAAGAATATAAAAGCCTTGTGTTCATTACAGTTTGCCTTGAAGACTTTATCTGACATTCCTCTGAAACCTGAGTTATCAGAAGCAGTCATTTGCTCTGCATTATCTATTACCTCGATTCAAAGGAAGCATAAAGCGGTACCATTTGCATTCAGACAGGAAGACAGGCCCAAGGGAGACGCCCTGCCTCTTGTGAAGGCAGCTGGTTAGGGGGCAAAAAGCAGAAAAGTTTCTAGGCTCAGGATCTCTCTGTTATTTATCTTTAACTGCCTGGGACAGATATACAAGACTCTGATTATGTGTCAAGGCATGAGCGCACAGATCAAACCGTGCAGCAGGAGTAAGCAGAGCCAGCAAGGACATACAGCCAGTCAGGCTTGGTAGGGAGGGTGAGCAATGGAGCTGGGCACCGTGTCCTGCTGCCTTGCCAGAGCTCATCTTTTCTCTGTGGCAGGGCAGTGCTCCTTGTTCTGGCACTTTCCAGGTCCCACATGTCTGGTTTTTAGGCAGAGGCTGCAAAGAGAACTTTTTCATACTGGCTTTCTCGGTCCACATCAGGCTGCAAGCACAGCCGGCTCCCTGTGTGCCAGCTCACATTGCTGCTGGCTGGGACGGCACACGGTGCCAGCCTGAGCTCCTCCTGCCAGCTGTCAGGACACGGATGCAGCATCTGCTGTGAGTGCTCAGAGGTGCTCAGAGAGTGTTCAAAGGAACAACCTCTGCTTCAGCAATGTGGGCTTCCACTTGTGCCAAGGCAGCAATGCTTTTAAATTCCCTGTGCCCTTATTGTTCCTGACATCGGAAACACTAACTGCAAACTTACTTACAGCCAATATGCTTGGGGGGAAAAAACAGAGGCCAAAGTGTTAGCAAACCTTTTCACACTGCAAGCTTCCCTGTTCAAAGATCCTTCCTTCCCTTGCCCTCAGACGCCAGCAAAGGAGATGCAATGTTTGGGGTTTTCCATTATTTGTGTTATGGCATTTGTAAACGTGAACTGAGCAGAAATAAGTCCATGAGGTGGGCAGGCTTCCAGGCTGGCCAGGGGAAACATCTTAAGGAATTGGGCATATAAAAATTTTCCTTTCCTTTCCTCTTGCAAAGGGGAATAACTGCACTATCTAAGCCATGTTGAGATACCATAGAATATCCTGAGCTGGAAGGAACCCACAAGATCATCAAGTTCAACTCCCTGCCCCGCACAGCACAATCCCCAGGAGCCACACCATGTGCCCGAGAGCATTATCCAAATGCTTCTTGACCTCTGCCAGGCTTGGTGCTGTGGCCACTTCCCTGGGCAGCCTGTCACAGTGCCCAAGCACCCTCTGAGTGAAGAATCTTTTCCTAATATGCATCCTAAACCTCCCATGACATCTTCAGACCATTTCCTGCCACTGGTCACCAGAAAGAAGAGATTGATCTTTGGCCCTTTGCTTCCCCTCATGAGGAATTTGTAGACTCCAATGAGGTCTCCTCAGTCTCTACTTTTCTAAGCTGAACCCAGTGACCTCAGCTGTTTCACATACATTTTGCATTTTGACAGCTTTTCTAACTTAAGACAATCCGCCTTGCTAAGTAATGTCTGTGCTTAGTGGCAGCTAAAGGTGTTGTGATGTTATACTAAGATGGTTGTAATGGGGCAGCACTGCTCACTAAACAAAATTTTATGTAATGAAGGAGGGGGAAAAAACAGCCCAGCAACCTGTACAGGATCAAATATTTCCATTCCAGATGCCCTGTTGTTACAGAAATGAATTCTTGGGAGAAACAAACCTTCTGCTAAAACATAAGGTAAACCCAGTACACACACAGAGCAGTATGGGATGCCAGGAAGGGAAATTTGGGTCATGGGTATATGAATTACCTGGAGCCAGTGATGTTTTCTTCATTTGACTTACTAATTTATTTCAGGCAGCTGCCAACACTTGCTGCACCTCTTAAAATTGACTTCGCCCCACCCCAGCAGCAGTACATTTATACTGAGCTGAATCACCACCATCTTCTCCAACACATCCTGCCTGCGCTCAGCCAAACATCTTTTCCTCTCTCCAGTTGCAAAATAGTAGCTGCTCCCAGCGATTGAGCATTAAATCTGATTAAATTTGATGGAAGCAGGCCCTCATTCTGTCCCAAAAGAGCTGATACTCCAGACTCACGTGTTTTCCTTTGACTGCCTGTCTCTGCTGCTGTCTCTTGCCTGGCATGCTGCCTGGAAAGGAGGAGGGACTGTTGAAACAAGACAGCTTGCCAAAGAAATCAAACTTCTTCAGAAGAAAAGCCCCAGTATGAAAATTTCAGTCTTTTTTGGGATGTCCCCTTCCTACAGGTGAAATAGACTTCTATATTTGAAAATATTAGGTTTCCTCATTGTTAAATCTGTTAGTCCTGTGCATTTTTTTCTCTGGAGTGCAGGAATATCCCGATATACATAATATAGAAAATATTTGTTGAGGTGGAAATATTATTCAGGAACCCAATTGTTTCTGGCTTTATTTGCCCCAATGTGAGCATGCTGTGTACACAGGTGCTGTCTCATACTTTAGATATTGGAAATGGGGCCCAGATCCTCAGAAATGTGCAAATTAATTGATTAAAACTTCCTATAGACCTAGTTCCAACAATTGCAGAGATCTGCATTAAAATTAGGAGCTTGTGCTACAGAAATAATTATTTTCTTGCTATCTATTTTTGCTGCATGGTTTGAAGGGACAATCTGTCAGAAATCAGCACATCTACAGAAACTGTTTGGTTCACCAGCTAATAAAAATTATTAACTGTAATATTGACAAAGCAAGCATGAGTGATATCATCTTGACATTTGCAAAGCCCAGGTGGATTGAATAATAATGGTCTGCTATTTGCCTTGCATCAGTGGCTGAAGTAGGTTCCATGATCCTGTTTATACCAAAGAAGAAGGGCATCACAAAACCACACATGCACACTTACCTGTGCTGCTGTGTAAAGTCAGACAGTATCTGGTCCTTACTAATGTAAGATATTATGAGTTAAGAAACTAAAGATGGATTGATGCATTCCAATTGCTGAGATTTTCTGGCTGCCTTTTTAGGTCAGCTCTCTACTCTCATCCTTTCTTGAAGTGTGTTTTTGGGCCCTGGTGGGTGTTTAGCTGCCCACATGCCAGGCTTTTCTGACTCACCTTGCTGCAGACAGCAACAAAAGCCGTCCTCCAAATTTAGATGCTTGTCAAACTGTACATCCACTGGCTCAAAAGGAGAGCTTTGCAAATGAAGCACTGGGCACGGAGTAACCAAAGCAATTTAAAAGTGGTTTCACCACAAATTCAGACCCTTTGCTGCACCAGAAGAGTTGAATAAATCACACATTATAAATGTCTATTGGTTCATTTATTACAGCTGTTATGCAGAAAGCTTATTGCCTCCTAGAAATGATACTTGTGCATACTGTAGGATGACAGAAAAATACCAGAAGTTCTTTATATGAAGCTTCCTCTCTTGTTAGAAAAGCAGCCTTTCTTTATCAAGCTTGCTCTGTATGAGGATCTTACGGAGGTGGTGGGATGCGCACAAAGACCCAAACTTAATGACTTTAGCTCCTCAGCTGCAACTTCCTGTGTCTGTCTGGCCACACCTGAGCCAGCCCTGGGCTAAACAAGATATTCCAGAGCATGTGAGGCACAGCAAACAGGGTGGCTGGGTCAGCCAGGCTGCTGCCTCTTCCTGTGACTGCTCTGCAAAGGCAGCCCAGCACAGCACCACACCACACACTGCCGCAGGCCAGGGGAACCACAGATGCTCGAACTTGCTTCATCCCCCTCTAACAGCAAAGCCTTAGTGGGATTTAAGCCCTGTCCTGAAGACCCCGGGTATCATCACAGGGGATGGCTGCAAGAAAGATTTTGGCAGAGGCAAGTGGCAGAGAGAGGAATTGGGTAGCAAGCATGACTATCAGCTTGCTTTTGAGAGGAAACCACTAGCATGGAGGTGGGAACACCTGATGATAGTGTCAATGTAGCATCGACTACTAGACATCTACTGTCAGATTGGGATTTTCTGACATTCAGGTGGTCAGAGTCTTTTTGCCCTCCTGGATGCTTCGGGGCAGAACAAGAAAGAGACAGAGGCTTCAAGCTTCTGTTTTTTCAGGGTTTATCATGTTGTTTAATATTTCTCTTATCTCACAGTTCGCTCTGTCCTCAGCGAGGTCTGTTCTCAACACCAGCCATCAGGGAACTCCCCCTGCCCTCAAAGGTTGTTGCCTTATATATAGATAATTACGAACATATTATTTACCATTTCCCACCAATGTCCACCATCCACATCAAACAGACCATCTCCACTTGGCCCAATCTCCCCAAGCCACATTGTGGCAACGTCACAGCAGAAAATGGAGGTGAAGAGGAAGAAGAAAAGCCTTAGGAACCGCCCCAAAATCTCCATCTTGTCTCCATCTACTTCTATTATGAAAAACCTAAAACTACATATTTCTTACTCAGTGATAAGCTAAACTACTCTGTTTCACAGTCTTGAGATTTGTAACTCATCCCTGCTTTGTGCCATGGTCTGTGACCCCCAAGAACAGAGGAAAAACCTCCCTGTTCACCCTCCCGGACAGGCCCAGGATATTACAGTGTTCTCGAACAAAACTCAAATTTCCCTTGCTCAGTTCCCAGACCGATTGGCCAGGGTTTCCTGAGCTCTCAGGGCAGCCAAAGGGATGCTCTGGCTTCCAACATTCCACTACGTACTACTGAGTTACACTTTGCTCCAAACAGGCCCTGAGGGCTGCTGAAGTCTTCTCCTGAGCTTGTTCCTCCAGGATAAGGGCCCTCACCACTGCTCAACTCAGGTGGCAACCTTGGTCCTGGAAATGCCATCAAAGCCGCTATGCTTCTGTGCTGGTGTCAGGTTTTGCAAGGAGAAAAAGGAGCCAGAAGTTTTGTTTCCATAAATGTGACTCCCTCAAGCTTGCTCTCACAAAGCCAGATCAAATACCAAAATTTCTGCCTGGAAAGTGGAAATCTATGGTAAAAAACATTAACCAAGCAAGCCTGCAAATGCTGTGCTCACTAGTTAAGAAAATTAATCCACTGCATAATGAGCAAAAGAAAATTAATTAATTTCTAAATGGACAGGATGCTTCAAAGGTTTTGGTGGATCTGTCAGGAAAGTGTTTTTCAGATGGCAGGGAGAAATCTAATCATTAAAAAAGTATCTGGAGAGAGGACAACTTTATTTATTTATTGAGCTTATTTATTACAGAAATAAAAGCTCAGAAATGTTTTTAGGTACCTTTGGTAGATTGCAAATAGATAAACCTCAGAGAGGTTTAAGTAGGACATTGGGAATAACTTCTTCACAGAAAGGGTGTTTGGGCATAGGAATGGGCTGTCCAGGGGGGTGGTGGAGTCACTGTCTATGGAGGTGTTTAAGACTGGACATGTAGCACTCAGTGCCATGGTCTAGCATTGGGTCATGGTGGCATTGGGTCATAAGTTGGACTTGATAATCTCAAAGGTCTGTTCCAACCTAATTGATTCTGTGATTCCGTAAAAGAGAACTAACAAATGTTCATTGAGGTCTCCATTTCTGTTCCCACTTAGAAATTAACTGACAGAAAAATAAGTTGCTCTGAGCAAAGTGTAGACCTAACAAAACACTACTGAAAGAAACAGAAAAACAAATCCATCCAGAATATATGAAAATTAGCCCCACCTGCATCCCAATTCATCCGCCACAAATTCTGTATAAAGATGACACAAAATTGTAAATTCCTACCCTCCCTGATATTTGTGACGTTGTGTTTCTCATTAAAAGGAATTAGGTAAAAAAAACTCTTCCATTTCTTGACTTCTGTTTTTTAAAGCTTTCAAGATCTTCTCTGAATAATATGTGCTTTTTTTGGCATCTGATATTTCCAGAGCATGGCATGGTTTTAGCTGGAAAACAAGAGCCAAAGGTGATTTGATGAGTTGTGCTGCATTCACTCGTTACAGTAACTGGTATGGACAGACAAGGCCCAGTGGAACAGGAACTGCTCTACAACAGCTGACTCAGCTCCATGGTGGGGAAAAAAATATTGGGTCTGCTTTGACTCAATATGCAGCCTGATATTAATTCCAAATGGCATCTCACCCCATAACATTTCACATACAGACAAAAGCGAGAAGTGTTAGTAAACACTTCAGGTTTTACAAAAATGCTCCCTTATAGTTCAAAAGTTGGTTTCATCTTTCTGACCAATTTTCTGATATAAAAGAGATCATTTTAACCATTTTAAAATGTTTCAGGAAGCAACATATGGTATGCATGCAATGTATGCTGTGACAAAATTCAAGGTTGCAAGTGGCCAATCTGCAACCATCTGCACAACACAAAATTACATTTAAAAAAAGCAGACAAGCAAATACTGCAAATAACCCATGATGAGAAAAGTATCATGGAATCATAGAACGGTTTGGGTTGGAAGAGGACCTTAAAGATCATCCAGTTCCAATTTCCCTGTCAGGAGGAGGAACACCTTCCACTAGACCAGGTTGCTCAAAGCCCCATCCAACCTGGCCTTGAACACTTCCAGGGATGAGGCCTCCACAACTTTTTTGGGCAACCTGTTCCAGTGCCTCACCACTCTCACAGTGAAGAATTTCTTCTTAATATCTAATCTAAATCTACTCTCTTTGGTCTAAAGCCATCCCACCCTTGTCCTGTCACTACATGGCCTCATCAAAAGACCCTCTCCAGCTTTCTTGTACCCCCCTTCAGGTGCTAGAAGGTGCTCCCAAAGCCCCTCTGGAGCCTTCTCTTCCCGAGGCTGAGCAACCCCAACTCTCTCAGCCTGCCTTCATACAAGAGATACTCCAGCCCTCTGCTCACCTTCACAACTTTGAGATTATCATTTCTTTTGACTAGTCCTGGGTTAAAAAAAAAAAAAAAAAAGCTAAGGGAATAGAAAAGTGTCATTGGATTGTCTCTTGAAGTTGTAGTAGACACATTTTTGAGAATTATCTTACTCTACTATGCTCATGTAGCAATTCTGCGCACTTATATACATTTACTTTTGTTATGGCAATTTTTTGATGCAAAAGTAACACCAAGAAAAGCATCACAGCATCTATGAGGGGCTTAACAGGGATTAAGCACTGTAGAGCTAACACATTGTCATCATAGCTGTATCTTCTCTACAGAATAATAGGATGAAGCAACATAATGCTATACTTGTACAGCAAACCCCATACCGGATGAGCCACACAGTTGTGTTGACAGTGCTGATTAACTGCTGTACCTTGCATTTGCAGATTAATTTCATGTGAAAGCATCCTAATAATAGATGTTCAGACTGAGCTCTGCTATTACACAACAGGACAGTAAATTGGCCAGTAGGAGATTTGGGTCTTGCTGAGAGATAATGAGGAATACCTGTCAGTACAAGCAGTTGGTCTACTTCCAAACAGCCTAAAAATACATACCCTGCTTATGCTGCTCACATGGCAAAACATGTAATATCTGCAGTGTATCTAAAGGCTAACGAGATAATCAGTGGTTTAGTCTAACTCTGCTAAATTTCCCTCTGAATACTTCTGCTTCATGCACAGTAAACCAAACCAGCTAAAAGAATGCCGGGTCTATAACCTTTACTTGTGAGAGTCTCTATCCATCTCTGCCTCTTTTTCAACAAAACAAAGTAGGCAATCATTCACACCCCAAATATGTACAACTAAACCTTACTAGTCAGTATTTATGGGTGATTTTCTGTTGCAGAACTTTTAACTAAAGTGGTACTGCAGTGCTTGTAGAGGCCTTCTGCAGCACAGACTGCAACTACTAAAACTCAGACCTTACTGTTTATGTGACTTTTTTCCTTTATTCCACTGTTGTCTGAATTATTTTCCTTTCATTCCTTCTGGAGCTTTGTTCTTTCCATCCCTATTCAGAAACCGCAAGGCAAGAAGGGCATCTTGGGGGTAGGACATGCTGCTCAAAACCACTCAAGGTTCAGCAGGACAGGCCATAGAGTATTTAATTTCAAACACAACACAAAATTTCAGAAGTCAGTTCCAGTTTTAAATTTTATTCAAAAGGCTTCTCCTATATATTTTTAATAGATAGAAATAAATATGAAAGGCCTATACAAATATGAACACTTAGAGAGTACCAATACTGTCCTTCATTTTTTATACTGATCTTTCAATACTTAAAGTGACTTAAAATTGCAGCAAATAGCCCACATACTTAATAAAATAAATTTTACAAAATCTCTGATAACAATGTCTGTTCATGTCTAAAGGAACCTTTGAGACTGAGTTCTCTTTTACATATATGCAACCTCAATACAGAAGATGTTCAGTTGCCTTTGAGATGTTCACAACATGGACTGATGTACATTTTTCTCAAGATGGATAGTAAAAAAAAGGTTATACTTAAGGTATACTTCAATGCAGGAATTTAGCATTAACCCTTTCAATGACATGCTGTGTTAACAGTATTTCTGAAACACAGTCCAATAAATTAAAGGAACACAATCTTGCCTTCAAGTAAAACCTAAGTAATTTTAAAAACTTCAGAATGGGCATTTGCTTTTACATACCATAATTCTTCCCAAAGCCTTAAAAATTTTAACACAATGTAAAATGTTTTTGGTATAAAATAATTTCATAAAGTTGATAAGACCTTAAGTTTTAGCTTTCATATTTTCCAGATTCTGTACTGCATTAGTATGTGACTCTGAACTTCGTGTAAAGTGTTAGCAAGTTCTCTTCACAGTTTAGTTACACAAAACAATCCTTTTCCAGCCAAGAACCAAGGACACCACTGCAGCTTCAGGTCCAAAAAGTACAAACAACAGCAAATTGAGGAGAGCAATCTGGGAGGATGGGACTTCATAACATGAAGCTGTAATTGGACAATTAACCCCAATATGTAAATGGACCAAAACTTATAAAAGTGTGAAACCTCATGACCAGTCATCCATCTTGATTCAAACTTGGATAGAGCTACAGTCGAGCTCTTGTACTGCCCAAGGTGTATCCTTTGAAGGCCTTTAAATAAATACCTGCTTTATTATTAACTCTGTCTAGCCTCTCTTCCAGGTAGCCTCTCTAGGCACCAAAGTAAGTAAGCCTTTTGCTTCTTGTAAACCACATTTGATAGACAATTTCCCATATAGTGATATTTTTTTAACATAGGGCATCACCCACATGCACTTATGCTATGTCACTAATTTACATATTTAAAAGAGCTTAAAGCAAAGTATGTGCTTAAATGTTGAGAGGAATGACTACTATAGGGATTACAACTGCACCTTCAAATGTTGGTTATTTGTTGGGGGTTTTTTGGGGGGTGGATTTTTTTTTTAAGAAAAGGTCAAGCCCCAACGATATTGAAAGGCGACCACATCATATAGCAAAAATCTCTTTTGTCTTTTCTGAAGGAATTTGTCCTCATCCGAGAACTAAAAAGTTCTCAGATGTTAATTTAAAAACTGTAGATTAAAATTCCCAGAAATTAGAAGAAATATTTCCAATATTTCCTATTTGGACAATATAACCATAGGCTTTAGCTAAGAAAAAATATAACAATATAATATGCTCTAAGTGCACAAAAGCCCAATCTTGCAACTCTCTCCTATTGATTCAATTGTTTTCACTTAAGGAAAAGTATACAGAACTTCCCTCTCCTTCATTTTTAACTTACATAAATACCTGTTTGAAGAATATATTTAATAGTTTTTCCACGAATGAAATCTAAAGAGTATTTGGGAATGCCAATCCTGTTTCTCAAAAGGACTACTGCTTTTACATAACAACTACTGCTTTTAGAGCTGTAACAATTTTCTCTTTCCATCAAAAACAGGTGTTTGAGCTCATGTTACTAAACAGTACTCTCATTTCTGATGTTTGAATGCCTGGCTCACTGTTTCAAAAGAGAACTTGTAGATTAACTGAGAAATAAATGAGAGAAGGCCCTACGCAGGGGAAGATATCCAATACACTTTGGCTTAGAATAGCAGTTGTGTTGTAGGGTTCTCATTCACACCATCGGAGTGGTTTCCATAACAAACCTCCATGGATCACCTCAGTTCTCTAATCAATTTTCACTACTCTGAACCCTTTCTGAGCTCACCTAGGAAAACTAAACACTGCAACACAGGTTTTGGAGGCATTGCTAGAGGTTCTCCAGGCCAAAAATGGTGGACTGTTTCCCAGCAGTGTGAGAGTAACAATCTCAGGAAAGTTTTCACACATGTTGTATGGCATTAATCTGGCCCACAAAACCTCCTTACACTGATGAGGGTCAAAACAGCTCTGCAGATGGTTTGACATTCAGGTTAGAGATCCATCATGGTGGGGATGGGAGACAATAACAGACCAAAAGGAAGACAGACCAAATACATAAAGGCTTGCAGTATATTATTTGGGAAAAAAAAACCTCGAAACAAACCCAGAATCAACAACCCAAGGTAGTTGGTAGACACTTCCAAGGTAGGAATGCATTTATCAAAAATTAAACTTTGCCCCATTATGAATGATTTGAAGTTTGGGTTCCTGAGCTTGATAGTGGACAGGGGAAAGGGCAAGGGAAAGTGACCTCTATCTTAAATTATACAGCCATATTGTTAGGACAGTATTTAAAACCTATTATTAGAAGAATGAATAATTTACAAATGTGACTTCAAGAATATTATAACTAAAGAGTAGTTATAGAAGTTTAAGTTCAGAAAACCTTAATCTTCTTTCTTTTGTGTTTGAAATCGTTCCATTAAAGCCCTAAATATATTTCCTGGAATCTTCTGATGTTTGTCTATGAGAGCTTGGACTGCTGCTTTTGTCTGTAGGAAAAGAGAGAAGGTTTTGATCAGAAAATCTCATCTGCATACTGCTCATATAATAACACAATTTCTAGGCTCTTTTTAATTCTTTCAAATACCACAGAACTACTGCAAGTAGTTCTACTACTGTTCTTCCATATTTAAGCCCACAGGATGTGATTGTGGCTACACTGCCACGAAACAGACCAACAAATTAGTATCTCTTATGTCAGGCAGCTCTGTTCACAAGCTGTATCAGTGATACACGAAAGTCAAATGACAACAGAGTAAATTCATTAAGAGACTTGGGTCTATACAACATGTTAAACACCTGCATAATGCACTGCAACTCAAACTCCTGCCTGTGCCCAGGTTTGCATCAATAACACTCTTCCAGTGGGCATCAACTTTGCTTCTACAGGGCACTGGAAACACCATTGTGTCTCAGCACATTTGCCTTGTACAAAGTAACACCCTCTGGACTCAAGGCCCCTAAAGGAACCAGTGCATGTGATAGCAGCCTTCACTTTCACTCTAAAAACAAACAGGCCAAGTAGTGCACAGCAGTTACTCTTATTTTATAAAGCTCTATAGGGAACATTCAAAAGCAGGGGAACATGCAAAAGCTGTGGTGAGAACATACTTCCTATTTTGCCTAGAGAAGCACAGGCTAGTGAATTCATAAGGCCAGAAGCAGAAGAACAGAGAATTATTTGCCTCTGTAAACAGTGGTCAGCAAGGGCAAAAGTTGGTAGAATGTTGTTTTTTGGTACAACCTCCCACTGTTTATATGAAGTAAGTGATCAACTGTTAAGTCCTTGGAAAAGGACGTTATATATCTGGTCCTAAGTGACTCTACAGATCTAAAATTTGTACTAGGTAAAAAAATTTGAGCTTTTATTTTTTGCTCTGTATAATAGGATAATGAATACTGTGCCATAGCCTGAAACATGAGCTATAACTTTAAAATCACTCTAACTAAATAGGATTCTAGGTAATTCACATTCTAGGGGCCTTATCTAGCAGAATCTGAATTAAAGTCAGAAGTAAGTGAGGACTGATATAAATGTAAGATGCCAGTGTATGTTTGAAAGTAACTTAAACACATTCTCTGCTGAAAACCAGCAGTTCTGTAGTCCTGTCAGAGTGACTCCACAAAAGAAACAACCAGTGTTCCATAACCAGGGCTAGGATATTGCAGACAAACATTTCAAGAGTCTTTTTGCAGAGATTTAATCATAGGGTAAACAGACAAAGAGACAACTGAACTGACATCTGCATGGTCAAGGAAAGTCTCTCTCTCAAGTGAAGTTTTCAGAATATTATAAGCAACCATCTGTGGAGTCTTCAAAAATACCTATTTCAGCCCACTCCATCTCACTGCTCCACTATTTAACCAGTCTATGCCTTTGCACTGTGAAATCTATTAATAAACTGAATGAACATGAGGGCCTGAAAATCCTTTCTATAAAGCATCTAAATCTGAATTAGAGGAACATTTAGAACTTTAATTGCTGGGTTAGAAGCCAGACAAAATAGAAACATGCTAGAAAAAGCAGTGAAATTATTTACCTTTTTCTTTTATTGTATGTAATTCCAATAGTTTGTAAACATAGATTTGTTATGTTTGAAAGGCTTCCTTAGCATCTTTCTGAAAACATCAGGAAGCAGAATGCTTCCTCTTGGGTAAAGTGCTTCTAACAACTGAGAGCTGTCTTATCTGACCAAATTTCTTCAGTCTTTAAAGCAAGTTGTTTCTCAATGCAAATATAGGGTGCAATAAACTTTAAAAAACCTAGAACATCTGCAAGTTGTAGTAATAAAAAGATAGTAATTAAAAATGACATTCAGAGTTAGGCAAGTACAAAACTGACCATGATTCCACCAATTTCTCTAACTCGCTCCACGACAGAAATCATTTGACATGACTATTGCAGTAGGTTTTATCAGAACATTCAATATTTTAAGTTTACATATATAGATATCTATCTTACCTTTGCAGCTAGTTCCTCAGCAGTCACATTTGGTTCATACGGAATGGGCTCTCCAATAAATGTACGTAGCTTGACAGGAAAGCCCCCATAGATAGGAACTACTGGCAATCTAATACGCTCATATAGCGACCTAAGTATTTCTAGTGTGAAAAAATGTAGTGGAAAGGAGGAGAAAGAAAGGTGGGGAAGGGAGAAGGGGAGTGGGGGAAGGTAAAGGAGGGAAGAGAGAGAGAGAGAGAGAAAGAGAGAGAGACTGGGATTATTCTGTAAAGCTTTTTATTCCCACTATGTCTTAACATTGAAGCTGGCTTGAGAAGTAATCTAGCCTCCAACCCAGACTCTCAAACAATGTGTCACCTCAAGTGCTATCCTACCTTGAATTTCATTTCCTAAAAGCTGCATTAATGCTTATATCAGACTTATTTCTACCCTAACTTGGTGTGAAATCCTTCCTCCAAAGAGTAGCTGAAATGAGAAGAAAGGAGAGAAATTCAATAGCTGCCTCTCTGAAGAGAAAGCTACGCAATACAGGTTCAGCTCGTTTGACAGGTTAGCATTAGAAACTAGTATTGGAAAACTGCATGTTCAGTCCCACTGAGGTCTACAGGATCAGAAACAGCCTTATCTGCCTAAAAGTCAGTCATGCTAACATACTGAATTGCTCTTTCAGATCACACATTGGTTGCAGTTAAACCATATAAAAAGAGAGAAAAAGCAGGTATTTCAATCTGCTCTAAGATGACACATTCTTTTCCACATGTCACCTTCTAAGCATTTATCCCAAATGTACCCAGAAGGGATTCTTTGAAAAATGTGCACTGATATTATCTTTCTCAATTTCAGACAAGAAGCTCCCATTAACTGGGGTGCTGGCATAAGAAAATCCTTACTGATCAAGATGTGGAATTTTCTGTACATAATCTACAAAAACAAAGACAAAACTACTCAAACTGGAGTAACGCCTCCAGTGATCAAGAAGTTACACTCCTCTAGCAACTCTGCTGCAGATTGCAAGTAGCATAAATCATTTTGGCTTCAATCTCCTCTGTTTGGGATTCTCCCGAACACAGCAACAATTAATTGCTGTTTATTTTTGTACAACATGACAAATGTGTGAATTATTCCACCTTCTGCATCTGATGCTTTGGCCTTCTCCATGCAATACATAGCTCTTAAATGGAGGGGGAGAGGAACAGAACTGTATTGCCCTGCAGCCCTCTGGTGAAGGTGATGATGAGCCACTTGGTGTGGAGACTTGTTCAGGCTCCTCTGCTAGATAGTAACTAAGAGAACATAAAAAAGAAGGAGTTTAAGACTAGCAAATGAGCAGAGATGTGGGCATCTAGTCATCCAGACCCCTCAGACAAAAGACCCATCTATCTATGTTCTGGCTGCAAGTTCCATAGAGATAAGGAAGGAGAGGTGTCAAATGCAAGGTTTTGTGAGGAACCACAGGTCTAGTGCAGAATAGAAAAGCAACTACAGATTAAATGTAGCTCAAACCATTCAAATTTTAAGTACAGGTAGAGGTGCAAGCAGAGCTTTAGGAGAACAGGAATTACATGCCAGTTGCAAACCTGTTTGCTTTGCTTCTTAACAGACAGCAGAAAACTTAGGGTTTGCCTAGCAGACATAAGCAGAGAAAAAAGTGCTTTAAATCTTCCTGCCTTTTTCTGGCTCCTTTTTTCGTTTCTTCTACTGCTTGTGTAAAAGAACACTGCTATGTGGAAAATAACTTGGATGAGCCAATACCACATCTAATGCTGGTATTAAATCCTAAAAACCTCTGAACTCTACCAGAGACCAAACATCAAGAAACAAGGCTGTGTTAAATCTCAGACTCATGAAGATTATTTCTACAGAGATAGGCTAAACACATGGAAAAATAAACTACAGAAAAATAGAAAATATCTTACTTATTCCTCCTAATGTCCTAAAGCCTTCTCGAACATTTTGTGTAAACATAGGAATGATGGGCTAGGAGGGAAAAAAAATAATTAAGAATTTAAGGAAGATAGCACTATCTAAAAAACTTCTATCTTACTTAAACTCAACAGGAAAATTAATTTCAGAAGTGTTTATCAGACAATGATATACAGAGAACAAAACAAGTATTCTGAAGTTCTTCTGTGACCTTCTGCCATGAGGTTTCAAACTGGAGGATACCACAAGATTTCAGTGGGTCACTGTTTCAGTAAGTCTATTTTCTTGGAGCAGTCTGGAATTTCAGAATCTGTGGAGCATTTAGGCATCCCTCCCCCATTTAGCAGTGTTTGCACAGTTGTGACTTAAGTGTTTAAACCTCTTACCTAATTTGTAGTTATGCTCAAAGGGAAGGATTCACAGGATTGGGACACTAAACTTGTCTGATTCCTCTCTGCTATGCTGATGGTATTGCTTCACACTTGATGTGTCATATTCAATACATGTCCATGACTTATTTCTGCTCATGAGTACTTGGAATGGTGTTGAATATTTCAAGTTTTTATTGCTGTTTTTAAAATTGCAAACAGCTGTCAAGATTTACAAGAACTGTGCAGGGGTCAGTTACTATAAAAATTTTTTCAATATCATTTTATAGTATGTGCCCACTGTACACACCATGATTAGAAATACAGAACTCTTCATGGGATTTTCACAAACTCAGATTCTTTTAAACTTTTTAAAGACAAGCATGGAGATGAGCTAGCACGTGTAACTTTTCAGACATGCATCAAGTTGAGGGTTTTTTGAGAGGAAAAAAAAAAAGTCTGTAAATAATTACAGAGAATAAAACAAAGTGCAGTTGCCTAAACTGAATGCATACAAATACCTTTATTCTAGAACAACCTTACTTGGAACATCCTACTTTTGACATAGAGGTAGAAATTTTTGTTTATGTGACAGAAATTCTAGAAAAAAAACTGCTGAAATAAGACAACTTCAACAAGTTGAAGGTCCCAGTTTTAGACACAATTTTCTGATGTTTCAGACACATTCATCTTTCCATGAGGAGTTCTGCTTATGATTCAAGGTGGCTTTAAAGTTCATCTTTAATCTAAATAAAGAGGTCTTTCCCACTTTCAGCCTGCCTCTGACACTCTTTCTATTTTACTGTGTCTCTCAGGGTTTTTTTAGGGGGGTGAAGCTACAAGACCCTTGTGAGTGCATAAAGGGAACCAAAACCACATCCAATAAAATAAATGCAACTAGTGCAATCATAGTTGACTCTCATGTATAGCCTTTCACATGCTATTACAATACATTAGTAAAATCTAAACCTGTTGAAAATACCTGTTTAAACAGTGTTATTTTCTTGTGAGGAAAATGATGCACACTTGGGTCTTGTAAGTGTTCAATTTCTGTATAAAATCCAGAGATTTAACTAGTCTGTCTTTGACAGTAACTAAATATAAAACTCCTGGTGTGAGACTTGCTTTTAAATCAGGTATATGCAGACCTATGGACATATGCACACATCTTCCAGGTACAAATCTGGAATGAGAGGGGCTCTGAAATGATTACTAAAATAGCTACAATTCAAATATATCACACAACACACACTGTTGTGCTTTAACAGTTGGTCCTCTATGAATAACTGCTTGCCTGCTGACCAAGCCCAAGGTTGGGACATTGCTCACGCCAGTGACAAGCCCTGGACATCCCTCACTACCATAAAATGCCAATAGAGGACAAAGTGCTAGTGAGTCTATACCCTGGTGGGTCACACCCCACTTCACAGAAGAAACAGAAGCACTGAGTTGGCCTCCATGATCCTGATGGCCCCTCCCTACTCAGCATATTCCATGACTCTGACATGTAGGGTTGTTTCCCAACCACGCTGGTGATGGAGGGCTAAGCCATCACAATACTAAAAAGGTATGTGTGAAACAGCACACACTTATAAGGAGAAACCATCCTATATGTCATCTCTTGTTCTTTTAAACCCTGTATTTCCTAACCACACTATTCTTAGCTGACTCTAAAGCCTTCTTATCTATCAAAAGCAATAAAAAGTCTTGAAATGTAGTTGTTAGAGCAAGTAGACCATATTCATGACAGTCAGAAATCTGACATCAAATATATGATATTCTAAACAGCTTTCTCTGAAAGAAAGTACTCATAACTTAGCTTTCTTTGCTTCTCTTCCATGGTGTGTCATACTTACCACTTTTGCATCAATAGCCACCTGAGCAAAGCCCTTCCGATCACTCCACAGAACAGTGTACGTCTCATCACTGAAAAGCGCTTCCCGAAGCCCACCTGGGGCAATGGCTAGCAGATCGCCACTCTCCAGAGTCCTGACACAAGCTTCTTTTGGTCCATGTAGAACTCCAACTGCCTCAACCAGTACTCTAAAACCTGTAGGGTAAGATAGTATTAATTCAGAAACTGTTAATTCATACTACCATCGAGTACAGATTCCCAGCACAGAACACTATGGCTAAAATTTAATTGTCTAATAAACTGTGGCCCCAA
Organism: Brachypodius melanocephalos; assembly: GCA_013398615.1. Classification (NCBI taxonomy): domain Eukaryota; kingdom Metazoa; phylum Chordata; class Aves; order Passeriformes; family Pycnonotidae; genus Brachypodius; species Brachypodius melanocephalos. The sequence continues at coordinate 18,585,529 of VZSR01001685.1, forward strand.
GTCCCCAAGAGTGACAGAAAATTACAGATTCTGGTCTGCAAAGTTGAAGATTTAGGGGTTTCAGTGGCTTTTTGTCATAGTAGAGTCAGGTGTTATCCCACAGTCAGGATTAAACTGAAAAAGAACTGTCAAGCACACTATGATATCTTTCACACGTCCCTTCAAAGGAGTCATTTGACTCAAGGGCACTGGCTCCTTGCTCAAGCTCTACTGTTCAAACATAGCATAGTCCAAATAGAGAGCAACAAGAAGCGATACCAGGAAACTGTTGTGGTTCTGTTCTGTGAACTTTGGCAAAGAAAAGTAGTGCACAAGAAGGAGAATGACAGAGAAAATATATCATTCTCTGCATTAGAGATCACTGCAGTAATTGATTCTGGTTCGTTCTGTGAGTACCTGGATGGCATTTCATAGAGAGAGGCATCTGGTAAGCCTCAGTTGGGTACACTCAACTTCTGTTACTATTGTAACTGAAGTTTTTGATCTAAAGTTACATAAACTCCTCATATCACATTGAATTTGACATGTCATTTGGACTGCACTCTTCAAAAACAGCAGAACATCAAAAATTTACTACAAGCATCAAAAGGAACATATCTGATCAATTTAAACAACTAACCTGTTGTTAAAGGACACAGCTACCACAGACCTCTGTTTGCAGGAAATAACTCCTGTTCAGCTGGTTCAATAGATTTTAAATTTATACAGTATTTATGAGTAGCGCAAACCAAAATGGTAACTTTGGATGACTAGGCACTAAGGGAAAAAATATTTCTCTTTCTTGAAGTTTCCCACTGAAGCAAACAACCTCATCAGCCAGAGACAAGGACAAAGAACTGGTCTAGTCAAGTTTGCCTCCTAGTAACAAATGAATGGCTGTGACTATAAACACACGTTTGTTACATACACACACGCTAAGGGAAAGCCTGAACAAAGTTAAGAAGACAGAGGTCTGTCTTTTCTTACAGCCTGCATAAACAAAGGGCTTGGGAAGAAAAGCGTAAGGCCTTATTAGCTTATTCTTAACTAAACTCTGATCTCTTAACTATTCTTTGCAGCTGGTGTGAGTATAATTACTCCAAACTCATCTCTATACCCAATCAGCATCTGTCCATACACATGGCCACAGCAGACAAGCTGCATTACACCTGTCTCATATTTTGCTGTGCCTGCCTCACACTCTGCTGATTACACTCAGTCTTCATCTAGTAGCATTTGCATGGAGGAACAACTGAAATAGAGTTTACCTAATTGAAATTAATTTCTTTCAGCTGTTTTTGTTTTTTGGTTTTTTTTGTTTTTTGTTTGTTTTTTGTTTTGGTGGTGGTGGTGGTTTTTTGGTTTTTTTTGGGGGGGGTTTGTTGTTGTTTTGGGTTTTTTTGGTTTTTTTGTTTGTTTGGGTTTTTTTTGTTTTTTTTTTTTGTTTTTTGGGGTTTTTTTTGTGGGATTTCCAATAGCTGATTTTTACAATGCTTGACATTCCCAAACAAATTAAAGCTCTCTGGAATGTACCTGGTGGTAAAAAGCTGCCTGTCTCTCAGTCCTTGCTGTCAGTGAGCTCAGAAGACAGACAAAAAAGTCATGAAAAGGGCTGAGATGATCAGGAAGAGACTCCAAGGAAGCAAAGACTGTGACACTACCATTTCTGCATTGGATACACTGGGGAAGGGGTGATGGGGAGGGTGTGTGTGATGAAGCAACACCACGAGTCTGTCCAGTTCATACATCAGTAAAAAAAGAACAAAATATTGACAGAATACAGACAAAAAATGTACTACAGAATAGTTGTCCAGAGAGGTTCAAGTCTTCACAAAAGTTCTCAGCTGTACTTCCTCCCTTGACTTTTAGTATCAACTTTACATTCTGAGCTGTACTTCACAGCCTTGCTAGCAGATCACACATTACTATTGATATCTCTGCTTCAGTACCAAACAAGAACCTGGCTCCCTTAAAGCAGCTGAGAGACAGAATCTGACACAATGGCCCTGAAAGGATAGCTAGGGTACCTGTGTCCAAGGCAAAGGTCACCACAAAGTTAGAAGAAACACTGGGGTAGTACCAGGTAGCATTGCATGAAAGGGACCAAGAACCTGTTTTTCCATTTTAAACAACAAAACAACCCTCAAAATTATCTAAACATAACTTTTTAAGCCATTCAGAACATGCTCTTCCAGATACAAAGAAGTTCAAACTTAATTTTATTCCACAGTTCAACTTGAACTCTGCCTTTTGTCCCAATATACTCTTCTCCAATTTTCCACTCTGGTGGCAGAAATGTTTGAAAACCTTTTGGACACTACCCAGTAATGCATGTAACATCACTCTCAACTTGTGCACTATGTGCATTTTTATATCTTGGCCCCAGTGACTGTAACATCAGGGCTCTCAGCTACCAGGTAGCATGATGGCATGGTTGTCATCATTTTCCCATGCTTGACGTTTAGGACCCCAGACAGAGAGGAACCATTTAGACCATTGAATACAATCTTCCACAGTTGTAGATAATCACACATATATATCTGCAGAGCACCTAGTCCACAAGAAACTTTGCAACACCTTGTGCATGTAAGAGACAAGAAGCCAAAGCTCCTTTCCTCTGGAACATTACAGGAAAGGGACTGTCTTAGTTACATAAAATAGCAGGCAACCTTTTAAAGAGGGCTCCCAGATGACTTCAGGAAAGAAAGATGGCCCATACTGTAGCAGTGGATGATGGAGAAGAACACAAGTGAAATCTCAGTCCTCTCTGAATGCTTTGGGAAAAAGGGTTTCTCCTAAACTTAGAGAAGTCAATGTATTTCTGAGCACTACACAACTAAGAGTCTAAAGGAACCAGAAAACTGGAATATTTGGTTGGTTTTTCCCTGTGGCAAACCCTTAGTTTTAAAAGAAGGAAAAAAAGAATTCCCATGACTGTAATTCATATACTTCTCCTACAAAATGCAAGAAAAGCATACTTAATACTGACACAATTCTGACATGTCCATGCATGTCTAACACACTCCTCAAATGCACCGCCACCCCTTCCCACTTCCCCTGCACTGAGCATAAAAACCTTTGGTTAAAATGTCTTCTGAAAAGGCATCCAATTTAATCTGAATACTTAATCAAGATCAGACAGCTTTAGTATTAGGATAAAATTATGCAGTCTTTCTGGTTTGATTCACAAGAGAAGCAGCATCTACCTGAGTTGCCAGTCATAGATTACTGTGCTCATTTTGAAACAATCCACATTTTCTGGGCTCTTTGGACTTGTCTCCATGAACAGCCTTAATTCCTTCACAGAAACAGAGAATTATGTAGATTCTGGAACTTCTGGAGATCATCTAGTCCAGTCTTCCACTCAAACTAGATCAGGCTACTCAGAGCCTCACCTAGTGGAGTTTTGAAAGTCTGCAGGGATGGAGATTCCCAACTTGCCTAAGCAATCTGTTCAGGTGTCTGATCGCTCTCATGGTAAAATACCTTTCCATACATCTAATCAAAATTACCTGTGTTGCAACTTGTCTCTTCTCAATCTATCGCTGTGTACTTGCAAGAGTGTGACTCCCTCTTCTCCCCACCCTCCCACTAGGTTGCTGAAGACAGCAATAGTATCTTTCCTCACCCTTATCTGGTACAGACTAAACAAATCCAGTTCTCTCAACCTCTCCTTGTACACTGTGTGCTCCAGACCAAAACTGGACACCATATCACAGGATGTGCTTCTACAGCGGCCACGCTAAGGGAAAACACCTCTTCACTCAACCCAGTGGCTACATTTATGCTAAGAAAAGCTCACCATGCAGTTCATCTTCTTTGCTGTAAAGGCACACTGCCGACTCACATTCAGCTTGTTGTCCACTAGAATCCTAAGACCTTTCCTGCAAAGCTCCCTTTTATCCAGAGTACTACTGCACAGAATTGCTCCATCCCAGATGCACAGCTCTACTTTTGCTTTTGCTGAACTTCATATTTCTGGCAGTTGAATTCTATGAACTCACTCTGAGAACAAGCTTTAATGCCCAGTGTATCAACAGCTCCCCCAGCTCGGTATCATCAGTGAACTTCCTGTGCATGCTGCAGCCCCTCATCCAGGGGTACTAAGCAGCAGTGGTCTCAGTATCAATTTCTGAGGAATGCCTGTAGCTGTTAGCTGTGTGTTGTACTGCTGAAACGAGTTCTTCAAGATCAGCCATTCAGCAAGATGTTTCTGCAATGCTACTGAACAGTATTTGGGGGACTCATAAGTATACTCACACTTAGAGGCTTATTTTAAAGCAGAAAAGGAGTAAAACATAATGCCCCATTTGATAAACAACTGTGCATAGATACAACTGTGCATAGATATCGTATAGATACAATATGGAGCCAAATCCACACCACGAAGTAGGTTATATTAGTCATCTGTATGCAAAAGATTTGATAACCACTGACAAATGAGCAGTTGTAGAGGCAAAGTCATATTGTGATCAGTATGAAAATGTTCTTTTCAGGGACTAAGGCTGAATAAATCTATACCAACAAAAAGACAGTTTTCTTATAAGAGTTGGTTCCACTAAAAGCACCAGTTTACTAACAAATTCCTCCCTGTAATTCATTTTGTGAACAGACAGACATTTAATCACAAACCAAACTTGGGAAAGAAAGTAGGTACTACAGTATTTCACACAGACAAAAAACAAACCCCTCACAATAATTAATTTCACCAATTAGCAGTGCATTTAACTAGGCTGTCCAGCCAAAATGTTGCCCTAAACGTATTTTTCATTTTCTACCTCCTTCACCTCACGTTTCACACAAACATGTTGACCATGTCTATAGCTTTCCTCCAAAACAGAGTCTACTCGAAACACTCTTCCTGAGGACAGTTTCCACTGCTGGCCATCCTCAACTGGGCAAGAGTTGGGTGGGATAAGAAAATACATTGTCTCTCCAGACTAGTACTCTTAACTTATAGGGCATTTGTTCTAAACAGTTTAATTCTTAATCAGTTCACACCACTCATTTGCCTACATTAAGGAAAAAGAAACATCTTACTGAAATCTTTGCTCATGATTAATACAGAGAACACTGCTTCTCCCACGATCTCCTCCTCTTTGTTTCTAAACACTCTAGAGTCATTGGAAGGTGTGCCCAAACAGGACTATGCCCCATCCTTGCATGGGGCAGTCTCATTTCTTGTTTGTAAAGAACATGCTGTATTTCAAAACTTTCACTAAATTTGCCTGAATGTCTGTTCTGGAAGCTGTGTTCCTGCAACATGAGTTTTATTAATTACACAATTAAAATAATAATTCTGAAACTGCTTGTTTATAATAAAGTATGTTACCTGGTAATCTAAAGACAAAGTTATCAGCAACTACGCTGCAGAGCCTCTTCATTGTTATATAAAGTCTAGCTGAGAAATAAATATAGTCAAGGGGAGTAGCTCCATGATAAAACACAACAAGTCCTGGTCCTTCAGGAAGATTTTCGACACCATGAAGCTCATAACCTGTTAGGAGTTAAAAATGAAACAGATGTTAAGTTTTTATACAATTTTATCCCAAAGAAACTAACTTGCAGCAAGCTGGCAAACTGAATCCAACATGGACTGAGAAATGGTAAGAGCAAAGTGATCAGTAATACTTGCAACATCTACAGGAAATACAAGTTGCTTCACGGAGAATACAAGCTTCATTTAAGGCACCACACTTTAACAAAGAGCAAAAAAACCCCAACATTAAAACAAAACACCCAGTCTCACTATCTCAAACTGTATAATTTATCCTTCTTTTCTCAGTTCACTGTTTTCAAGGCTGGAAAGTCCTCTGAATCAATCATTCAAGAAAAATCAAAACACAGATTGGAGCGGTGAAACAACTATTTCAAGCTAATATTAACCTTTCGAAGTTCATTGCCACCAGTGACTGTTTTAGAAGATTTGACATGACAGCACCCATTTTTATGTCTCCTTTTACTCCAGGATATGAAGCTTATCTTTGCTACTTCTCTCCAAGTTATACTTGTTCCAGCTTTTCATCACTATATACTAAAAGCCAGTTGGGACAATATATGCCTATCTGAAAAATACATAAACACACATAAGCTTCTTCCTGATCTCACATTTCTATTCAAGTTATAGTGCAGAATATATTTACTTAACACAAAATGCCAAAATGAATCAGTATAGAACATTCAGTTAACATCCAGTAGTCCTGTTACAGGATCTTTTTAAAAATAAAATAAGCAAAAAGACAACACCTAAAAAAAACCCCCCTCAACCAAATCCTGTCACTTCTTCCAAAGTTAATGAGGTCTACAATTCCTATTCCATTAATTTAATTCTGAAGGTACTCTGGGCTCTTCTCCCTCTATTTTACTTTGTACCCCAGTGGAGCTGCAACACATTGCAAGTGTATCATCTGTCCCACCCCAAGGGACCACTAACTGTGCCCCATGCCAGCCAACTAACACACGTGGCATTGGCATAATATGTGTAAAGTTACAGGTATCAATCACCTCAATCACCAGGTTTGAGGGCTGGTTTGGGGCTTCCTGGTTGTGGGGTTGGTTTTTTTGGTGTTTTTTTGTTTTTTTTTTTTTTTTTTTTTTTTTTTTTTTTTTTTTTTTTTTTTGTTTTTGTTTTTGTTTTTGTTTTTTTGTTTTTGTTTTTGTTTTTTTTTAATTTAGTTAGATTTCAGGATTCAAAGTTCTTCATATGATATCCTGATGAATCAAGTGGGGGAAAAATAACTGGAAAACATTTCATTCTTTAGCAAGAGGGAAGCAGCTGACAGGGCAGAAAAAAAATCACAGTTGTCAATGAGGGACCGGATAAGAATCTTCTTGCACAAATAAAATGTCAGACCTTATTAAAAAAAAAGTTACTAAGGATTAAAAGAGTCAAGGCCTTAAAAATAATTTTCTTGTGAAAAAGAAGAAAAAAGTAAATAGCTTTTTATTATGAAGTGAGCATTTTAAGGTCTTTGATATAGCTGTTGATTTTGATGTAGTGTACTTTCCTAGATTTGAAAGTTACATCTTAGTCTTACAAAGACTATCTGATACAGCTGCTGCACCATCTGGTTATCAATGCCTTCAAAACCCACTTCCCTTTGACTAGAGAACAAATAGAGATGATTTTCAAGAAGGATTTATTCTATATGTAAATTGCTCTTAAGTATCTCTTTCTCCTTTAGCTGCATCTAGACTGAATGGCTCTGAAAGAGACTTATGATTTCCTTAGAGAGAAAAGCCAAATCATTTATTAAGTCTATCTTTATAAAGAAATAATAGCAGAAGGACAAAGAACAGGCCTCTTAGTTTTGACATTCTAGTAGAGAAAGTAGTAGTCCAAAATACAAAGACAAATAAAAAAGTAGAGTTCTGTAACAGTGTCAAACTCTGAAATTAATTTCAAGAAGCAACTAACTGTTCCTTTTAGTCCTCATTCGGCATTTTATATAAGACTGATTCAGTGCAATTAAATTACACTAATGAGCTGGCTGACACACTAGCTATCAGGGAACTGGCATTTAACTTCCAGTCTTCATATAGTGACCCTGAAACAATATAGTTAATTGATCTAGTTTTTAACACAACACACATTTCAGGTCTTCTTCAAATGAGGAAACCCAGGAACTGTTATAAAAAGCAAAAAATGGAAAAAAAGGCAATTTTAAAAATTGTACATATAATCAACCAGAATAGAGATCTCATTTTATAGCAGCGAAGGAATAAATGCATAAGACAAAAGACTTACATTCAAGAAAGTCTCAATGCCTTTTTTTTGTCTGAAGCACCACTGACAGTCACTCATAAGACAGAAAAAAAACCCCTGGCCTGAATTGGCATGCACCAGCAGCAACAATCAGCCATATATTGATAATCTTGAAAGCTAAATGAGGCATAAGAGCTTCAGAAGTTTCTAATGAAAGGTCAGATCTCACTTACCATGCCATAATCTTCCATGCCCATCCCATACGGTTGCTAACACTTCTCTCGCACCTGCCCAAGCATCATGGGAATAAGCTTCCTTTATTTCATTCTTCCTTTTATAAATATGAAGCCAGATAATGGAAATGTAGAAGAGAACAATGATAACTCCTGGAAGTATAAAGACTGTGACAAGTGGAAAAAGCAACCATAAAATGTAGAATGCATAACTCAGATAATCTCCAATATCCTCCACACCAGTCCATTCTTCCAGAATGTAAGTCAGGCAAGTTAAGTAGGACATAGATGTCAGTCCCGCAGTACAGGATTCATTTCCACCTGTCATCTCCTGTTTAAAATAAAATTTTAGAAAAATACATTAGTAAATCTTCCCAAAAGATAGATCTGCCTATACTGTTTAATCATTCAATAAACCTCTCTGATGCATTTTATTCATATACCATCTACCCCACATACCAGCAGCACCTATTAGAAACATAACAGTTCACAGAGCAAAACTTTTACTTGAGCTTTACAGTCCTTTTCTTTTGTGTACTGGAAATGCTGAGAATTCTAACAGAGAAAGATGGTGCAGTTGCTTAATTTCAGGCTAGGATTTTATCTCATTGAAAACTGTTCAACTCGCACAGACCCAGAACTTTTATACTGTTACCAATACCAATTAATATCAAATTTCTGAATTTTAGAAAGCTGTACTGATTAGTCTAATTTATTGTTACAATAAAATAAAACCTTCTCTCAAGCACTAACTACAAGAAGAAACAGCACAATCTCAAATCTAGTGCTTTAAGGAAAACCTACGGAACACTTCCACTCACTACAACCATAGGACAACTCAGAAAGAAGACTCTCAAATAAGAAAGTCTCAGCCATCGAAAGCCCTTTATTTGTACCCAGAAATTTACTGATAGCGAAATGTCAAGACCCAGAGCACAACACTGAGAGACAGCAGAAAGGACAAGGAAAAAAGGGTCACAGAAAGTCAGTCCTCTGTAGGATTTTAACTGCTCTGGCTTTACTGTGACTAGAATCTTTTCATTCCGATGCCAGCTCCCAAAAAGTTACCAGCCCACAGAAGTCAAGTCTGCAATTTCAGGCTTACTGTAACTCTGGAGCAACACCTTTATTTCTTAGCTTTGTACAATTTAGGGGACAACTTGCTATTCACTTCACCTTACAAACACAGGACAGCCTGAATGCTTGGCTATTTTAGCTACAGTGCTTAAACAGCAAACCTAATACCTCTGAGTACAAAAGATATTCTAGGCTAGAAAAAACTGGTTGGTCAATATTCCGTGTTCTGCTAGTCAGGACCAAGAAGAAAAAAATGTTGCAACTGTAAAACAGGCTTGTAGAGAGAAATGGATTAAGAACAGCATTTCTAAGAATGAAAAGAATCTAAGCTTGAAGTTGCTGTGTTTTGTTTACTAGAACTTTTTATTTGTGACTTACAGCAGGTATGACTGCAAAGCTCCTATGCCTAGACAGACATGTATGTCTATCATTCATTTACTCTTGCTCTGTTTTTGCAAGAAACATGAGACTGAAATACAAAGGATAATATTGCTTTCAGAACACCGGTGACAACAAAAAATAGAAAGCACATCAATTTTACTCCACATTTGCTAAGGAACACTGAAGCACATGCAAGAGCAGAAATCATTTCACTTATTTTCATCTCAATTTTCCTTCACATTCTGACAGAGCAAGGATGTCCCTTTTCCTTTGGTTTTGGAAATCGGCCTCTACCCACATTACTCAAGATAACTCCTATTAATGAGAAGAAAGCTCCCACAGTCCATGCCTGTTCCAAACTAGCTCAGGCTTACAACATTTTGCTCCTCAGCATGTTGAGGACAGTGTGACGAGCAGCTGATTTATCTCCAGCCACATATAAGCACATAGCAATAGTGTTTATCAAGTGCCCTTCACTGATTTTGTGCACCTGTCTTTGGGGTGTGAATTCGGGGGAAAGGATGGGAGAAAGCGAGTGTGGGAGAGCAAGAGAAAGCTCTTCATTCTAGCTGCCAGAGCTGAACTCCAGAACCTGTCAGGCAGCAAACACCCACAGCAAGTATAAGAAACACAACTTGTGCGACCAAGCGAGATTTAGGATTAGCATTTAACACCACAATACTTATCAGATTGTTATGCCTGCACTTCTCCAATTACTCCACCTACTACCTAGAGAACAATATGGAGCATGGGTTATGGCACAGAAGCACTTTTTCAAAACTGAGAGGTGACTATGTAGCTTTAAAGAATATTTATAGCTATACTCTCCCACTTTTAATTTATTTTTAATTGTTTATTAAAATTGTTTATTGGCTTTCCTCAAACCCCAAATCCTCCATCGAGTAAATCTAAAGTCCTGTTCACACGTCAGTCTTGCAAAATATTACGTGTCCTTTTGCCTGTAATGTTCAATGCAATACCTCAAATGTAATCACCACAGTTTTTAAAGTTTACTTACATATCTGTGTGCTAACCTGCAACAGAAATTAAGATCTAACATCTTCTGTGCTACCAGCTCTACAGAGGTAAGAGCTAAAACACTGCCTTCCCTTAGGAACAGTCAACTCTACCCTGAACAATGCTCGTTCCTCATCTTGAAGAGCATCACGGGACAGTTTATACCAGAATTTATACTGTCCAACCTCTTCCTAACTAACCAATTAAATCAGGTTGCTCAATGACGTATCCAGCCCATTTTGTAGTATCTATGGATGGAGATTCCACAGCTTCTTTGGGTCCCTAATCCAGTGCTTGAATACCTTCATGGTGAAAATGTTTTTCTTTGTTCTAGTTCTAGAGTTCCCCTTACTACACCTTGTGTCTGTTGCCTCCTGTCCCTTTGTTGTGAAGGTTCTACTTCTCCCTCTATAATCACTCATTAAGAGCAGCAGTAAGGTCATCACAATGTGGGTACCATGGCAGTGAAGAGGGGAAGGCAGATTATGATCAAAAAAAGCCCAGGAGTTTCACACTGAACACAGGTTCCACACAGTTCTTAAGTGCTACTAAGATAATGGCACTGGTCTATTCCAACTTGCTGTTGAGCAGTTCAAAATACACATTTTTAAAGTTCTAACTTGCTAACGCAGCAGCTTACATTTTTCACAAAGACGCAAGTTCTCATTTGACTAATGACAGTGTTCGCCGACTTATGCTCACATTTCAGGCTTTATGATGTGGAAACAAGGCTAACACACAATTCCCTTCGCTGACCTAGCACATGACACAGAAAAGTCCTTAACCAAACTACAACGGAGGCCTTCAGCTGCAGTCAGCAGATGTTGGTATAACTGAGACCCCAGTGATCACGACAGAAGGAGCGATTACAGACAGCAACACGCTCTGCTGTAAACGACACATAGCACGACTTCAGCATGCATATGCAATGCGTAAGTGAAACCTCTGGAGGACATCCCAGTGTTTCCAAACTAGAAAAACATTGCGAAGCAGCAGCTACACCGTCCCTGGAAACAGAAACACACGGCTACGGAGGGCGTTTCTACCAGAATTAACACCGCCACCACAAGCACACAAAAAAAACCCTCAAATAAACGAGATACACAAGAAGAGCCTGATAATCCTGCTAATATCACCTGCGACAGGAGAGACCCTAGAACTTAGAGGGTGGTTTAGCCCTTGTTTTGGCACAAGAAGTGGACTGCCTTCGGCTGGTCAGTGGTTCCTTCCGCAGGCGGATGGAGGGGGTAGAGTCTCTCTTTCCTGACAAGAAGGACAAAGCCCCGGCCCGGCTGCCCCCACGAAGCGCCCCCGGCACCCATCGCGCTCCGCCCGCAGCCCCCGTGATTAAAGCAAGGCTCCGAGCTCGGCGGTGACAGAGGCCACCACGGCAAGGCACCTCCCGCCCAGGCACCTGCGGGGCGGCAGCGGAGCCAGGCCCGGGCCAGGCCCCTCCACCCGCCCGGCAGCGCCCGCTCACCTTGCCCTGGCGGCGGCAGCGCCGGCTCCAGCTCTGCGTCCCTGCCGGGGCCCGGTTTTACTCTCCGCCCGCCGCCCCCGCGGAGGCCGGGTGCCCGCGGGGTGGCCGGGCCGGGGCGGCTCCCGGCGGCGGGACGGGGGCGAGCGGGCTCCCTGCGGAGCGGGGGCGGTAGCGGAGGCGCGCAGGCGAACGGGGAACTCCGCGCCGCCGGGGCGCGGCAGCCGCCCGGACCCGCGTCCGGCACGCACCGCCCGCTCTTCCGCCGCGGCGGCAGGGGGCTGGGCGCCGCCAGGGGGCGCGCGTTCCCCGTGAGCGGGAGGGGCGGGGTGGCGGAGGGCGCCGCCTGGCGGCTCGGGCGGGCAGGGCGGGAGCCCTGAACCGCAGAATTCCCGATGGGGTTGTGCTGGGAAAGACCCCCGAGGTCATCGAGACCAACCTATGTCCGAACACCACCGTGACAACTGGACCACAGCACTGTGTGCTACGTCCGGCCTTTCCTTTAACACCTCCAGGGACTCCAGCACCCTCTGGGCAGCCCATTCTAATGGCTAAACTGTGAAGAAATCCCTCCTAATGTCCAGCCTGAACCTCCTCTGGTGCAGCTTAAGACTGCACCTCATACTGTCTTCATACTGTCGCTGGTTGCCTGGGGAAAGAGGCCGAATCCCAAGGGGCTGCAACCTCCTCTCAGGAGTTGCAGGGAGTGATAAGGTCACCCCTGAGTTCCATTTCTCCAGATTAAACCACCCCCAGCACCAAGCACCAACTGTTCACCCTCCTGCCTTGAGCACCGCATACCTCCCAGCCACCCCCTTGCCCGTGCCTGCCAGGTGGGTTCAATCCTCCTCCTCAAGCCCTCTGGTGTTGCCACAGCAGCAGCAGCAGCAGCCATCCCTGGTACCCACTGGTACCCACTGCGGTGCGTCAGCGTTCCAGACACTTTGTGGTTCGGACACGACATTCACCGTGCTGTTAACACGTTCCTGGCTGCCCAACAGCAGCTGTGGATGTAACCCCTGGATTTACACATAAAAATAATTTTTAAAAAATTAATGGATTTACAAATACAAATCAGTCAAAGAAGTGAGTAGTGTTCCAGTGACACCGGGTGCAGCTCCAAACACATGGTATTGATGCAGTGCCCTACCTGCTAAGATGACACGGAACACTGCCATGGCTGTGCCCTCAGCCTTTGGTGGGATGAACTTGGACAGCTCCTCCATATCCTCTCCTGCTGTGCTTTTCTGATCAGCTTGCTTCCACACGTACGTCATCTGCCTGCTCGACATCTGCAGCTGCTCAGCTGAGCAGTTGCTCAGTTTGCTGTGTAACTGTTTCCATTGTCGTCCAATTAATAAGGGTGCAGATGTACACACTCTTCACTGTGTAACTGCTTCCACTGTCATCCATTAATGAACTGGTCACAGCCCCAAACCTGCCAGAGTTCAAGAGGAATTTGAACAGGCACAAGGTGTGATTGTCCTGTGCAGGGCCAGGAGCTGGGGCTCGATGATCCTTCTGGGTCCCTTCCAACTCTGGGTATTCTATGATTCTATGGTTCTGTTAAATTTACTGTGTTATCAGTATATTTTTGCCCAATGCAAAATCTTGTCATTTGAGATGGTTAAACTTTATACACAAAAAGCTTTATACACAAAACCAGAATTTCCCTGCATTATTTACTGGGCAAACTATACCTAACAAGAGTCATAAATGCTGTTTTCATTTTGAGGCAGGCACAGGTCACTTACTGGTTTTCATTTCTTTTTTTGTTGTATAATGGAGAGGCTAAAAAATAAGTGTAGCAAGGGAGCCATCTGATCCGCAATTACATTTCTATGTGTATAACAAGAATTCTAGTTTATATAACACCAGTTTTTAGTTCTAGTTTCTATAATACTGCTCTAAAAACAGTAAAAATTTAGAGTGATTCACTAAAATAATATAATAACTGCTTATTATTAGAGCAGTACAATAATGTTTCTGGAAAAAATTGTTTAAAGTTTTTTATTAGAAAAATAACATCCATCATTCAAAATCCCTCCTGTTTCTCAGTAATAATTTTGTCTATCATCTTGAGACCCCAGAAAATATTCTTGAACAACTGTGAAAGAAGACAAAAAATAGAAATTATTTTTTACTCAGAGAAGCTACAGATAACACAGTGCTGCTTCTAAAAGATGTAATAGCCCGGGAAAAACTTAAACCTTGTTAGAAAATATTAACAGCTGTCTGAAACAGAGGAGACAGAAATCTCTGCTTTGAAAGACAATCAGTGCTCTGTAAGCACTCTGTAAGAAATATCTTACATATTTCCTACTCAAGGTTAGTGCTCTATTGTGAGTTGCAGCACAGCTCCTAGCATCATGTATCAAATGGTTGTGCAAATTCTGACTACTGAAGTGGTTAATTGGTCACAGAATCAGAATCCTTAAGTTGGAAAGGAAGTTTAAGACCACTGAGTCTAATTAATAACCTAACTCTGCCAAGCCCACCACTAAACCAAGTGCTACAATTGCACATCTTCTAATTACCTCCTGGGATGGTGACTTCACTACTGCCTTTGGCAGGCTGTTCCAATGCTTGACAACCCTCTCAGTGGAAAATTTTTTTTACTGATATCCAATCTAAACCTCTCCCAGCACAACTTCCTTTTCTTCTTCTTCTGTCCCTTACCACCTGGGAGTAGAGACAAACTCCCACCTGGCTGCAACCATGCTTTCAGGCAACTAGGTGTTAGTCGCCACATAGGTTCCTTTTCTCCAGGCTAAACAACCCCACCTCCCTCGGATTTTCCTCATAAGACTTGTGCTCCAGACCCTTTACCAGCTTCGTTGCCCTTCTTTGGACACATTCCAAGATGGTATGAATATACTTGAAAAACAGGATTGTCAGACAATGATTCTGTCTAGTGCTCCGACAGTTTCTGCAATGCAAAGAAAGCCTTCAGATACTGGTTACTTGTAATTCCTCTTGCTTCTTCATCTGTGTCCATTTTAGTATTCTACAACCTTTTCCTTTAGTTCTTTTTCTCCCTTGACTTAAGCTCAGGCTTTGAATTTTAGCTTGTATCGCTGCAGTGCGGCATGTAAGACTCCATGGTTTGAATTCCTGCTTATGTCCAGGCATATCAGTCTGCATCTTGAACTGCTTCAGTTTATCATCTCCTATGCATGCTGAGTCTCTGCTGGGAGAAAAATCTTTCTGCCTGTATACAGCAGTTAGAGTTAAGGTGTTCAAGTAAAGAGTCCTGTATCTTAAGAGAGATTTGAGGGTTTTTTTCAGGACAGGATTCCTGTCTTTTTGGTTCAGGGAAATAACTCACCTCTCCATCCTTCTCCCTTCATGAGATGTGCAAGAAATACTTGTGAAGAGGCAGGATCAGGGAAGAATTTATTTTAATCCAAAGAGCAGATTCCGTTTTCTACTGAAAAATGGGTTGACACTACATATATTTCCTTAGATGCTATGTAACCTTTTAGGATGTTGAGAGGATAGATTATTTACATATTAAAAGTACATGAAGGAAAAATGAGGAACAAAAATGACCTAGCTTGGTCCTTTAAATTAAGACTTGGTTGCATTTAATGGTATATTAGATATATTACACAAAGTTGTCCCACTCCCACCAGTAACAACATCTCACAGCCTGCAAAAACACATTTTGCTTTGTACTAACTTTCAGTTTTCCACAAGTTGCATTAGGAAGACAAGTTTGCCTTTCCAAACAGTTAATCTGTACTGGCAGTGCTGCAGTGCTGCATTTTCAGGCAAACCACCAGTGATGACAAGCTTCAAAGATTGCCTAAGAAAGCTCCCCCTGAGCCTGTTCACTGGGAGGATTTGAGTAAATACAGCACAGCCATACTGCACACACCATATCCAGGGATTTTCAGGCTGAGGCAGCCTCAGTCACTAAACAACTGTGGTATGGTGCAATAGAGCATGCACGAACCAGCTCAGACTTGAAACTACCTTCTACATCTATTTGCAATATTTGCTACACTGAACTAGAGCTTTTTTTTCCCTCTCTTTGAGAAACCATTTTCTGTAGGGGAGAAGTCTTGGATGCAAACAGTCCTGTTTTCCAGGGTATGCACTACTAAGCTGATGTGTTTGAAGGAGTCTAACATCTGCCTTAATGGGGGTATGTATTTTTTGTAGTCTCTAGGAGAATGGTGTAAGCAGTAGCTGATTACCTGAAGCAAGACAGTTTTTTCTGACATGTCTTGCTTGGGGCCCATCAGGGAAGGTGCCCCTGTGGGGTGGTCTCTGGTGGGACAACATCAACCCTGCGGCTCTGCTCTGAGACCAGACAGTGCTCAAAACACAAATGCACAGACCTAGACAACACCACAAAGTACGCATTTGTTTTGAGAACCAGGAAAATCTTGGCTGCATGATTTCCTTTGGGGGAATTTAGCTGTTGCATTGCTATTCTACATAAATCATCTTCATCAATCTTTCTTAGTTCAGGATATTCTCAAAGACACAGGGGAACTTTCTAGACGTTGTTTTCTTCCACCAAATCTGTAGAAATTTGTAAATTAAACTGGTTAACACCAACTGTAAGTGACCAGTGCTGTATGACATTGTTTTTTACTGTATGCTGTAAAGTCAATGTAATAAACATGAGAATTCTAATCACTTTTACGCCGTTTATCAAATCTCTCCAGTAAAGCCTTCCATATGTTGCCTGGGATTGTTTGGTGCTTGCTTATGAGAGCCTGGACAGCAGTCTTTGTCTGAAAAGAGAAGAGAAATTTGCCTTTACAGACCTATTTTATGCATGGAAGAACAGTATAATCACTAACTTCTCAGAGGTTCAAGAGGGAAAATTCACACATAGCTGTACTGTAAAGAAAAACAAAAAAAAGTTGTGTTTTATATTAACTAGCTGTCCTAATGACACATTTCTTGGAAAAGAAAAGAACAAAAACAAAGGCTGCAGTTTGGGTAGGCTCAAATTATTGAGATTTATCAAATGTGGTCATTACTTAGTCAAAGTAGCCTTTAACACATGCAAATATTAAGTTTCTGCAATCTCCCATACCTGAAAATTTTAATCAAAAAATGATGGATAAAGCCTGACTCACCTCATCTGATCATATAGCTGACCAATCTTGGACTAGGACTTTGGAGCAGGAAACTCTGTCTGTCCTTCCCAACATGAATTCTCCCATAATTTTATCATATACAACATGCACATAATAAGAAAATTCGTAATACCCTTTACATGACATTCAAATGCAAGTTTTGGAAGAGAATGAATATAATATTCTATATTTATAAAAGAAATAAGAAGTTATCTCTGTTTAGTTTCCCTCATGTATTTAAACTTGAAATAAGGGTAGCTACATACTCCACTGAACTACCCCAGAATTATAGTAAAATATCACTGTGAATATAAGAAAAGAGTAGCCAAAACTTTCCTGACAGATTCATGTCCTAAATCCTTTGCAGGGCAAGATCAAACAGAGGTCAGCCAGGCCACTGCTCACCTCAAACCTCATTTAAGTTGGACTTTTTTAAAGTAATATCAGCCACAGAAGACCTAAGTGTGCTCCCACCAAAGTGGGTGGTGCTCAAAGGAGGCAGCCAAAGATTGCCTTAGTGAGGTAAATCAATATCATGGGAAATTTCAATTTCCCTTTTGCAGGTACACAAAATACTGTTCCCCTAAAATACAGGAAGATGAATAACTATAAGGGCATTCATATTGCTTCCAGCTTCCTAAGGGTTCTGAGACCAAACTCTACAGCTTGCTGGGGCTGCTCCCTTGTAACAGACCAAACCTGTCTTTCTGGTTTCACTTTTGTGAAACTCACAAGAACCTGCAGTAGGTCCTTTAAAAAGGAAAAAAGAAAACAAAAGAAGAAAAGCTAGCCTTGTTGCATTTTTGGGGGTAGCAAGGTGTTTTTTAATAAGTGATTTCTGACAGTTGATTTATTTGTGTATTTCCAGGTTGTAGCAGATTTTTTTTTCATAAAATTCCCCTTCCATCCTCCATGAAAAGTTGTAAAGCTGTATTTTCAGTTTAGTTTAATATTTTGCAAAATGCTTAAACTCTAGATCTATAAACACTTTTATGCTCCTGGGCATTACTAATTTCACCAAACTGTAGATAATCTAAATATTTTTTATATTTTGGATATAACTTTTTAACATTTTCATTCTGACCATGAGACTGAAGCTCTTGAAGAACTTTGATTATAGCATAGCTATTAGCTGAAGATTCTCAGAGTTATTTGTTATTTATGAAATTTATTTTCATAGTTACTGAAAACTCCATTTAAAACATAATTTTCATCATTTCAGTTATCATAATTATTATCAAAGCTATCAAAGGCATGGGAGAAACAAAGTTAATATAACAAGAAGACAGAGCTCATACATTTCAAAAGGATGAGGGCATCCCAATCAACTGTTACTGTGTCAATATTTACTGGTAAGCATTTATACATTAAATAATTCCAAACCCTAACTGCCCATAGCTTTAACAAGCTAGTAAAAGTGTATTTGTCTTTATTCAAGCATGCAAAAAACTGGTTTCAAGTGCACCTATAGTAGGGGGCAAAGTATGTAGTTCAATGTTGCAAGGAGAGAGAAATTACCTTTTCAACTAGTTCCTCTGTAGTCACATTGGGATCATAGGGGATCGGCTTCCCAATGTATGTGCGAAATTTAACTGGAAGTCCTCCGTATGGAGGAGTAAAAGGCAATCGAGTGCTTTCGTATAACTGTCTAAAAAATCCTGAAATAATTTATGGGAGGAAAAAGTGAGATTATAGTCACAGTAAACACAATCCAAACGTGAAATCTGATTAATGTAGAAGGCTTCTTAAAATGTGTGATTTATTTGACAGTCAGGAAGTTGTTACAGGATTGAGGCAACTGTCCACCGAAACAAAGCTTGATAGACTTAATAGACCAGAGAAATAAGACTGCATTAAAGAACCAAATCACACACACAAACCAGTTATGCCCAAATATTACGCCCAGTGTTTCCGAATTTGAGCTATGTCTGACCCACAGCAAGTGTGGGAGAATCCAAAGTAAGCAAAAGTCTGAAAAGCAAAGTTTAAGTAAGAGAAATCTGAGAGAAAAGAGATAAAACAGTCCAAATACATAAAATATATTGTTAAGTTCTTACTTCTTTCTTTAAACATCCTATAGCCTTCACGGACATTTTGAGTATACATTGGAATGATGGGCTAAGTGCAAAAAAAAAAAAGAAAAAAGTGGAAATGTTATACCAGGTTTGAATTTCTGGTTTTAGTGCCTGTTAATGCAGCTAAGAAAATCACTGAAATACAGAGGGTAATTATCAGTCAGTTAAGTAAAGTTAAGTAAACAAGGAATCTTAATATAAAAACCACCAGAATAGAAATAAAATCCTATTTTTCAGCTCCAACAAACACCTGTTTTAAAGTCACTCTCTGTAAATAAAATGATTGACATTGTACTAGGTTTTATGTAACTTCTGTGTTATGTATTCACTGCAATATCACTGACTGGAACATAAAACAAATTTCAGTAGTTTCTCTGTCTAAGGCTTTCATCATGAGTGTTGAATAGGAAAGTATTCAGTTCGTGAAGTCTTGCAGAAAGCAAGCAGACATTCATGGTTGGTTCATCTCACCTTCTCAAATAGAATCTTACTGAAGCAGTAATGCTTGGATAAAACTTCACTGGAAAAGACTTCTGCAGATCCCTGAGACAAAAAAAAAGACAATTGTGTGTCCTCACTGACCTGGACTACACACCTTCTGGAGAGTGGATCCTTAGGCACTTAGTGAACACAAGTTCACCTCATCATTGTGACTGAAAAGAAACATGCTTGAGATACCTGCACTTGAAACAGTCATGGCTCACAGCCTGAGGTAAGATTTCACAGTTTGTGGACAAACTGACTGTAGCTGTATCCATATATGCAAGGACTTTTTTTCTCCTCTAGTGTCCCTTTTCATTTTTCTGAAACTCTAATTTGAACAGGTTGTTAGAACAACTTGTCCAGAAGGTAAAGAAAGAAGACTTTTGTACTGTTAAGAATCACAGAACCAAAACTGCAGGATGAGAAAAAAACAAGCAAGACAAAGACCAAACTAGAGCTACCAAATAATTCATAGTGACAGAAAGCATCAAAACAAAAAAATACCTGAGAGAGAACAAAAGGATCAAAGATGCATAAAGTTGTAATAATAAACCATTTAGAATGCAAAATTATAGGAAATTGTTAGAAATAAACCCTTAAAAAGTAAACAGTAATGTCTTTTAAAAACATTTAAGTACTGGACACTAAAAATACCACACTTCATTTCAGCTATTAATTGAATACTGTACATCTAAGATGTAAAATGTTTGAAACCTATCTGTCACACAGACAAAAACACTTCCAATTTTAGGAATAGCACAAAAGAAACATATTGTAGGCTACAAAGGAATCTGGCACCTACATTAGTTACTCGCATACAATGATCAGCCATTGAACTGCAGGGTAGGCAGCAATGTCCAGTCCCTAGGCTGGAAAACACAGGTATACACATAAAATCTTGCACTTGTAAAGCAGCACAACCAGATCTGCAGTAAACCACACATTTATATTTGCTGTGCTGGAACTTATCTAGATCACACCTAGCCAGCTTGAAAATCACAGAACTACAGGATAGTTGAGGTTGGAAGAGACCTCTGGAGATCATGTAATCCAAACCCCTTGCCCATACACGAGAATGTTATAAATCATAGTTCCTGTTTATTTTGCACCCAACTCAGCTTGAAGGAATTTTTTGGCACAGATTAAATACAGGGATCTTCAGAAATTATGATTCCTTCCCCATTAGCCAGGTAAAACCAAGCCATAGACAAAGAGTATTTCTGAAGGTCATGGATTAATTTGACTGAGACAAATATATGTCCCAGAAGTACACTAAGTAATAACATTATAGCAACACTGACTCCTGTTAAGCAGAGTATTACACAAAATTAAATGTGGAAACTTTACAGGTAAGGACTGAGGCTGAAACTACCTTCCTTGTTTACTTTTGTTCAACTTTTTCAGTGGAAAAACTATTGAACTTCTGTAATATTATGTGATGGATGGGAATGTCTATTCATATATAAAGCAGGTTTTGTCTTGAAATCCCCATTCAAGTAATCTGTGACAGGTTATTAACCACCATGCAGTCATTTTGATAAAGTGTGTGTAGTTCCTTGGTTGATGGCTACACTGTATGTAGAGAAAATTTTAAAACACCCTTATAATTCTATCTTGCTTTTATCCATGATATCTGAGTAACTGTTAGCAAATTTATATTAATTGCTACATAATAGAACAAGTTCTGATGTCTGGATGAGTCTACCCCCAGTGTATTTGGGTTTTGTGCCCAGGTTTTGGTAGAGGTGGAGCTACGGGGGTGGCTTGTGTGAGAAGCAGCCAGAAGCTTTCCCCATGTCTGGCAGAGCCAGTGCCAGCCAGCTCCAGGAGAGATGAGCTACGTGCCAGGGCCAAGCCCATCAGGAATGATCATAACACCTCCATGATAACGTATTTAAGAAGGAAAAAAAAATGTTGTGCATATGTAATTGCAGACAGAGAAGAACAGAGTGAGAAAACGTGAGAGGAACAGCTCTGCAGACACCAAGGTCAGTCCAGAAGGAGGGGGAGGAGGTGCTTCAGAGCAGAGATTCCCCTGTAGTCTACGATGTGGCGGCTGTGCCCCTGCAGCCCATGGAGGACCACAGTGATGCAGAGATCCACCTGCAGCCCATGGAGGACACCCACACTAGGACATGGATGCCTGAAAGAGGGCTCGGTAGCTGTAGGAAGCCAGTGCTGGAGCAGGCTCCTGGCAGGGGTCTGCAGACCCATGGAGAGAGAAGCCCATGCTGGAGCAGGTTTCCTGGAAGGACTTGTGACCCTAAGGGGGACCCTTGCTGGAGCAGGCTGTGCCTGAAGGACTGCACATTGTGGGAGAGTGATTCACATGTTCATGAAGAACCTGTTACCCACGGGATGGACTCAATTTGAAGTTTGTCTCCTGTGGGCTGCACCCCACGCTAGAACAGGAAAAGTATTCCTCACTGAGCAGTGGCAGAAACATGTGGTGAACTGGCCATGACCCCCATTCCCCATCTCCCTGTACCACTGGAGGGAAGGAGGTAGAGCCAAGTAAAAAGGGAGAGGTGGGACAAGAGGTGTTTTTTACATTACTTCTCATTGTCTTGCTCTGATTTTGTTACTAATAAATGCAATTAATATCACAAAGTTGAGGCTGGTTTGCCCATAATGGTATTCGGTGAGTAATTTCTCCAAGTCTTTATCTCAGCTAATGAGTCTTTTGCCTTATTTTCTCTCCCCTGTCCACTTGTGGAGGGCAGTGATAGAGAGCCTTTGATGAGTGCCTGGCATTCACTACATCCCAGTCTTTGGTCAGCCTGGAAGACTAGTCTGGCCAGTATTGAAAAGGATGCAGCAAGAACAAACAATCAAACTTGAAGTGTGTCAAAATATGGGATCCAGTGACTACCATGGGCCTAACTTTATATAAGGTTACATAAGGTTAATATTGTCCCCTCTGCTGTTAAATGCATGCAGTTCCTTTTCTCTTTTTTAAGTGTTTAGTTATCTAAAGTTTGTCTGATTCCAGATTTCCAGAAAAATATCAATGATGCTCAAAGTTCAGTGAAGCTTGCAAGCTAATTACAGCAACATCCACCATACAGGAATCCAGTCAGACTTCCTGATCATAAGAAACCCACAAAGCTGAGTGAGGGTAATAATAAGAGATATAAAACCAGCAGAACTGTAAAGGTAAGCCCAGGCTAGTTGCTGTCAAAGGATAATACACTCTCTCTGGCCTCCTGGTAACAGTTCTACATAGTCCCTGTTCACCAAACATTAAAGGACCCTTTCACTGCAAGAACCTCACCTTCGAAGAATACCCAATTCATTAAATGAAATTTTTAAAACCCCCATCAAAAACCAAACACAAATTCTGTCAAGAAAAGGAGGCAACCATTTCAGGTACTGCTATTCATTTATTTCAATGTGCTTCATACTATATTATGGAAGACTGGTAGAATTAGGAAAATTACTGGCAAGGATTCTCGTGATGTATTTTGATCAGGGTGACAATCTATGTAAGGGCACTCAGAGTTTTTAATTAAATTTTTATTTAAAACCCCACAACCTGTTACATTGCATTACTGTAAGGTTCCAGGTGAAGGGAGAATATTTGGCAAAAGTTTGTCCAGATGCTTGAAGTAGCTTGAAAGACAGAGATGAAAACAAAATCAATAGAAATCTCTGGAGTTTTTGAAGTGACAACTCTTTCTGGCTGTTTCAGCATATTATTAATTTAATACATAAGAAGACTATTGGAACTCCAAATGCCCATACGAATTTGGCTGAGTTTATCCCATTCACATTCTGATACTTTCCCAGTAGTGGTGGTACAGACCCACACAATATATGAAGTATTAGGACTATCATCTTCCTTTTTGAGAAAAAGGACAGAAAAGGGAACTGAAGCACAAAAAAACTGACTTTTAAAAGGCCACATAAGACAAGATATGGAAATAGGATTCCAGACCTAAAATCACTTTATCATTGGGTAAATGCCCCTAAGTTTATTCTAGTGTTTAATTATTTTACCACAATAATTTAGAGATAGAGTTATGAAGAAATATTAACCTGAAGCACACATTTTGCACCTTCAGATCCTTCGTATTAGGGAGCCATAGCACAAGAGATAAAAAGGAAATTTGAGAAGCAACAAATTGAATGAGGTGCAAAAGAGATATAACTGCACAAAAATCTGAAAGGGATGTTAAGAAATTAAAGTTTCATGGGAAGAACTCAACTCCCTGTGCAGCTTTTCCTATATAGACAGAAACCTTTATGTGGAAGGTCAAAGAGCACTGCAATTGGTGAGATATCCATTAGAACATGAGGAAAAAGTGATGGTTGTGCAGTTCATGAGAAAGCAGCAGAAAGTGCATGGCAGAACACAGAAAGCCTGCATTTGCACCAATATTTTCAGACGCAAAAAGCACTGGGTATGCTAAGTCTAAATTAAGGCAGAAAACTTGTTTTTAGAGGTGGCAACGATGAGGAGAAGTGTCAGTTAGTAAAAAGATGGGGTTGCTGCTCTTTCAGCTGCATGCCATCTCAAATAAAATAATTTCCCAGAGGCTGTATCAGAAAAGAAGTCTCCCACATAGACTTAGATATAAGAAGTCAGAGCTAGTGGTAGAAGGTTGTATTTGTAGATCATCATTCATATGGAAACTAACTGAAACCTTGGCCATGAGTACATTGGTGGAGTGCAAATCAAGAGAAGCACATGTCTAGAGGATGCTGAGAATCTGACAACCACACTGAACACATTTCAGTGCTCTGTTTTTATGTAGAACTAATTCTTGTTTGGCACCATTTGAACTGGAGAGTATTAGGTTCCGATTTTGGTTTAGTTTCAGCCAGAAGGAGTGCAGCTCCAGTGTTCTAACATGTTCCTTGATGTGAATGAAAGCATGATAATGGAAATGTGAAAACTGCTTCAAAAATACACACGATTCAAACTCAGACACTGATGTAGACACATCTGGAGTTAGTTGATGGAATCTTTCACAAACATGAAGAAAAGTAAAGGTAAGGACAAAATCCTAGACCCTCCCTGAATAAATGAGAAGATAAGGATAATATATTAAAGAACCATAAGAAAATGACTGGCTATGTGGAAGTAAGATAAAGATGTATATCTATTAGGATAAGAAAAAAAGAATGAAATCTTAGGGCAGTATGGAGAAGGACCATGGTGAAGATTCCTGAAATACAGTCAAGATGAAACACTGGATGCCTGCATGATGGAATTGTAGACATGGAACCACAGAGATGGATACTTTGAAACAGTCAAGAAAAAGTCTGACAGTTCCGCAAAACTTGCTCCTTGTGAATAAATGTGCTCGAGGAAAGCGATGGGAAAAGGAAATGAAATCTTTACTTCCCAACCATTTCTCCTGGACGATTTTCCAGGAAATCCTCCTAAGCTGCATTTTATAATGAAGCAGATACTCAGAAAGCATGAACTGGGATTGGTAACGTATGGCACTCACCACTTTTGCTTCTAGCGCAACCTGAGCAAAGCCTTTTCGGTTTCCCCAGATGAGCTGGTAACTTTCGTCACTGAACAGCGCTTCCCGAACTCCACCCGGCGAGATGGACACCAAGTATCCATTCCTCAGTGCTACAAGACACTCCTCCCTCGTACCTGGTATAACTCCCGTCACTGCCAACAATAATTTAAGTCCTGAAATAAATAAGTAGCAAATGTACATTTAATATAATACCCCTCAAATACTGCTTGCATATAGGAGCCAGATTACAGCTAAATTAAAATCTAGTAGCTATACATTTAGCCTAAGACAAATTTTTTTACGAAGGAAGTAAGACACCTACAGCGTAAATGCTGGCAAAATGACAAATACGTGACAATATTTTTGCCCAAATATTATGAAGATGAACCATCTTGTCAGGAACATTTCAATTAAAAATTTCTTCCACTTGCTATCTTCCATAATTATCAACCAAATTATGTCAGCAAAACTTGTGGGTCATTGCTAGCAATCTGAAAATAAGCATCTATTCTTCTCTCCTTCTTTTTACATATTTTAATACAAAAAAAAAATCAGTACAATAAAGATTATTACAAAAATAAATACCTGACAAGCAGCTAGTTTTGGTCTTCTTTTAAAATGTGATGTTTAACATTTTAAACATTGAGGTTTTGAGTTGTTTAATTGAGTATTTTGTGGTTGAATTGCAAACTATGTGGATCCAATGGAACTGCTCTAAGACTCTCAAGATGCATGAATGACAGAAGCTAGCAGGGTAATTTCAGCACCACATGAATGAATTATGAATGAATTCCCCACAGTGAATCTCCTTCTTCTCTTTCCATGACTGGGATTTCTCTAAAAGACAGGTTGAGAACCATAGATGTACTCTATGCTTTCTAATATTACCTTCGTATTTTAAATATATCACTTTGTAACTCTCATAGAAAGCATTTCCACAATCTTAAAATTCCCTGTTTAAACAGCATAGTTTGAAAAGAATCTTTTTACATTAATAAATGGAAGCAACAACTCTGGACTGACAGAGGTCTGCAACAAAAACTTTGGAAGACAGTGGATAACACAGTATTTAATTGTATTTAATCTTATTCAAGGTATCATGCTTGATAGATCTTTTTGTTAAAGACAAATGTTGACTTTGTTTGATCCCTTTGTTAACTCGGACACATTTCTGTTTTATCCTAAAGTCAGGAATGCCATATCATTATGAAGCAAAGAGGTTCTTCATTTGCTTGGCTTTAAAACTTTTGAGAATTATAATGTATCACATGAAAATACTATAACTTCTCATTCCCCTTTTCCAAGTCTCACAGAATTTCTCACCCCTCAGCCATGCAAGGCTTCTGTCTGATATCCTAGGTCTTCAAAGGAAGCCATGCCCCACCTCTGAATCATCCTTGGTTTGTTTTTTTTTTTTTTTTTTGTAACTTTATTAATTAGCAGGTATTCTGTGATGAAGAGAATTATTAATTCTCAAGAAGAATTCTCCTGTAACTGCAATTAATCCTGTAAATAAACTGAACTGAGGTTCAGCATATGCTCATGACCATTCTTTAAAAAACCAATCAGTGAAGTGTAACATTTCTTTGCAAAAAGTAAGCATAGTAGAGCAAAAGAAGGTTAGAATTTCACTTTTAGCCACATCTTCTACTGATGCAATGGGGAGGTCTAACTTCACTTTCTTACCAGATGCCTTTTAATAGCCTTTTTGAAGGCTGACACAGCATTTGCCACCTTTTGTTGCTCTAACATGAGCATAATGTGATCAATATGTTATGCACACACCAGTAGTCCAGGAACTGCACAGCTGAGAGTGTGGCTTAGTCCTAACAAATGTGTATTTTATACTTGTAATAAAAATCTGTGCTAGGGACACTTCAATTTGAACAATACCCTTTTATTTAACCTTTTAAAAAGGAGTGTCCTTTGCAACACTTTGCTAAACTTTCTCTTTTTTTGAGGGTACTCTTGAAAGCCAATCATCTTTGGATGACTTCTTGCTTCTGATGTGCTCTACACTGCACAGTATTTACTAAGTATGCCTTAAGAAAATTATTGTCATCTTTCTAGAAGTGTCTGAATATGATTTTAGCAACAAATTTACTTGAGTTTAAAATACTTGTTTTCAGGCAAACTTTGTTTTTCAAAGAGTGTCCTTCTAAATAGCTTCCTTTTTCTCTGTATTAAAACAGCTTTCAATATCAGTGGCATAAACCTGCCTTTAAATGATTCCCCTGCTATTCCTTCTGAACACTCTTTGTTACGCTTTGTTTTTCTAAAATTGAATTATCTTTGCTTCTCTGTATCTTCTCTGGCCAGTGAACACTGGGTCAATAGTAGAGTCCTATCCAGCATTTTGTACTGAGGGATGACATTTCATCCCATAAGGATTATATGTCTATTTGTTGGCTTTGGAAGGTTTACCAATGTTTTCACTAAAAAGACAAGATATGCTATCCTGTTTGTCCTGTTACATCTACCAACTTTTAGTTTAAAAACCTAAAAGCAGTCTTTTAGTTTAAAAGTTCTCTTTCACGTATAGTAAAGGTAAAGTTCACCAGAACTAGGACAGGTTAGGCGAAGCTTAAATACAAGAGGACATGTTCTCACCTGGTAAACGAAACACAAAATGATCAGCTACTGACAGGCAAAGTCTTTTCTTCCACAGAAACAGCCTAGACAAAAAGTAAAGGTAGTCTATAGGAATAGCTCCATGGTAATACACAAGAATGCCTGGTCCTTCTGGGAGGTTTTCCACACCATGAAGCTCATAACCTGTTTGGGATGGAAAGCAATACACTGACAACGATATCTGTAAATCATCTGGCAGTTTAAAGAAACCTTTTTACTGTTCTTTGTTAAATAACCTTCAGAGATTTGTGAAAGCCTCTGTAGCAGCTTTCAAAATAATTAAGTTCTGGATGGATCTTTTGATCAATAGCACAGAGAAAGTCTCTCAAAACCACAGCATATCACTAGACTGATTTGTTAGTCAGCTTAATCATGAGATCAGACCTGAACCTCACATTTTCCCCAGTGAAGGGAGTAAAGTATTTATTTCCCATTAGAAACTTTTTAAAATAGTACAATAATATTTTTTAATAGTAACTAGTGTGAAAATGCTTCATTTTCAGAAACGGAGGCAAACAGTCTGGATACTTTCCTGAAATCTGGAAGTCTTAATCTCCATTCTGTGTCAATGAGAATGAAGAGTTTGGGATTTTCCATAATTGTGTTCATCTTTTAGAGAAAGCGAGATGCTTAAATTGAAACCATAATCTGTAAGAATCCCAAAGAGAGATCCTCTCCAAAAAGTTAAGTATATTCACTTCACAGTGGGAGGAAATTTCCTCACAGATATGCACTTCTATGAATCCTTGTCATGACCTACATTTGGTTTGTTTCAGGTGGAGCCAGACTAGAAGACTAATGTATACAACGATTTGAGAAAGACACAGCTTTTGCCAATTAAGAGCTCTGTTCCACCCTGTCTGCCTTCATTTCCATCCCTGCTACAGCTCCTGCCATGAGTCATTTGGATGGGATTAGAATAGGCAGAGTCGTAGGAGGATGTGGAGAAAGTTTAATACTGCAGGATGTTCAAAGAAGCCATACAAAGTATAATAAATGTAAGTTATTTGCATCCATTTGGAAGAAAAGAAAATAAATCAAAACTTCTGTGTATTTACCACTTAGTGCAATTCAAAGCTTCAGACAAGTCATGTCATACTTACCATGCCATATTCTTGCATATATATCCCAAAAGCTTGCTATTGTTTTTCTTACATTATTCCAAACATCACTCAAGGGATCTGCTTTTAACTCATTGTTCCTCTGATATACTAAAAGCAAAACATTACTAAGATAAATGAAAAAGACGATTGTTAAAGGAACTATAAAAAAAACTAATATTCCACTGATTGTCAGTGAGACAATGATCAGATGAAAAAGGTATTTCTTCAGGAACTCCACAACAGTCCATTCTTCCAGTGTATAGAAAAGGGAGCTGAGGTTGGTCATTGGTATTTGTCCTGAAGCACAGGATTCTTTTCTACCTGTCATGTCCTGCATGGAGAAGAAAGAAAGAAAAAACAAACAAACCAGCTGTAGTCTCTCAATTTAGGAAAAATACACCTGATGCTTATTTTGGTATAGCACAGGTTCAAACTTTTTGTGTCTCTCTGTTATGCTAAGATAGCTGCTGGCTAGGAGATTATCCATGTATTTATGGAATAGGGGCTGAAACAGGAAGGACTGGAGTTCAACAAAGCCTCAGGATCCCTGCAACATGGATGATCAGATGATTTCTCTCAAAAGAGGGTAAGTGGATAGTATTTTTAGCAGCATTAGCCAAGAGAGGTGAGGGCTCTCCCTGTCCTCGGCAGAAATCCTAGGGCTTCTTCTCCCTCTCACTTTGGCAGCAAGAGGATCAGACAGTGGAGTGAGCAGCTGAAGGGCCAGTGAGCAAAAGCAAGGCAGTCATGGCTTTTTCACAAGGGCTGGGGCTGTCTGGGACAATACTTGGCACTGCTGTTAGCACTGGGAAAAGCAGCTTTTTACCCCTCATCCATATAACACACCTTTCCTTCAGATCTTCCAGCCCTAGCAAAGGCCAGGAGAGCTCCACGGCCCTACTGATGTTTTCCACATGCAATTCCCCAGTTAGTCCATTCCTACAGCTGACCCTGCCTGCCTGACAGCAGGTAGTGGTTACACTGGAATGCAAGAGCACTCCAGTACGGCTGGCTGCTTTTAAGATTCTTGAGCATTAGCCAGAGATTTAAACATTGCAATCCAGCTCAGTAACCCATAACTGAATACAGATTTTCTTTGCCTCAATCAGGTTGCTACTTGTTTAACGAGTCGATTTTTCCGCTCCAGCACCAGAACAAGTACCTACAAGAAACAAATCTAAGTGCCAAAGGCAGTGCCAGGATCATAAAACACAGCAAGCTCAGACTTCTCTGACTTTACACAGTCTTCAGCTGTGTACTTATATGAGCAAAGCTGCTGTACACTTCTGTTTTCCTTATTTGAAGCCTTGGGTAGAATATAGGGGTGAACTGGTGTAAAACACAGCCCCTTTCAGAATTATGGATGACATGGAGTACAGCAAACAGCAGAAGTGGAAAGCAGCCATGAACAAGCACTAGAGTCTAACATGCATCAAGACAAGCCCTGCAGAACGAGTGGCTGCAGTAGCTATAAATTTCATCTGACACACACCAATGAAATCTGTCCTTATCTCAAACACTTTGAACTCCACACTGGCCACCAAAAAGGACCACTTGTGTTAACCCCAGGAGGCATCTGAGGACCACACAGCAACTCACTCGCTCCTCCCTGCAGTGAAATGGGTGGGAGAATCAGAAGATTAAAAGTGCAAAAACTCTTGGTTTGAGACAAAGGAAGTTTCATAGGTAGAGCACAAGCTGGAAGGATAGTAAACAAAAAGGAAGCAAGCACTGGGTTAAAAGGTGCTCAACAAGGTACAAACAAATGAAATCAGTATGACAAAAAGTAACATGAATTAATATAGAGTTGTTTATATCTTGATGACTGGTGTCTCATTAAGATATAGGAAGATCTGGACATTTTCACTGAAAAGAGATTTTATCAATAATATGAAAGAAAAAAAGGAATAGTCTGCATGATTCATGATATTAAAATATCTGTTTAAACAGTGTTTAAGAAGGATAAAACAGATGGTATGGTGCTACTCTGTAGTAAGTTATTGTTTATAAAGTTCTGATAAGAGCAAGGACTACAAATCCTCAACGTGTGCAAAGCATGCTGTGCTGACAGAGCGCAGGAGAAGGCCACATTAAGGGGGCTTGGCTCAGACTACTGAATCAGAAATACTGATCAGAACTTGGAATAACTTATTCAGCCTGCAGCATAGGGTGAAGAAGTAAGTGGATTTTGTATTGTTGTTGGGGGTTCAGATCTGGAACACAGACTACTACAGCCAGTAGCAAAAGTGTCTTAAAATCACAGATAAATTGTCCATATCCATAGCAAGTGCATCAATATATGATGCACTATATGATATGGATTAATTTGGATATACAGATCACTGATGAACAAGAGATCCCATAATCTACCAACAAGATTTAACATGATTCCAAAGTCCCCAAGCATGAGTAGTTGCAGACTCAACAGCCAGATACACTTCTAGCAAGATAACTGAGAAGCTGGTAACTGATACCACTCATTCTTATTTTGTGGGAAACAGACCTTGTAAACAAATTCACCTCCATTCTTTGAAGAAAATAGAAATTTAATAGCTTGTACAGGTTTCATGCACATATACTTTTAACAGGAGCTTCTTAAAGAATGACTTTAGCCACACATGAGCTGCTACTTAAAAGTCATCCTTCCACCAGGCCTTCACTCTATGTTCTTACCCCCAGCCTGATCTCCCTCAGGATCTCCTGGCTCCCTGCTAAAGCTATGCCAATGAAAATGATGGCACAAGCAAAATCACTCTTAGGAGCAGCCCAAACTTAGGTTGGCATACGAGTATTATACAAGTGTATTACCAATGTCACTGGAGATTTTTATTAAAAACATAATCTCTTTTAAATGGAGAACATATGGAACAAATGATGTCACTGACTAGCATGATGACAAAATATCCATCAGTGGTGACATCTCTACCAAATGAGAACTGAATCTATGTCCTACATTATTCAGCACTTTCACAATTTTCTTCTAATGTTAATAGGATGTTTACATTGATCAGTTTTAACAATGTAACATTGCACTGATTCCTCTTCCTCCAACCCAATTTTTATGTAGCAGAAAATTACTTGCTCGCTGGAAAACCACTACCCTTAACTTTGTTAGCTCACAGACTACAGGATAAATTAACATCTTAACTTTTTAATTTCTGATTTTAGATTCAATATAGACACAAGAAAAAAAGCTTTAGAACAAAAGTAAAATGCACCAATGTGCAAAATTGTATTTTTTAAAAAACCTACAAAACAGACTTAACAGTACAGATTTGAGAAAAGACATCTGAAAGGAGTTGTGTAGACACAATGTGAGTTCACCTTCCACCAGTTAGCTGGATGAGTGGGATACAAGCTTATTCGACATCATTCCAGCTGAATCCAAGGGTAGAAAAAGAATGAATGATTGACTGATTGAGGAAAAACCAGAAGCAACATGGCTTTTTCTGGAAATTGAGTACTCAATCTTGTTTCAGTTTCTGCTCTCATAGTTCAATTGCACACTACCTCCAATATTTCATAACAGAAGAATAAATTCCAGTCACTGAAACCCAGATCCTGGTATTTGGACTATATGATGTGAGTCCAACACGGTAAATGCATCCATCCCTCTACTCTCAGCATAACATCAAAGGGCTAAAACAGGACACGACTCCTATTTTTCCATGTTCTACTGGCTATGGCTCACCAGCCCCCTGCTGAAACCACAAATACATTTTTGAAGCATTCTTTCTATCAAACACCACATATGAAATTATTACAACTGTATGAGTGCCTATTGCAAGTCTGTTACTAACAACCTGCACGATTACGCACTAGGAGACAATGCAGGAATGTTACCACAAAGTAAACACATTTACTTATAATGCCTTTGGTTTGCCTCAAATGTCAAATTTAAGAGAGAGATTTCTCTTCTGCTTTTATCAAATCTGAGCCAGGAGCAGCTCCAATGTACTTCAATACTGAATATCCTCCAAAAGGTTAAGAAGTGGGTATAGTGTTGTTAACAAAAAAACCCAAAGAAACATTTTAGTTTTGTTAGTTAACAAAAAAACCCAAAGAAATATTTTTTTGAAATTGCCTACATTTTCCTCATCTTATCTAGCGATGGACTTGAAGCTATTGTTCTGAGTGATTTCATTGTTCTTACAGAGAACAACATGTGTGTTGACATGTGAGATATTTGTTTGGGCTCCACCTATAAAGCATATCTAATTCCAGGGTAATCACTTTATCTACAGTGTAAAATTATAGGTGATGTCAGAGAAAGACAGAACTACTGTCTCCCTACGTAGAGAGGAGCTCCCCTTTCATTAAAATCTCCTGTAGTACAAGTCCTAAGGTCTTGTCAAAGCATCATTTGATGATAAGGATAATCTTATCAACACTATAATCCCAGGAAGAACAAAGCTGTCACAAGAGACATATTACATTAAAATTAAAACCTTGTAGCTGGCTTTCAGTCATGACTGAAGAGTCATAATCTTGGTCCTGCTGCTCACTAGTTTGCTCTTGGCACTAAGTTTAGCAGAGCGTGTAAGAAGATGCTTGACACAGAAGCAAGTGTAAAGTAACTGCAGACTCTTGGAGAGAGAATTTTTTGACACTTGCTTTCTTGTGGCAGGTGCCTACCCTTTGTTCAAAGTCAATTGTTCTGTTTCATGAGGGGAGTCACCTAAAAGTTACAATTCTGCCTCTTGCTTTTCAATGTAAATTAAATCTCAGTTTTATATTTCCTGAAGGTTTCATGGCAGTTCCATGGAAAATAACTCTCTTGCTAGTCTCACCCTGCCACCACCCACTTTATTTATCTCCATAAATCCACCCATGTTGTACTCTCCTGTGTTTGTAGAGCTTCTCCTACCTTCAGTGCATCCATCCCAAAAATGAATGGTCTATCTCCTCCAGATAGAAACTATCAGCAATTACAGTGCTCAGTCCCCCAGGTTTTTGCAGCCATTCTACCTTTTTCACACACTGAGGACACTAAACCCAGAACACTGTTTCCCATTTACAGCCTCAGCAAATATGAATAACTGAATTCCCACTTGGTTTTGCTGAGCATGTGGATATTAGGCATTACCCCTAGCTGAGCATCCTTGCTCAGCTTGGTTGCCAGAAATGTGGCAGGTAAGAGCTAGAAGAATAATAAAATCATAGAATCATAGAATGGTTTGGGTTGGGAAGGGATCTTAAAGAGCATCTGGTTCCAACCCACCCCCCACCATGGGCAGTGACATCTTCTACTAGCCCAGGTTGCTCAAAGCCCAATTCAACCTCACCTTCAACATTGTAAATGATTGGGCATCCACAACTTCTCTGAGCAATCTCACCATTCTTACAGTAAATTTCTTCCTGATATTTAATCTAAACTCTGTCAGCCCTCTTTCAGTTCAAAGCCATTCCCTCTTGTCCTACTGGTTACATGCCTGTGTAAAAAGTCCCTCTCTAGCCCTCTTGTAAGTCCTTTTCACACACTAAAAGCCTGAAATGAGATCTCCCTGGGGCTTTCTCTTCATCAGGCTGAACAATCCCAATTCTCTCAGCAGAGAGAGAATTCAGTCTGTCTTCACAAGAGAGTCTGATCCTCCTTGTGATCCTTCCCTATACCTGTTCCAACAGGTCCGTGTTTTATTATGCTGAGAACTCCAGAGCTGGATCAGCACTTCATGTGATGGCTCACACCTGGAGCAGAGCAGAGGAGCAGAATCACCTCCCTCACCCTGCTGGCCACGCTTCTTGTGATCTAGCTCAGGATATGGTTGGCTTTCCTGATCTGGGAACACACGTGGTGGGGTGTATGAAGAGGGTGTACAAGGAGCAGCGTCTGGGTTCAGATCTGGTACCTGCCCTGCTCAGGCACAAGTGAAATACAGCAAGTGCCCAACACCTACATATGTCCCTTTCCTTCACCTGGAAATGTCATTTAACATTTCCAAACATCTGCACCGCGGACGCTCGAGAGATCCCCCAATGTCGGGCGCTAAGAGCAGCCCGCTGCTGAAGCACGGGAGTGCTGGAACGCGGTCGGACCTTCCCCCGGCGCCGGCCCCATCGGGGTGGCACATCCTCCCCCCTCCGCCCTCCGTCCCGTCCCGTCCCGGGCCCCGGCCCCGCTCACCTGCCCGCGGCGGCGGCGCCGTCCCGGAGCCCGCGAACGCGCCCGTCCCGGGATAAGCGCACCGCCACCCCCGCACCGGGCCCAGGAGGCGGAGCTGAGCTCGGCAGACACAGCACACTCAGCACCCAGATCTCCACGGAATGCTTCAATGATAAAAATCCCGGGACGAGCGCCGGGAGCCCCGCCTGGGCGCGCTGGGATGGAGGAGTCCCTTTCCATCTCAGGGGAACAGGGGACGCGCACAGCCTTCTGCGCCCTTCCCTTCTTGGAAGAAGAAAGGCTCTCTGAGACGGGTTTCCAGTCAATCCATATCTACGCTGATCGAGGAAATTTCCGGCAGTGTCATTGAGTACTAAGTTGAGAAAATGCACTGGCTTTCCAAAGGAAATAACCTCTCTAAAAAGGTGAAGAGACTTGGGAGTCTCACAGACTTGGTTTATAATTAAAGCAGAACGCAGATAGAACATGCTAATATAGCTAAATTCAGCAGAGAAAACCTGGAATGTAATAAATACCTTTATGTTGTACTGTTGTTCACCCTCTTCCTTATATGATGGAGGTCTTATTTAGACTCATACAACCAATAGGTATCAATTTTGAAGTTCAGGAAATGGCTAATCCTACCTGTTTAGGGCAGATGATTGAATTTCATTGATTTAATTTGATGTAGAACAGGAAATTGGCTCCCATGAAGTAAAAATGCATGACTGCAGTACACTGCTTCCCACACACATGTAGTGCTGAAGCTGTGGTCGAGGGGAAGGGGACAAAAACCTGCAAAAAAAGCATCCACCATTGATGCTTTTCTGTTGGCTTCTGGTTTTTATGGCACAAGACAGATTTGTTCAGTAACAGGTTTTCTTGTGAGAGAATGAAAAACTTGATGTTCCTTGCCTAGCATGAAACACCAAATCATTGCAAAAGTGGTTTTGCTAGTAGAGTGTTTGATAGAATGCAGATAGAAAGTATTTAAGAGACTACAGTACATTTAGGTGCAGAGAGAAAAAATGTTGTACATAAAGATTACCTGCCAACACCAAATGTAGCTGAAATTATTTTGTTTTGTTCTCATGTGTTTTGTTTCCTTGTTTCCTATCATCCAAAGAGTACACATTATTGGATGGAAATGCAAGAACTAAAACTAATATTGAAGAACAGCTAGAATGAAACGGCAACATGATAATATGGATATTGAAAAATACATTGAAATAAAAAGTACTGAATAATATTGTGTGAAGAAAAAAAATTGCATTACTATCTTTGCTTTTCCTTCTCATTTTTTCCCCTCAAGAGTCATCTTGTAGAAAAAGTGGTATGAAGCTTTTTCAGAATATTTTTAGGAATCTGATATGGACTTCTATCAGCAGATTTGCATATGAAGGGAGAATTCTGATGATAGACAAGACTACTCTGAGGAATCCATGTCATTACATGAAATCAAAATTTAAGTATTTTGATCTCAGGGAGTGGGAAAATATAATAAAAAGACACAAAATTTCCACTGCCTTGAATTTTTAGGTGAAATAATGGTCCAACATTTTAGAAAGTTTCCAAAATTCCTACAGGCACCTCGTGTACGATGTATATTATCATGACTATAAAGATTCTATGAGAAATGGAGCAAAAGGAACTTATTGGTATAATAAACTGTGTCATGTGAATCAGAAGCAAACATGGTTAAACTTCAGCTAAAAATAAAAGTAGCAACCATGGTGAAATAAATATAAAAATGAATAGGCCTGAAAAAGTACTTTGTTCTAATTTTGAATTAAGGTAATGAGATGGAGAATTGGGAGATTGATCATAAAGATGAAGAAGTAATAAAATGGGAATGAAAAATCAAGGTTCAGAATAGTAAGAATGGTAAGAATAGAACCAGTTTGTTTCCTCAATCTATGCAAGAACAATGTCTGTCAGATTTCATTCCAGCCCCAGTAGTAAGGAGTTTCTAGTATCTTTGCGGAGTTTAAAATATCATGTGACCAAGAATAGCAAATTTAACACTTATATTTGAGAAATTAAGGATAATTAGAGTCTCCTCTCCCAGGCGAATAAGTGTTAAGAAAACAGGAGTTCAAGATGTGGAGAAATGGTAAACTCATTTCCTTTTCTATTTTGTTAATGTTGCCAGGCAGTCCTGCCAATGGCATGAAGCTATGGGAAGGGTAAATATAACCTTAGGGCTTATCTAACAAAGTTCCAGGTAGGATTACTGAAGTGTTACAGTTAACATTGAAGGCATGGCTGAGATCTTCTCTGAAATATTTTATTTAATTCTATTCCTTGTTTACATAGATCAATTTAGATTGAAACAAGGACAGAAAACAGTCCAAAGAATAAGGCAGAGGCATGTGGCTTTTCTTAACCTATCAAAATGAAATTTAAAATGGGATATACCTGTTGCTGTTAAATAATTTTGGGAATAAGAAGTTCTCAGTAAAAAAAAAAAAAAAAAAGTAGCTCAGTTAAAAGTCAGTCAAAGCACAGAATAAATGAGAGTTAATGGCAGTATAACTCTGGCACATTTTATATTCCAGTAAGTTTTCCAGCAAGAAAAACTGAAGCTATGAATGTGTTTACAAGAGAAATAATTTGCTATTTCAAATTTGTATTTCAAATACTGCTATTTGAAAGTTGAAAATAAATAGGTTACAGAATTTGGCCATCCCAGTCCGGTGTCGCTTGAATGACACTGCAGGTGAGCTGTGTTGGGAGCTGGCTCCCCTCCATCAAGAATGACTCCAGCAGAACATGGAATGATTAATCCCTCTTAGTAGCTGATCACAAGTGGTGTTCCCCAGGGCTCAGTATTGGGGCCTGTCCTTTTTAATATCTTCATGGATGACCTAGATGAGGGGATTTGAGTGCACCTCCAGTCAGTTCACAGACAACACTAAGCTGGGCAGGAGCGTTGCTCTGCTGGATAGTTGGAAGGCTCTGTAGAGAGATCTAGAGTGGCTGGATCGATGGGCCTAGGCCGATTTTATGAGGTTTGAGAAAGCCAAGTGCTGGGTCCTGCCTTTGGGTCACAACTCCATTGCAGCTCTACAGGCTGGGGGCAGAGTGGCTGGGAAGATGACCAGTGCTAAAGGACATGGGGGTGCTGGTCAGCAGCAGCTGAACATGAGCCAGTGTGTGCTCAGGTGGCCAAGAAGGCCACTGGCATCCTGGCTTGGATCAGCAATGGTGTGGGCAGCAGGAGCAGGACAGTCCCCCTGTACCCAGCACTGGTGAGACCACACCTCATGTTCTGTGACCCTTCTTCTCTAAAGCAACAAGCAAGATGAGATGGTGTCAATTTGCACCAGAGGGGCTTTAGCTTGGATAGAACAGGCTGCCCAGGGCAGTGGTGCAGTCACCATCCTTGGAGCAATCCTGGAGGTATTTAAAAGGCAAGTAAATGTGGTGCATAGGAACATGGTTTAGTGATGGACTTTAAGGTCTTAGGTTAATGCTTGGACTAGATCATAAAGGTTTTTTCTGCCCTAAATTATTGTGATTCTATGCCTAACATAAAACGACAACTTGTGTTTGGAGGCTATAAAATTTCTTATTAAAAGAAACTGATTACTTGGTTCTAATAATTTGCCTTGGTCTTGCCTCCTGTCTCTTAATACTTGCTGGAGCATATATGCCAGAACCTATGCAGGATTAGCAATTGCTACTAACCCCATTCTGGAGCAAAGGCAGTCTTTGTGGGTTCTTAGGATTGAATCCTATTTCAAGCAGTAATGTTGCAGAGTGATGGGAAGAAATTACTGTCTTAGAGGTCAATAAACTGAACTTACACGTTTTGGTTTTGTTGTTTTTTTTTTTTTTTTAACATTGACATTCTAAACATATCAATCACTGATGCTAAAATGTGGAAATCAGGATAGTACCACAGATGTGGGATTATTTGCAGGCAGGCTTGGAAGATTTAGAGGTGGCTGCCAAGACAAAGAATTATTAATTTTTTTCTTCTTGAAGAGATGTTTCACTGATAATGAAGAAAATGAACTTTTCCTTTAGATCCTGAAGGAAACATCCCCCAGTAACATTGTTGGAAATATAGATTATATAGATGATATATAGATGGAATTTGCTGACTGTAGATGGTGTAAGAAACTGTATTGCTCAGGCAGGGGTATTCAAACATTAAATGTGAAAAATTGTTCTGTTTTATCCTATGTAAAATCAGCAGAATCAAACCAAATTCTGCCAAGGCTCAACCTTATCCTGTGCTTCCAAATATTTCTGCTGTCCTTGAGGAAAACACAAAGTCACTTGACATTAAAATTTAGTGGTCTAAAAACTGACTGAGTTCATTTGCCTTGAAGCAGAAGTTGATAATCTGAGGAACAACACAGAGTGCTTACTCCTAGCTCCAGGAAGAGCTCCTTCATCCAGTATCTTGTAAGCCATCCCTCTTACATATGCAAGATCATGAGAGCCAAGGCTATTTTGCTGCACAAGCCTCCCTTTCTTTTTCATATCCTCAATTTCATCCTTCTCTTCTACAGCTCTCTGTGTCAACTGGCTCTAGATTCAGCATCTAACTACTGGCAGGGACAGTGGTGTCAGCCTGCAGGGCTGGAGACCTCCTAACCACGGCAGCTGGAGGCTGCTGCTTGGCAGAAGGGCATCCCTTCACTATACCACACATTTCATCCTGCCTTCTTGTCATCCATGATTTGCAGTACATCATTTGCTGATTGCAGAGATGTGACAAATTATCAGGAATTTTTGGGTCTCATCCACTTTGTAAGAAAAAGTGGTCTCTAGCAGTTATTGTTATCTCTCTTTTCTATATACCTTAATATTTTGAAAGTGTCCTCTGCATTCTTTTCCAATATATGTGCACTCTACTGACATTCATATCATTTTCCTGCCTTCCCTTTCTTCCTTACCTAATTTCAGTCTGCATTATTCTTATCCCCTATTTCTTTCCCAGGGCCAGTTCTTAGGCTGAGATTCCCTCTCCTTCTCCATCTCATTTTCTATTTTCAACATTAATCCATCTCACTTCAATGAGCCCTGCCTTGTTTCCATTACCTTGGTTCCTAGTTTCTTTGCCCAATTTATCACAGTGTCTCCTATGGTTTAGGTGCACCTTTCCCAGCATCCTTTCATTGACCCCAAACTATTGAATCTCCACAGCCTCATTATCTGGAAATGCCATTGTCATTCCCAGCTCTTTTACACACCATGGTTTGTATGGAAAAAAAACGATGCTCCCCAGATTCTTTCCCACTCTCATATTTGTAAAACCCCACTGATGTTTCACAGTTCTCACCCTTCATTCACACAACCCTCACTACTCCCTTGCACTTTTCTTTCCCTCCAGTCTGTGGGAATTCAGCAGTTGCCATACAATTTAATTGCCTGCACTGATAGTCTTGTGCTGTTTATGTGCCTAGAGGCAGGAGAAATAGGATGAGTTTTCCTGTTTAATTATCATTTTAGTCTGATTTAGTCTGATTAATGCTATATATTGAGAAAAATATAGCATAGAGAGGACAGAGTTTTGCAGATCATAGAGTCATAGAAAGTTTGGGGTTGGAAGGGACCTTAAAGATCATCTAGTTACAACACCTCTGCCATTTCAATATTTAGGTATTAAAAGGTGACACTCTTCTAAACATGAACACACTACATTTTTTACACTTCACAGTTAGTCAGCCTAGGTCCAAGTCAGAAATATATGTGTTGATTTCCCTCCATTGAGTCCAGTGTCACAGTGGACTCTTTAGCCTTTTGAGTCAATGGCTGAAAGGCTAAATAAGCACTTGGTAATGCAACCACAAGCAACATATGGGTCAAAGGATAGAAATACTTAAAATTTGCCTCTGGACCATAACAATTGCGTCACACACAACCTGCTGTCATCGAGACCAGAGAAGAGAGAGGAAGAAACAGTTTATCTCAAATAACAAACAGAGGTTCAGAAATGTTTGCAGTAGCTGCACGCTGTTTCCGGGGTTGCACCACCCATGGTACCTCAGCAAAACCACGCACACATAGTTTCTCTGATAAATCAGTGCCATTCTGAGCAGAATGAACCAAGACCAGTGTGGTGTGAGCAGTCAAAACACTAGTGATGGCCATAAGTATACATCTTTTAGCAAGACTGAAGTGTATTTAGAGTACTTGCTCCATGTTGTTATTGTTGAGAGACACAAATGCAAATAATATGGCTATTAACTATTGCATTCACCTGAATACATGGCTATTTTCTAAACTCATGCGTATATAGATACAGTAGAGTATGGCCTTATCTCATCAGACATTTTCCATTTTGTAGGGTTGTAAGGCTTATCCCATGGTTGGACTCAGATCTTCCTTGCAGAATAGTCTGATGGTCCCATTTTTCCTGACTGATTGTGCATCACTTCAAGCATTATAAACAGCATTTGCCATCAGATCCCAAATTAAGCATTGTAATATAATTTGGGTCCAGATTGTCAAGAGGTAGGATGACTTTGCTCTAGTTGTTACTTCAGTTAAATACTGTAATAATAGCATCCTTTCTATTGCAAGCAGTTGAGTGGGTGTTTATGTGGCAATTATCTGAGTGGGTAGAATTTGCACAGATGAAAATTAAGTAGATGAGCTGTAATATCAAGTGTGGGTGACATGCCTCCCTTTATACATCCTTTCACCTTGTCCACACAGGAGGTACACACCAAACAGGGTGACCTTCTGAAGGGCTGGAAGGTCATAAAACCTTACTGGAGCATGGGTTTTGTGGAATGGATCTGACTAAGATGCTTTATGCCTCAGGAATTTAAGAAAAATGTACTTGTTTTGGACATTTATGAAACTGTAATTTCAAATATTCTGCCTAAAATGAAAATGCTAAGAAGGTTTTCTTTGGCATAATTAAGAAAATGTTATGTGAGTTATAATTGTGACTAAGCCACAGCAGATACAAAATGCTAAAACCTATTTCAGTTTTTTGTTTTGGAGTTTTTTCGGGGGATTTTTGGGGTTTGTTTTGTTTGTCTGTTTTTGAGAGAAACCACAGTTCTTCTCATAGGAGAATATAGTTAAAGACAAATGAGAAAATATTGCGACATCATTTCAGATTGTGTGTGTGTTTCATTCTTATAAAAAACCAGAAAACTCAGCCTGAAATGTCACAAACATCACCTGTAGGCTGACAAGAAGTCAGAAACTGTAGTCAAGTTTCTTACTGGGGCAGTTTTTCTTATGGTGGAAAGTACAACAGATTAATGCCTCAATAACATGCTTGGTCCAGTATCACAAAGACATCTGAACCATCTCTTCAGTAAGCCATTGAACTGGAAAGGATTAGGAACCCCTTCAAGAGAGGATCAGATCCATCCCCTTGCTTATGGCAGTGCTGTCTGTGTCCATATCTTCGCAGATGTTTGTCTGTATCAGCCTAAAAAAAAATCTATTGCTAGATATTACCCCACAACCCTCCAACATGATAATTAATATTATTATTATTTTGTTACAAGTCTTCTGTAAAGCAAACAGGCATTTCAGGAGATAGAGGATTACCTGTTGAAAAGCACTAAAAGACAACAAATTAAAGCACTTTAATATTCCATTAAAATTAGTGGTAATCAGAGATACACATTTTTTGGTTGTAATTTTAAATGCTCATTGCATGACACAAGAATAAATTTAAGAGCTCTTCAGTAGCATGTAATATACAGTAATCTTCACAACTAAACAATAATAAATCATGATTTCACGTAATTTTGCAAAGGCAATACTACTAGTTGAAAGGAACCTAAAAAATTGGGAAAAAACCTTATATTTTAGTAATAAGAAAGTGAATCAAAAGCATCATACTTTTTAATTAGACTGGCTTAAACCTTTTATCTCCCCTGCACATTTTTCAGTCTTCTCTTCCTTCTAGAAAAAGTACCAACATGCTCCTTGAACTTTTTTTTCTGGATTTTCAATTTCTAGATTTTCAGTGGTCAGCCACACTTCGTACCAAATCAAACAAGGATTTTTCAATAACTCTATGACTAGGAATTAATTAAATAGCTGATTTACAACACAGTGGCTTTATTCTAGCTTAGATTTACTGGTATCTAAGGTTACATTGTGTCATATTTTAATCTTAGACGGCAAATAAGCACCATGCTACTGCTGTTCACTCCACTCCCCAGCCTACAGCTAGGATAAAGAGAAGAATCAGAATAAAACCTGTTGAGATAAGAATAGTTGAATAATTTAGATAAAGATAAAGATAGAGATGAAGATAAAGATAATAATAATCGTAATAACAACAATAACATCCATGAAACAGGAGTTAACAAGAAGAGATAGAGGAATAAAACCCAAGAGAGACAAGTGATGCTTACTACAGTTGCTCACCAGCTGCTGACTCATGTCCAGCCCATTCCTAAGCTGGGACTCGCCCCTTCCAGCCAACTTCCCCCAGTTCATACTCTGAGCATGGCACTCTGTGATATGGGACATCCCTTTGGCCAGTTCAGGTCAGCTGTCTTGGCCATTCCTCCTCCTGGCTTCTTGTGCACCTGCTCACCAACAGAGCATGGGAAACTGGGGGTAAGCCCTGCTTCGCAACAACTAAACCAACAGAGTGTTATCAACATCATTTGCAGACTAAACCCAAAACAAAAAACTGTACCAGCTACTAGGAAGAAAATGAGCTTTATCCCAGCCAAAACCAGGATGCATTTTTAACTGCAGTGGCTGCTAATAAAAACTTGTTAAAACCCCAAGTTTTAACTTTGTTAAAAACAGGATTGTGAAACAGAGCCATACAAGAAGGAAAAAAATACCATCTTTTACATGTTTCAGAATAAAATCCGAATTTACTAGACCCACTGCAATGTGTTAAACCATGTTCACCTTACTTCACTCACTGTACCACAGACGTATTTAGGAATGTTGCTGATTCAACAGAGCAGGATTCTTGGTTCTCATCCACATTTGAACTCCTTTTATACTGCTCTAGCAGAGTGAGGACACCTGAAAAATCTTATTACTCATATATCTCTAGAGCTTCTTTACAGTCTTAGAATCTAAAAGAAGGTTTCTCTAAAAATATGCAGTTTATATTTTAAATGTCCTTCATGTAATGAAAATGTAATTCATTTTAGATGCAGTTAATTTTGAAAATATGTATTATATTTTCATATCTATTAATTCCCATGCCCAACATGTGAATGTGCCTTTGCTTGGCCACCTCAGATCAAATAATCTGAATCACAAAAATCCTTCTCCTAATTTCTTCTGAGGGTCTTTTGTAATAAGAACTGCTTTGTGTTGTTTGAAGTAGTTTCCTTTTTCTTTTGGATAACTACAGGGTTTTTTCCAGAGTTCATGAAGTGTTTTCCTGGAAGATATTTCTGTATATGGATTCTGAGTCACAGAACAGTCTATTCAAATCATTGACCAGCAGAAGATAAAATGATGTTTCCAGTTACGGATGCTGGCCTTGATCTGGACAAATCACTTTGATGTAGTGGGTTCTTTTGCCCCTTGCTACAGTAGTATTGATAGGAGCTAAAAAGTACTGGCCAAAGATGTCATCATCACTGAATGCTGGCAGTGCCTATGAGAAAATTATCAATCTTGGTCAATCCAATATGTTCTTGCATGTTGTGATTAAAACCGTACTTGATAATTTAGCATTCATCTGAATGAAAAAGAAGACAGAAAGTGGTGTTTGTACAAAGTTCTCTGTC
This sequence comes from Brachypodius melanocephalos, assembly GCA_013398615.1. Lineage (NCBI taxonomy): Eukaryota > Metazoa > Chordata > Aves > Passeriformes > Pycnonotidae > Brachypodius > Brachypodius melanocephalos. Next base: position 18,630,073 of record VZSR01001685.1, read on the forward strand.
TTTTTCCATAAGAAATCCCAAGACTTTTCCTTCCCAGGTTAGCACAGAACTCTGTGGTGCTCCTCTATTCCAACCCAGGGATGCTCGACATCAGGATTCATCTGCAATTGTAGAATGCTTTTCCTTTCCTTGTGAAACTAAGTTTTCCTTGTTCTTACTAACTATAAAAATGAATCGTGGTATGAATTTTACAAAATACATCACATTATCAGTGTAATGTGTTCTTGCCCCTTTCTACCTGCTGATTTTTAATCATTCTGAACTCTCAGTTACAATTGAAGGAGTCTACAATATTTTTGGGTCAGTCAAGAACTGTATAATTTGGTAGCTAATCTGGTAATTAGACCACTGTTTGGAATTTCTCTATTTCAATATTTCCATAACAAATTACACACAACTGTTTAAAGGGATTAGCCAACTTTTTCCCATCTGCAAAAGACTGTCTCTCAGTAAAGGCCTGATGTCAGTATTTGCAGCCTTCCTGTATTCATCTATTGAGCCCCTGGATATTTATTCATCATTACATATACTCAGGAAGGTGTTTTTCCCAATGATAACAGTTTCACAGAATCATAGAATATGTAGATTGGAAGAGACCTTCAAGATCATCGGGTCCAATCCAGCCCTAACACCTCAACTAGATCATGGCACCGAGTGCCACATCTAGTCTTTTTAAACACATCCAGGGATGGTGACTCCAACACCTCCCAGGCAGACTATTCCACTATTTAATCACTCTCTCAGTGAAAAACTTCTTCCTAATATCC
>VZSR01001685.1:18630939-18666301 GCA_013398615.1 Brachypodius melanocephalos
AAAGGTTGGCCTTACCTTTCTTTTTATCATTAATACATTTGTGGAAACATTTTTTATTATCCTTCACAGAAGTCTCCATTTTAAGTTCAAAATGAGCTTTGGCCTCCCTAATTATTTTCCTACATGCTCTAGCAACCCCTTTAAATACTTTCTGAGGGACATGACCCTCCTTCCAAAGATGATACATCCTCTTTTTATTCCTGAGTTCATCCAAAACCTCCTTACCTATCCAGGGTGGGCGTTTGCCTCGGCGACTCTTCTTTCTGTACATGAGGTTGGAAGAGATCAAGACCAGTGTGGCTGCTTCTTCAAATGTAGTATTCTGTTTTTTGGTTGGTACCTCTGAGACAAATTTTTCCCAGATGTTAAAATTTAATCAGAGAAATGACCTGTGCTCCTTCCTAAACCTTGCAACTCTCAGACTGAGGTTTATGCTGCAGATACCAAGAAGGCCATCTCTTTTTTCCCTCTGCAACACTATTTTTTCCCAGGCAGACCGTAACTACAGAGCAGATTGCATCAAGGCTTGTTATGACACTGCTAAGGTGGATGGAAGTGCCCTCTGCCATCACAGCCCACACCACCAGTGCTCAAGCTGTGTCTGTGGCCTCAGTGTTCTGAGGATATACTGCCATTCTCACATGGCCCATGTCTCATCTGCAAATTTCCGTAACTGCATCCATTCTGCTTCTCACTGCCCTGCCATTACTGAGCCCTCTGAAAGGACTTGCTCTGGGGATAAAGCCTTCCATATTCCTTATTTGCCTCGAAGATTATGAAACACATAACTCAGTAACTGTGAGCAACACCTGAAAGTCTCCCATGAAGTTTTAATATGAACATAAACAGCCACATGAAATTAAAAGAGAGAGTGACTACTCCCAGATGCAGTCCTTTGAAGTGCATTGCCTTTATGGATATTTGCTTCTTGTCATTCCTTCTTTCTTTTTCAGAATCTACTAAGAATCTGGATTCTGGGATTTTGGCATCAGGAGAGAGTTTCGTTGATGCCAGACATTTTCCATCCCACAAACTCATGCAGCAGGCATGGAGGGAGTAGGGGAGATCACAATCAATACATTTGAAGAGTGAAAACTCTCCAAGATCTGCAGACTGGGCATGGCAGTATGCAAACCTGGATCACATGTCTTCAAGACTCCAATAGCTTTGCTGTTTAGTTGGCACAGTCTGGCTAAATCTTAATGCAGCAGCAGCTTTAATACAGGACAGACTCAGGACTGTCACATCAGAAATCATCTTACCTACTGACCTTTCATAGCCAAGGAAGTTTGTTAATCCCTAAGGAGTGAAATAATTAATTCTGGTGGGAGGTTATAAAAATATCTATATGTTTTTAAATGCTCTGTTATTATCTCTGATTGGTAGGTAAAAGACAAGTGCACTCCCTCATGATTTGGTCATGGTATTACAGATTTAATCTTCAATTAATGTCTTCTTTCATCTGCTACCCTAGGCTTTGTGACTGCCTGTGTGCTACATGACACAGTCCTCTAGCTGAGATCATTCTTGTTTCCAGCCATCAGGGGTACTGGTTGTCCACATAACTCCAAACCTAGAAACTGAAATTGCAAACAAAATACCATTGCTCCTGGTAAGATGTTCTTACTCCTGTTTTCCTCAGGTAGGCAGCTACTGAAATTTTCACCATTTTTATTTGCAAATATGTGGTTGAAATGAGTTAAACAGTACCTGAAAAAATATGTCCTTTTAAAGGTCCTCTTAAAAATAAAAATAAAATCAAAAAGAGGATATGTACTGAGCAGTGTGTGCAGTTAAGTGTCATTATGCTGCTGTTTTCTATAACATCATGAGCTATAAGTAAATTGTTGGGTAGCCTACTCAGTTAACAGGACTTTCAGAAGTTCTGTCTTCTAGTAATAAAATCAGAAGACCCCTAACAAAGCACTTGTCTCCTATATCCTGTAAGCTTTCAGTACAGTGTCTTTGAATCATTCACCCAACCAGGTGATCTGCTAAATGTGCAGCTGAAAGTAGTCAATAAGAAGAAAAAACAATATTTGTGTAGATTTTTCTTGGTTTTCTTGCCTCAGAGGTGTGCCTCCATGCAATGATATCTCAGAGAAAAAGTATCTCCTGACCTTCACAGATATGGTCAGTATGAGAAACTCCTTAAAGTCAGGAAGTTTTTCAAGATTCAAGATCCCTTTTTATCCTGCTCAGAACTGACCAGGCTCATTAGAGTAAAAGTGAGAGAACAAACCACTAATTGATTTCACATCTGTGGGTCAAGACCATTTTTAAAGCCAATAAAAGTGTCATTTATCTGGACACTATAAGTCATAGAGCAGATATTGAACTCCAATTTCATAAACAGTTAATCCAATTTATAACAAATAATTAACTCTTGCATTAATGCCACCTGAATATGGAAATAATAATATTAATCATCCTGGGTCGACCACTGTTTGTAAATAATCTTGCATAACATTTGACATTATATAGAGCCTTTCTGCACTGAAATTTTTCTTTATATATTTTATATGTCTAGATACAGACTGAGGTTTTAGGGGGTTTTCCTTTTCTAAGAAGAGTTTCATAAATATCCCTATTAAAAACCAAGTTTTTAGAATAACAACAATGATGTTAAAGGGATTTTTAGGTCCTTTGGTGTCTTGATGCATCTGCACCCACTTGCACCAACTAATATGTGAAAACTATGAAAGGAAAATTATGCTTTGTTGACCTACAAAAGAGATCAGCTAATGTTATAGTATATTGAGCCTGAGATTGGCAACTTGTGATATTACATTAGCAAATCTTAACATCCTTTCTCTTTAGCCCTTGTTTGTATAAATTACTTGTGCTTGGCACCAGATGCAGCAAAGGTAGCCTGACTTACATCTAGAGCTGGAAAAATCTAGTAAGGGTGTTGGTCCCAGCATAAATGGAGATTTTGAGGGAAGTTAGAGGCAGTTTGAATAAAATTCATTATCATACTGGACATCTGCTAGGTTAGAAAATTATGTTCTATTTACTGTGTAAAGTTCATAGGAGTCTGTCAGGTATTTCCAAAAGTTATGCATATGATAACTGCCAATTTTCCCAATCAGTTATGAAAGCAAATCTTAATTTTGGAGGGTAAAATAGGTTTTTCATCTATGAAAATGTATACCTCATGGCCAAAAAAGGATCATCAAGAGTTTGAAAAAAAAATAGCCAGGTGGTCTGAAACTTTGAAAAAGCCCTGCTGAGACTCACAGCATCCTGATATCAGAATATCCACCGTATTATTGTCCTACCAAATTATCACATCATATCCAAATTATGAGCAGGTTGACATAAAATCCAGTGGAATTATCATTAAAAACAACAACAACAACAAAACCCAATCCAAACAAACCACAAAGAAGCAAGCAAAAAAAAAAAAAAAAACCTACAAAAACCAACAACAAAACCCAAAACCAAAAAAACAAGCAAAACAAAACAAAAAAACCCCAAACCCGAGATATATACAACTATAAAAATACAGTGTAGAGACCTGAGAGGTCATCTTGTCCATCCCTGCTCTAAAAAAAGTACAGTCATCTCTCATTTCTCTGCAAGACAGTCATTTCACAAGTAGTTCAGAGGGATCAAGATTCAACCCCACTACCTCCCCTGTAAGACCTAGGGTCTGCCACTAGAACCTATTAATTGAAAGTATTTCCCTATATTATCTTGCTTGCAAGAAAGCTTTTGTAGGTCTTCACTATCCCTTCGATGGCAAAATCTTACCTGTCTAAGTATACCTGGCTTGAATTAGTAAAAAAGTATTTTAAAGTTGCTCTTTGACCACCAGTTCCGTGATGAGTTCACAGACTTTTCCAACAGGATCAGTAATTTCCTGATTAATTGCATAACATTAATTGCCATAACACAAAGTTGCTTTCTTTCCTTCTCTTCCCCAAAATGTGTATTATTGATTTCTAGTCTGGGGATCTTTTTTCCTAGTCTTCTTTGTGACTTTAACTGTTTTGTCTAAGGGATTTTGGATAGATAGTATTAACTTCATGAGGTACATGCTCATGAAGCTTCCATGGATGCCTTAATGGACCTTCATGCAGCTCCACTAAGTGTCAAGACACTGATCTCAGACTTTGTTCCTAGAAAGTAAAAATTACTCCAAAAGGCATTAGACTTTGCAAAAGTGACAACATATGCTCTCTAAGAGAATAAGCCCCCAAATATATTTTGTGGAAGGCTGCAATATTACTTTTAATCCACTATTGCTTAAAATACTTTGGAGACCATGAGATTTTTGAGATCATACAGAGATCATGGCAGTTTCTTAAGCCAGGGTTGTGATAAAAAACAACTGATGGACTGACCTTACACTCCTTTTGATATGCCAGTAGAAGAGAAACCAGGTGAATGGTTGCACTTTGTATGGATATTTCTTCTCCAACCTGTAATTTCTTATCACAGTTCTCTAAGTTTTCACAAAATAAATCTGGATTGCATTGTTAACTGGTTTTAATGAAATGGAATTCTAGAATTTTTTTTAATCTTCTTTAAATTCACATCTTCACTTCTCACACTATTTTTTTTCTCTTTAGCAGTTAAGTGCAAGAATAAGATTAATTTCTACTGAAAATATCTTCTAAGTTCTGTAATCATAATTTCTTATACTGGTATAATGTGAGGTCTTCATATGCTGCTCCACCTTTCTCCTGCTTGAAGAACACTGTTTTGATTTTGTTTCTCTCTTTCTCGTTACTTAATGATAATGAATTTAATGCTAAGTAATTTTTATCATTTTCTTTTCATGAAATAGCATTGAAGATTAATTGCTTAGTAAAAGCAAACACAGACAACATAAAAGTACAAAGAAGAGTCACTTCATCTACCATATGAAAAAACCACATCAGAGTTTTGAACAAATAAATGCAAAGAGAAATAAATCTAGCAAGCAATCATTTTCCTTTCTTAAAAAGCCAGATTTTTAACCTTTGGCAAAAAAATTTGATCTGGCTGATTTTTTTTCCTTCTCAAAGAATATATGTAAAGTGGGTGGTTTTTCCTCAGTGGCTTTCTTTTTATACTATTCCTTGGTCTGTAGGGAAACTGCAAGAGACATGAGGATGCCTGATTCCTTAAAACTGTTTCAAAGTCCAATGCCTCCTGTGGGGACCTGTGGTCACCCTTGCCACAGAGAACAGAGATCCAGAACTACAGCTAGTGCTTTTCCTCACCGAGTCAAGAGCAGAAATGTCTTAGAATGCTTTTATCTCATCCAAACTTATTCAGACGAGAAAAATATTTTACAACTAGTTCAGTGTATGCATGTCTTTGACAGCCCCTCAGCACTGTAATATTCTCTATTCAAACTCAATTGTATTCAAATTTTAGCTAAATTGTGTACTTTATTGAAAAAAATCAGAATTTTATAGGTATTGAAGAGTTGAAAAGCTAGAGGGATAAAATAGATACACATTGTCATTTCATCTCTCCTTCTCTTATTCAAAATAACAATTCCTTTAAAAATCCATTATCTTTTCCTGGCTAACCACTGAATTAACTACTTTTCTCCTAATTCTGTTTTCAAATACCTCCTATTTGATTGTTCAAGTATTTTGAGGGATTCAGAACAGTAGTTCACAACTTTGTGGATACTGTTAGCTAATTCAGGCTGGAGGTGAGTCAGTAATCAAGCATGGTTGGTTCACTAGGTGATGTCCTTCTTGAGAAATGCAAGATATCCAAAAGGTAGGCTGTATGTCCAAATCAAACTTGCTTTATTGCAACATCTTTCCCTCAAGCCTTCCCAGTGATTAAGTTTTCTTGGTCTGTTTTGTCAAGGAGAGCTGGATCAAACAAATCTAAACACATAAAATTAGGTGGGAAAAATACTGTTGTCTTTCTGTTTAACTTCCATGGTGTTCAGCAGAGATGAAATTTTTACTTTCCAGGAGAAAAAAAAAGAGCCATTAGTGTGCAGAATAGCTCTAACAGAAAGAAGGTACTCAACTCCCATTTTCAATATAAAAACACAGAACTGAAAAGATCTGTATGAATCCAGTCTCCAGAAAACTCTGGAACAGGCAGACAGCTACTGAAGAAGCCCATAAAGCATCTACTCCACTCGCAGTGGCACATGATGCTTCCACATCAGCTAGCTTAAGAATTTTAATAAGAGGTCAAGAGCCATAGCAATTAAGTGTCACAGGATTAAAACAGGACAGGTTAAGGGAGTTGTCAATGACAAAGTTATCTGCAACAAGAAGGAATTTGTTGAAGAAAACTCACAGACTGTGGGGAAAACCTGTTGTCCCTGCCAGACTGACTTAAGGAAAGATTCTCTGTTGACCGCAATTCTGGCCAAAGGTGTTAATGCTGAATGTATGAGTATACTCTAGAAATACATCTGGCAGTTTTAATGTCAATAGAAACATAAAGACATTTTGTCCTGCAAGCCCAGGGTTAGGAAAGAGGGGGAAAGATTAGGAGAGAGGTAGGAAGAGCCTTTTGTTCTACTCCAAAGACAAGCAGCAGAAACTGACACATAGATCAATATAATGTTTGAATTCTCTTTTAGAAATGTAAATAAAAGTCCCCTTTTCTTACTCCTTCAGAGGCAGTAACACATACAATACATAAGAACTTAATTTTCACCCTGAGAATTTTCTATATAATCTTTACAAAATGTTTCAAACTCAGTTTTAAACCCATTTAGGTTTTTTTGCATTCAGGACATTAGGCCAGAACCAGGTTTTCTGATACTGTTTCCAGATTACATGTATTTATTACCAAGATATGTATTTTATCTTGTAACAACACTGCTCTTTAACTGAAACAAATCTCCTTTATGCTTTCTATGTGATGGAGGTTTTTTTCTTTTATTTTATCTAGGTTGAAGGGTCATATAATCTAAGCAGATGAAATTCAATTCCTCATCTTTCTTTCTGTTTTATCTCAGCATCTCTGGTGATAACCAACCTGGCTGCAACATGCACTTTGACCTGTATGTTGCTAGTTGATTTTTATTTTCAATATGTTTGTTTATCTCAGGGCAGATTTTGGGGCAATCTGGTCTATATTTGGTCAGAACATTTTTCTTGAAAGCAAGATAAAATCTCACCTGATTCTTTCCCAGCAACTTTTCCACTCTTACCTGATGCTACTCACCAGTGGTGTGTTCTGTGCTCTCACTCTGTTCTCTCTCTTCTTCAGGGTCTGTTTTACCTCGGGTGTAAGACCTAGTAAGTATCTAAAAGCACAGAACTGTGAACCCAATTATGATAAGTACCAGATAATCACAAAAAGGTCTGCACCTGATCCAGAGAGCAAGTGGAAGTCATACTCAGAGAAAGCAGCAGGACAAGTGGTAACAGAAATAGGCATTTTAGTAGGGAAAATTGTTTCTACCTAAGTTAAATCACAAGTTTAAAGTAGACAAAACCAAAGGAAATGGCTGTAAGCAGTAAGTGGAGAAATGCTGGACTTCTTAACTCTGGTAGAAGTGGCTACAGGGTGCAATGTTAGGCTGGTTTAGGTAACCACAGCACAACAAAATTAAGCTAAAATTAGATCAGATAGCCAAGACAGGATGTGACCAGCTATGCATATCTACTTCCTCCAGTTTTAATGGAGTTTCATTTTAATAGTAAGATTATAAGGGAAAGGGTTGTCTTTGAGGCACAGCTCCCTGGCCCTGTGTTTATCCCGGTACTCCCACCTGGAGGTGCAATGAGACCTGCAACATATTATTTGTAAGTTTAGGCAATGTTTATGCCTGAAGAGACCAGCCTCCTGCATATGTTTCTTAATAACTTAGAATGCATACCAAGTACGAAGATTCTCATCTGTCAATGAAATTTTGAAATATCATTAGCGAGGTACTTTTCCTTCTGGTAACTTTGGTCCTGTTTTATTTTATTCTCAAAATTTTGGAATGAAGGAGTTCTAAAACAGTTCCAGAGCCAATTCCTTGAATAATTCACAGAGATTAAGTAAGCACACAGCTCATTTTACTGATAAATTAGAACTATTGAAAATTATTTGTGATCAGTTGCAAAGTGCTTTTGAAGGAAGTTACACCTGACTCATAATTCAAAAAAGAAACCTTGGCATTACCATTAATGGTTGTTTGAAATCATTAGCTGAATGTTTACTGGCATTTAGACAACAAGCTAGATACTGTCATTTTGTGTCAATGCAAAAGTATGATGCACCCAAATCTTGAGTAATTTTTGTAGTTCAGGTAGTCATATTTCACAAGGGCACAGTCAAGTTAGAAAGGGCATAGGGAAAGGCAACTAAAATGATGAAGATAATGAAACACCTGTCTTTTGAGAAGATAAAAAACCTCTGAGAGTACTGTCTCAGAAGAGAAGGCAGAGAGGAATGTGGTTGGGGTTTATTGTGTGATAAAGGCAGCAGGATAGGTGAACAGAGAACTCTTCATCAACCCCACAGCACTGGAACTAAGGTAAGCTCAATGAAACTAGTAGGAGATTGGTTTAAACAAATATAAAAGGAAATACTTGATTACACAGCAGACACTGGACTTCTGGAATTCCCTACCAAAGAAACTCATAAAGGCAGAGGTTATCAATGGTTTCGAAAAGGGTTTTGACAAAGCCATGAATAACTGCTCCTTTAACAGGACAGGCAGATATGAACCCTGTAACACTCCTAATATTTCTGCATGCTGCAGAAACACACATGTAAATGAGAATATGGCCAGAGTCACATGGTCTTCCTGAAGAGCATCTGCTATTGCCTCTCTCAGAGCATATTGGAGTAACTGGAATTTCTCATCTACCATAGTATCTAATTGTAGTCTAATAGTCTTAAGAAAAAACACTGTTTGTGCCCTCTTCTGGATGCACTTGCTAGATGTTAATAAGTACAATTTCCCTTCCTGGTATTAAAGAAAACCTTTCTGTGTAAGATAACATAAATTGTTTGGTCTACTTTTTAGAGATGTTGACTGAAACTGAGCAAATCTATAATATAGTACTATATTATATATGTAAATGAGCTATATTGATAGCTGTATATTATAAGTGTTAGATACTAAATTACTTGAGATATATTCATATGGATGATGAATATATATGAAGGAATCATACATATATGATGAATGGATAAAGAAAGGACAAAAGCCCAAACAAAACCCAGTTTTACTCCTAGGGCAGAACTGTAGAAATGATGGACATGTCAGTTGTAACAATCTGAGATGCAGATATATTTAAAATTAATTATTACTAGATTATCTGTGCCTCATCTTGAAATAGCAGTCCAATCACATATGTGATGAGCAGGCTGATAAAAAATCAAACACGCAAAATTGATGCAGATTAGTGGCACAGTGCCAACAATGTGAAGTGCGAACCTGGTTTGTTTGCAAAAATAAAAAAAAGTCCCATGTAATTCTACAGAAAAGTGGGATCACAGGATCTTAAACCAACAGATTATTTCATGTAGAGGCATGGCACAGCTCTAAGATCACATCTGTTTGCAAAGGGCAGACATATGCTCATGCTGTAAAAGTCTGTTTTGGTCTCTTGAGGAATCACAAGGCAGAAGGCAGAATTCACACATCTGTCCAACCAATCCAGCCACTGGGATGAGAGACTGTCTCATTTACATACAGCAGATTATAGTGAGACCCTCACTACCTCTTCACTCTTTAGGTTTGGTCATATTTCATAATTTACAGAGAGATTTTAGGAACAGTGTATATATATACAGCTCAAAAATTACCCAGCAATTATTTATTGGTTAACAAAAAGCATGAATAGCTGGGACTACCATACAACACTGTTGCTCATCATTTTTTTTCAATTCCCTAGTTTTTTCTTCTGTTGTTCAGTTACTAGAAATTACCACCTCAATAATTACACTTTGCCTGTCTTATTACTTTTCTCATCTTACGTGGCTACTGCTCAGGTCTTGCAGCTCAAAAATAATCTTCTCAAATTTCTACATCACCAATGCAATGCACCAAACTGGACTCGAGGTCACAGAGAGCCTGAACCTGAATCTGAGTTACATCTCCTGTCTGTGTTACATCACAGAGAGCCTGAACCTTGGGCTGAGTTACATCTCCTGTCTGAGTCATTCTTCGAGCAAGTTGCCTCTGAACTCCTCTTTCCTCTGCCAAGGCTATGCTGCCCCCTGTTCCTTTGCACAATTCCTAAAACCTGTATTTGCCTTTTCTGCTTGTAAACAGCAGAGTAGCCTAATTTAATTACTGCATATGAAATCCATTTGTCATGCTGATGTAAAAGGTTATTTAAAATGGTGCACACCTTTGCTTGTAAATCTGACATCAAATGAATTGTAAAAGTAATTAAGTAATTAATTCTCCTAGCTGACAAGCCTGTGTCTAAATTGAGCATAAATGAAATACCAAACAGAAAAACAGGAAATCCATCCTGCATATTGTGGTATGAAGCTGGTGTCTGAAGTTAGATTACAAATTTAGGCTCTAAACACCTCATTTACCACAGAAGTATTTACCTAGTATCCTGTGATAAAGTGATCAGTTGCTGAGTGGCAGAGGCAGGCTGTGTTCATGCAGAAATCAACCATAATCTCTAAGACCAGCATCATGGTAATAAAGCAATAAGCAAAGGTCCTTCCAGTGTGGTTTCTGCATCATGCTGTTCATAAATGGTCAGGTGCTCAGAATGCAAAACTTCAAATCACAGCTTCTGGCAAGGCATCCTACAGTGTAACTCCTCACAACATGCTGAGGACACAGTAACTGAAAGCACACATTAGTCAAGATTCAGTGGGCAGTCAAGAATTAAATATTTTCGCAATTATCATTGAGCTTTGGCACTCAAATATTTTAGAATGCCAACGTGGTCAGAATTCTGTGAAGAAAACCCAAGAGCATAGCATATGGCACGCTTTGCTCGTGTTCATTTTATTACAAATGCCTAAAATTTGTTGATTATAGTGCTCCTGTGACACTTGTGTAGTTATTACAAGCCAATTCAATAACAGCTTTTTTAGCACCAGTTTGTGTAACTTATGAATACATGAATACATGTACCATGCTATCTGGAATTTAAATTCACACTTAAAAATAACACCAACATAAACAAGCACATGAAGCAAGTTAGAATAATTCTGAAGTCAGAAAACTGAGAAGACGAATATGAAATTGTCACAGGCTGAGCACAAGAGCTTGTCCTAGTGACAGTTCTTCTGATCAAAATTTTCATTACACTTTGCAAAGAAGCTGCTTAAGAATTCTGCTCCTGAGACTTTTTTCTTTCTTGTTCTATGCACAACAGTATTTCTGCATACAGTATAATCAAGTGCAGGAAGCTATTTCCTATTAAAATTCATGTTTTTTTCCTCTGGTCATCATTAAAAAGAATGATGCATTGCACATTCATATCCACAGAGGAAAGTGTCAAAAAAATTCACATTTCATTCAGAAATGGTAAGGAAGACTCCTAATAAAGGAGCAATTTTAAAAGTAAAACACGCACACAATTTGAAAATTCTTTATTAAGAAAAATGGCAAAAAAGGCAACTTACTTATGGACAGTCCTTTTGTTTGTTCTCTAGGTAGCACTGTGACCTGAAGCCTCAGGCAAGATTGTGTCTCCGTTTTCAGCTCAAAAACTCAAGAATTCTCAGAGACTTCTACAGCATCTTCTGAAGCTTACAAAGAAGGCTGAACAGCTAGAGACTGCCTTGGATTGTTAAATTGTCTTGTATTTGGTGACATTTTAGCAACATATCACAGGTGCAGAGGCTTTGGCCAGCTCAAAGAAATACTTTTTCCAGAAAAATACCTAACATACAACATCCTTGGAAGGAGGTGTAATAACTAGATGATATCAGACCATCCCTTTCCTTTTGTATAAAAGAATCTGTTACCAGATAACACCTCTTCATATTTAATTCCTAATAAAAAAAACCCCATAAATATCAGGAAATGTTTTTATTCTTAAATAGCAAAGCTACTTTAAAACAAGTTGTACTCACTCATTACATATTGCTTAACAGTTTAAATAGCAGTGATTTGAAAGAACATTTCCATGGTTGTTCCTTCAAAAATTAAAGTTTATTTTCTGACCCGCTGCCATTTAAAATAAGCATTAAAATACATATATCACTATAAAACTGCACTAATATTAATTTGGAAATTCCAAGTCAAAATTATTGTAAAGACACTCTGCTAACAAAACCAAAGGGATGTTCTGAAGAAGTTTGTCATGCAGCAGGTTACAGCCCAGTGCACTGTAAGCTCGCTCTTCGTTTTAACTTCTGAATACCAAGTTCAAAGCTACACAGTTCTCCTGAAAGTGCTTTCTCAAAATGAATGAAGTCAAAAGTATCCCGGAAAGGAGGCCAGGACTGCTAACAGTGATTACAACTATGAATGTCATTAGTAAATAGTAGGATTTATGGTGTTAAGGCACAGGTATGAAGAAGTGTAAGGTGAAAAAAAAGGAAGTGAGAGGCAATAAAAGAACATGGCTAAGGCTTTGACAGGTAAAAGGAGCTGAGGTACATGAATCCTACTGGGAACAGATAAGCAGCAGGAACTATGATCATTTCCCTACAGTCACTGTGGTAACATCCAATATTATTCCACTATCAGAAAAGACCTTTGAAAGTCATCAGTAAAACTTCTCCTGCTTGTAAAGACTCACAAGCTACCAGTGCCCTAGTACAGACAGCCCTAATCCCATTGACAAGTGCAAGGGACCTGAGTGAACAGCACAGTGAAAAATCATTTTCTAAGATTTTTCTTTAAGAGCTGAAAGTGAAGCAGCTTTCTGAACAGAATTGCTTTGAAAGGAAAAAAAAATCATGAACTGCTATGCCATTTATCTGATGTCAGCTTTATATCTCTTTTTATTCTGGTCTTAGCACTAAAAGACTTGTTGCAAAATCTATGCAATGCTGCAAGCGTGGTGTTTCCAGAACAGTCTGCTCATGTCTGATTTATTTTCATTTTAAAAATCAGTTTGGTGGTCTAATCTCTCAGCACTTACACAGGAATCCCTGAAGATAAGCAGGATGTCGCAGGCTTTTATATCAGCTACTGCACATCCTGATTCATAAAGGTGTCACTCACCTTACCTGATACCATAGATTCAAATGATACCCTGCCCAGAGCATCCCACAGTACTTGCATATGGAGTGAAAGATCTTGCTTTCTGCCTCAGACCTTTCCTGTACTTTATAGTCTCTTGTTTATGCATTTGAAGCTGTCTGTTGTGTGCCCAAGTGCCATGGCCCCTCGTTTTTCCCAGAAATCCTCCCATTCCCATCACTTTATCAGAGCCTTTTCATACCCTGAAGCTGAGCCTCAGAAGGGAGGGAGAGGCCAAGAGGCCAGGAAGGAGATGTTCCCCCTTCAAGGCTGGCAACACCCTGTGTTGAGGGTGTCACTGCTCAGATCCTTCCATCCTCCATTCTGGCTTCTTCTACATCTGCTGCAAAGTTCAGGGGAGCAGCACTGGGGATCCTGATGAGACATCCCTGCCCAGCCAGCCTCCCTGGTTGTGGCCTGGTTTCAGAATTTATATAATCCAAGTTTATCAGGAGACTTACAATAGCATACATGGCTTATTCTTTTTTTCTTTCCTCAGTCTTGGTTAGCTGCAGTTGGTCATGGCTAAAGAGACTGAGATAACATTCCCTTTGGTTTGTTCCTTTATGTCACTTTTTTCTTACCAGAATTACTGTAGGTACATATTTATCTTTGATTTTCATAAAAATATTTTAATCTAAGATACTTCTTACTTAGCATAATCTCATACAATGAGAACACTTCCCTGGCATTTTATCTGTGAGATGACCAGCTATGAAGTGACAGAGCCTGTGTCTCACACTGGGCAAACCAGCAATGAAGAAGGAGTCACCAAGGATGTCTCCACGGTGAGTGATAGACCTTCATAGGACCATGAAGCTCCTCACCTGTCAAAACCATAAAATGTTGTGATAGTAATTTTATACCAGTTGAGTTTCAAGGTAACAAAACCTTCTGATAGACCTGTCTGGAAGAGTAACTCATTGTATGAAAGGAGAGTGGAAACAGCATGTAAGACAGGACACCCAAAACTGCCTTATCTGAGAGAAGGTTATCCAAAACAGGAAATGAATAATGACAGTGTTTGCTTACAATAGAGATGCGTCAGATTAAGCACCAACCGGGGGGTTACCAACAGGCTTTTGAGAAAAGAGTCAGTTTGAGAAGCATAAAAAATGGAAGTAAACTTGTGACTGTGGGGTGACATTTGGGAGTAGAAGGCACTCAGCACAGCACATCCTGGCTCAGATGCTGCCAGGACTCACCCCACTGTCATAGTGTCCTGTATCCTCCCAGGATGGGGTGCAAGAGCAGAAGAACCCACAGCTTGGAGCCCATGGAGTTCCTTCTTACCAGCACACAGACTAGCAGGCAGCAGAGACCTGCACTGGTGCACATAAAGACACAGGAACCCCCTCTCCAGCAGGAGAATATGCATGGCCACAAGAGTGGGGTGTACTTGTCACCCCGTCCTGTAAGAGAGGGGTGTGCACACCTAAGTACGCCCCTGTGGGACTAGAAATAGTGGAGATTAAGGCGTTTAGCAATTTATAGGTGTGTTTTAACATCCTGCAAGTGTTTTGCACTCTGGTTTATCTGTCAGCCTGTTGATATTGATCCAAAAGGTGAAGTTCACAGAGTGTCAGCTAATTATGTGTCATTAATAAATCAGTAAACCACTTAGATCCTGATCTGAGTTAAACCACTTAAGTAAAACAAGTCTTGCCTGCCACAGTCCCTGGTGCTAAAAAAGTCATATGCTATTAAAAATACAATGAGCAATTAGCTGAAGTATCCCTGAGTTGCACTCAAGTTACAATAGGTCTTTAACTTGGATGATTGACTATTTCATTTCCTAGCAGAAACGTAGTTAGAAGTTAACATGCTTCTTCTTGATGCTCTAATTATCTCAAAGACAGTAGCTGGCTACAGTCCTGTGCATTCCTGTGCCATTCCTCTCTTTCTGTTGTCACCCTAATAAGAGTTTGTATTACAGAATGGAAATTTCTTATTTCCAAATTATGTTTCAGTAGGTAGTCTCTTTCCACATGCATTGGTGTAATTTGCAGCCCAGATGTTGAACCTGGGAAAATACCTTCTAGATGAACAGTCTCTAATTTCTCATAGTTGTCATGCTATAACTAAAGAAATTAAAAATAACTGATGAGCTGAGAGAGTGCAGAAAGAGCATAAATAAATAAAAGTTCCCTGTTCAACAAAAGCATTGAAAAGTAAAATGTAGCTAAAGCTTTTTGGGTCCTCAAGTATGAGCTGAAAAGCGAGAGGCTTCCACAACTACTTCCAGAGAAACAACAGATCCCCTAGAATTTTATTGAAAATATTAATCATGAAAGGTGGCAAATAAATTTAAAACACATAATTCAAACATCCCATAAAAGAAATACACATATAATTGTTATGAATTTAACAGAAATGAAATAATAAAGCTACTGGTCACCTATGGTTTTCAACCTAAAAAGAAGCTCTAGCAAGGGGTCAGCCCACCAAGGACATCCTTGCACCTGCAGATCAGGACCTCAGCAGGAAGAAGCTCAGTTTTAGAGGAAGATCCCTGCATGGAAGACCTCCTTTCTGTTATGGAAAGGCAAACATTAAACTACTTTACTGCAGATAGGCAAGGGCACACCCCTAATTCGCCACCCCGTTTCTTGGGAGGTTAGATCCATTACATTTGTCTTGTTACCCTGCAGCTAGTTAAACCAGCAGGATCTTGTTTTGTGGTTAGTGGTGGCTGTTGAGGTGAAAATGAATGGTTTCTCAAAACAGTTGCCTATGGCCATATCCTTTGAATTGTCTTTCTTTGACACCACTCTTTGGTGTATAAAAAGTCTTGCATTCTTCATGCAAAGTTGCTACTCGCTCTTTAGATTAGAAAAAATCTTTTCAGTAGATGCTAGATGTAGATGTTATTAAGAATAATGGGTTTATGATTAGGGCTCTCATACAATGCCAAAAAATCCACAAATCCACAAGTAAAAGTTAACAGCCAACAAGAGAAATATGAAGTTATAATTTTCAGAGCTATATTGGAAAACAGAGCTCCAATAAAGCACTATAAAACTTACTTATAGGAATATATATAAAAACCCAATTACATGATCAATATGCTTTATGATGAAGAAGAATAAAAGCTACACATCTTCAAACTAATTTTTAATATGTCCCTGATGGATTCATAGTCCTGTTATGTGGCCTTCTTTGGCTTAAACTATATCAGCAGTACTTCCAAAGGTGCAAATGAATAGTGGCTATTTGTAAAATAAATGACTTGGCCCATTACCTAGCTAGAGCTCTGGAACTGGATATGATTTAACTGTATTAACTACCATGCAAAAAGAAAAAAAAGGGGAAAAAAAAGAAGAAAAAAAAGGAATAAAAAAGTTAAACCCAAGACTACACTGGGCAGAAACAGAAGTATTAGGTTAACAGTGTCTGATAACTGGCAGGACCAAATAGGTACTGTTCCAGTTAATTACAGTTCCCACAAGATTCAAAGGTGCTTTGACAGCAGCAGGCACCATCAACTGTTCATTTGGGCTGTGAAGACATATGGAACCAGGGACAATCAGATCCACAGTACAAACATTAAAAAAGTTATCTGTTAGCTTTGTAGTCTTTCTGGCTTTTGCCTCCAAGTGTGAACTATGATGCCAGCAACAACCATTGGGAATCGCCAGGACTGCATCAAACCAGTTATCTATTCCCTGGCAATTTCTCCACTCTGGTAAAATATCACATATGCCTATTTGACCTGGTTTGTGCTGAAAAAGAAATAGAAAAGACATCACTAAAACAAACAAACAAAAAACCCCAAAACGAAAGCCACAAAAATGCATACACATTTAAAAAAAAAAACAAAACAAAACAAAACAAAACAAGAGCAAACAAGCCAACAACAAAGAAAACCAGAGTCCTTCATTATGTATATATAAGAGCAATTAAAATTCATATTCTCTCCTAGAAGCACAGATTGTGCAGCTGTGGCTGAAGTACCCTTTATTATTGTTTTCCAATAGATTTTCTCTTAAACGCTCCTGTTTTGCTCTGTAAAAGTGAAGTAATTACTGTTTAACAGTATTACTGTTTCACTGTAATTGCAAATACTGAACAACCCATCACAGCTAAGGCAACCACAACGATTACAAGGACCTTCATCTCGCACAGATTTGGCTAATGAGAGAATCTGAGTACAGCTACAACATAATTAGAGGATTCTGCCCAGAAAGGCTGAGACTTAAGGTGTCTTTAAGAAGGCAATTAAGAGATCTAAAATGCACTGTATAGTAAGAAACAGACTTAAATAACCTGTCTGGATACCATGTTTGTTCTGTGTCTTTTTAAACATTTATTTGGCTCATCCACCATTTAAAAATAATACCCAATCTATCTGGGATGGCTTCATGTTCAAGCTGGGATTTCCTTCATGAGGAAATGGCTTCATGTTGCACCAGGAGAGGTCTAGGTTGCATATTAGGAAAAGTTTCTTCATGGAAAGAGTTGCCAAACATTGGAACAGGCTTTCCAGAGAAGTGGTTGAGTCACCATGCCTGGAGGTATTTCCAAGACTCGCAGATGTGGCACACAGGACATGGTTAAGTGGTGGGCTTGGCAGCATTAGGTTAATAGCTAGGCTCAGCGATCTTTTCCAACCTAAATGATTCCATGTATTTTGAAATAAAAGCAAAAGCTGAACAAAAATTAGAAGCACAAAGTTTTCAGGAGGATCATAGTTGAATTCCCACTGAGATAATATTGCCACATAAAATTACATTCACATGTGCCAGGTCAGTCATATCTAACCGTCAAAGGTCTCTCAGAGATGGTCACAAAATCATTTGTCAAACAACCCTGACCTTGTGATTTGCATTTGCTTAGCGGACTCTGATCTTTACCAAAAAAAGTGTAAAGGAGGTATTACTGGGAGACCTCTAATTCTGCAAGTGATGAATAGTATTTGAGTATTTGGTTATTTGTACATTGGCCAATACCTTTTGAGAGGATTTGAGTGTCTCTGAAGCTTAGTCCAATTTTATGTCCTTCTGTGTACATCTGCAACTGGTGAGGTGACATGTCCTCCATCTTCTCCTCTTTATTAGAGACTATTTTTAAGCTAAAAGAAAAAACCTTCACTTAGCTTGCCATAATTTTCCATACAAGTTCCACAGATGTCACCATTTGCCACCTTCTGGTCCACAGTTCATTGGAATAATGCCCCTTCAAGCCATCCTTTCTCTTATAAAGTGTGAAGGTAAAGACTGAAAAGGTACAGAGCACCAGGAAGAAAAAATCAAGTATAAAGACCATTATAACTGGCATTTTGATCAGCCAGAACCAGGGCACAAGTTCCAGAAAGTTGTCCAGATACTTCAGCTGAATCAATTCTTTCAATGTATGAATTACAGAGATTAGAGATTCTCATGTAGGGAATTCAGCTTTACCTATCCCTTCCTGCTAAGAGAAAGTGCAACGTATTGACTTAAACATTCTCAGATATTTCTCTCAGCTTATCCACCACATAAAGGTGATAGAATTACTTGTCTTTAGAAATGTGTAAATTAGAAAATTTTACTCTGTTTAAATACTGTTCTTAATTTCTTAATCTTATCATCTGCTTATGAAGGGAAATGTTGATAAACTATTTGACTTTTTATTATAGTCAGATACATATCTAATCCAGTAATTTCCTTCAAGGAAACAGTGAACACTCTTTTCTGAGAGTTCATACATAAACATATAAAAAGCTTCATTTTGTCTTAGAAATATTTGTCTTATTTGTCCAGTACTATTCTTACATGGTAAGGGAGATGTGAATGTAAGGGTGTACCTCAGAATTACTTGAGCAGCTGACAGTTACTGTGAGAATATGTTCCATTTTATAAATATTGCATGTATTTTCTTTTGTTTTATTTTTAATAGCTAAGGATGCTATTCCCAGAATCCTTCATATTATCACTATTTGGTCAGTATTTGTCATGGAAGTTAGCTTTGAAAAGGGATTTAAAAAGGAAACAATGAAAAGCTTTAAAGTCAATTGGGAGGCAAGGTCACCTTCTAAGAAGCACAGATAAAAGCAGCAAAGCCAGGATCACTGCAAAGAGGAGATCTTCACTATCACCTAAGACACAAAAAACCCCAAATAACAACAGATAGGTCCAAGAAGGGCTTGGAAGCTGAGCCTCATGACTGTGTGTGAGAGCAAGGAGCAAGAAAGAGGTGGGGGACTAGAGAAGAAGCATTTCAGAACAAGATATGCCAGAGGAAAGCAAGGGTGAGCAGGGAAGGGCAGGTGGTCTGGAGAACAGGCTACAGCAATGCAGGTTGATTTGGTGTCAACCACATGCATCAGGTAAATCATGTCTGGTTCTAGTGGAAGGACATACCAACCCTGTACCAACTCAGTGTGGAGCAGTCCATTATTTTCCTATAAAGTAAGCTCCTTGTCAATAGCAAACTTTTACTAACTTCATTAATAGGACTTTTTAAATCAGTATAATCACATCAGTGGAAATTTTTAAGGATGGTTTATATTACTTTAATTCAAACATGCTATTTGCCAGTGCAACCTAAAGTGGAACAAGTGTCACAAGCATCTTTCTCCTAGTTTAAGTGTCACATTTTAAAGTCGTTGTGCTAGAAATCACAGCCCAAGTGCATTGCCCTGCCTAGGTCAGATCTATCAAGAAAAGAGAGTAATGGGGAAAAGCAGAGGTATAGACCAGCTCCCAGAGGAGGAACATTGGACACGCCAGGCTTTGTCATCTTGGAAGAGATTATAAGGAATATGACTGATATCTATGAAATCCACCAGCATAGCAAAATGGATCAATTGCTCACTTATTCTTCTTATAAGGGAAGCATCATTCGAAGCTAGGAGAAGCCATGTCCAAAATGGAAAAGCTTCCTTCTTATGCAACAGCTGTGGGGTACACTGGACAAGTACTGTGAGAAGAAATCCACTGTCTCACTAAACAGGCAGAAAACATGCCATCAGCTGCAGGTGGCTGGGGAATGGGAGAGTATTAGGAGGCATTCCCACATAGGATTAGCCTTACCTGATGGTGGCTGCTCCTGCAGGCTGCAGGATATTGGGCTGCAATATTATAAAAGAAGAGGCATTTTTTTCTTATACAATAATGCAATTCTCTACATTTCGCTAAAAATGTAACATTGTTTCCTTAAGGAGTACCATAATTCTCAAAATATTTTGCAACACACAATTCAACTTTTATGCACAGCATTTGGCTGTTGCTAAACAATTTGTGTTGGAAAGTTTTCATTTTACTGCCTCTTCGCTTTTGAAATATGAAGGTGATATATCATCCTAATTACAGACGCAGTTATACCCACATGAATGCTAGAACTGGTGCAATCTTTCCCTGTGTTTCTGAAGTATTTAATTACTGTAGTGATAGATATAGTCCAGCCCTGACTAATGTTGGCATTTAATATTTGTTTGTATCAGATGTAAGATGGTGGGTGATTCAGGATACAATTAAAATTTTTTTTCTGTAAATTGATGGGATTTGTTGTTGTAGTTGTGCTACTGTCACCTGAACATCCCTCTGCCTCCAAACTCCTCTTTGCATATTTTCTGTATGAAATGTCTTATAAATCCTGAGGACATCTTGCACCCTCATGAGGTTATACAGCCTTGTTACCTAAAATACACTGATGCAAACTGAACGAGACAGCACAGCAGACAAATTGCACAGCTTATCATGCATTGAATGCAGGTAGCATAAAGCCCAGTATCTCAGCTTGTCAAAAACAAACACATTCCAGAGGGCCTGTTGTGGTTTAGGAATGGTATTCTCCATTTTAGCACTACTGCAAAAAAATTAACCCTGTCCTGGTTTCAACCAGGAAGCAGGTAAGAAGAATCCTGAAGTCTGTAATTTTTTCTGAGAAAGCTTGTCCCAGTGATGTCAATGCAGGCTTTGTAAGGGTTTTTAGAGACATGAATTTCATGCATCTTGTAGATAAACTCTGAGTAATCTAAGTAAAACAGAACAGTCCATCACCCAGTGCCGAATTTATGCAGGAAATCTCTCAAACATAGTGCACCGTCATACAAATTCTCTATAGGAGACAAAAGGATAGAATCTGATTCTACAGGGCAGGATCCTGTGGTGTGTTCATCACTGCACCTTCCCTTTTCTCCAATCAATCTCTTAATCTAAACACTCTCCAACTCTCTCAAGTTGTCAGGTCTCTCAGTGGCGTTTTCCCAGGTTATATCTTGAGCTATTGCCTGAAGCAAGACCTCACAGTAAAGAAATCTGTGAGCAAAACATGGTTATCTGTATCAGTGTATTCTATCCCAGTGGTTTCCTCCCTCCCTACCCAACCTCTGCCTCCAGAGCCTCATTCCAACCTTCCTGCCTCACCCTGCCTCCTCCCAAGTCCCTTTTTCTCAACAGGCTTTGTTTTCATTCTGACTCCCTCTGCCCGTCCTGTCCCCATTCTCTCACGGTTTTAAGCTCCCCTGTTAATTCTTTACGGTGAAAGTGGTGAGCCACTGCGATTTCCCAGAGAAGTTGTGGAAGTCCCAACCCTGGAACTCTTCCTGAAAGTGATGAGGCACTGCGATTTCCCAGAGAAGTTGTGGAAGCCCCAACCCTGGAATTCTTCCAGGCCAGGCTGGATGGAGTTTTGAACGACCTGGTTTAGTGGAAATTGTCACTGCCCATGGCAGAAGGGCTGGTGCAAAGTGATTTTAAGGTCCCCTCCAGCCCAAACCATTCTGTGATTCTATAACTCTGCTCCAGTCACTACTACTCCAAAAATGCCTCGCTCACTTCTGTTTCCCACTCCCCGATTTTACCCGTTTTCGGCTGCAGCCTCTTTTATTGCAGACTCTTGTTGCGATGCCCTTTTCCCCGCTCCCTTTTTACCCACCCTGAATCCCATCCACACGCTCGTGCCCCTCACGGGGTGTCTGTTCCTGAAAGCTGAGGCAGCGGTACAACCGCGGGCCGCCCTCCCGGCCGCAGCGGGGCGGACGCGGGCAGCAGTTCCGGCGGAAGGCGGCGGGGCCGAGCCGGAGCGGGCCCGGCGTGGGGATCTTCCCGCAGCGATGGTGCAGCACCCGGGCCCGAGGCTGGTGGCCGAGCTGCTGCTGCGGGCAGGAGCGGCCGGCGGCATCCTCTGCCTCTGCTCCCGCGCCTTTGTCGAGTGAGTAGCGCCGGCCGCACCCCGCGGGTCCTCGTCCCGCTGGGCACGGGTGGGAAGGGCCCCGCTGCTGCTGCCACGGGATGCAAGCGGAGCAGGGTTTTGCGGGGCTGTGCACAAAAGCATCCCGATATGTTTTTCATGTTTATCACTGGTGGGGGGGAGCAGAAAAGGGGGAGAGGAGCCTGCAGACGCCAACCCCGCTGCCGGAGCCCGCGCCCTCCCTGAGCCGGCCCTCGGCGCGCTGTCCCGACCCCTTCGCGCTCCCCAGTTCCTCAACGAGAAGAGCACCAGAAAATTTAATTCCGGAGCGTAGTGCGTAGCTGCAGCGCTTTCTGAACGTCGCTCCTATGGGCTTTCCCGTCAGGCTTTAATTAAAGTGTTCCGTTTTCCAGATGTTGTTCCTTTTTATTTGTTTCGCGTGTCTGGAGTCACAGGGCAGCCCGCGTGGGGAGGGACCTGGAAAGGTCACTCGGTCCAGCCTTTCATGGGAGCGGAGCCTAGAAAAGCCTGGTGCCCCATCCAATATCATCTTGAAACGTCCAGTGGTGGGGATTTTATTGCATCCCTGGGGGGTTTTTTTCCACTGAATGATTGCTTTTACTGTCAAAAAAATTTAATTGTTCAATGGTGATTTTCTGCATCTCTCTCTGTCTTTATTTTTACAGAGATCGAAAATTATATAAACTGGGATTAAAAGGATTTTATGTCAAAGATGACAATGACAGTACAGGTAAGGTAATACAATGTAGTATGCAATACATAGTTAAAGTGAGTCTGTTAAAGTGAGTTATGCGTGGTTATTTAAGTTGATCCTGTTTCTGTGTTGTTTTTCAGCACTTTTGCTATGGGGCAGAAGTGAATAATAGCTAAGAACTTATATAGCTTTCAGTTTACCATAATCTTGATGCAGAAGTTTGTGTCAAACCAAATGCAGTGCTTATTCCTGTCCAGCTAAACTTTAACCACCTCACATAATATTCCCGTGCATGGAACAGGTTACGTCACACATCCCTGACCTTAAATCATAATTTTGACTGAATTCAAAATTGATTACATGAGGGAGGGTTTGTGGATCCTAGATGTTTGTCTCCTGCTGTCTCTACCCCAGCCTAGGACATTAGCTGTTGCTAGCTAATCTGCTGAGCCAGAAGTAGAGAAGAAGCAATAGCACTGATGGGGAAAATTATGTTTCACATATATACTATGAATCATATAAGAGGACCAGAAAAGTAAGTCTCTCACTTGGCATGCTTGTAATCCAGGAATTATCATGGTGTATGCTCTAACAAATTCAACACCATTCCCTTACTCCGTCTCCTGAATTCCTCATGGTTGCCTACCTGAACTTAAATTCCTTTGGTATCTCTTTTTATCATTGCTGTATTGGTAGGTCCAGCATCATAATGGCTTGATTTGAAAGGAAGTCTGAGCAGGAATAAAAGCTGATAATTAATATCACAGATTAGATGGAGGCAATTTGAGAGGAGTCCAACAAGGAGATTGTAAACTATGTTTTTGTACATGTATGAGTGATTTGTGATGAGAATAATCAGTTAAAAATACAAAGGTCTCATGTTATGTGATAATTTGGCAGTAAATGTATCCTTAACAACCAAACCAAAAACCTTGATTGTTTCGGTATTATCAACTGAGTCAAGAGCTTTTGATTTCATAATTTCCATCCATACACAGCTCCTACTTTCTCAATAATATTTGTAATTTCATATACATATTTTTTGCATAACAATTTGATATAAGTACAAGCTTGCTGGGGAGGGCAGAGTCAGGCAAAGAGAAAGTTATGAGAGTGTGTGAGTACTGCTCAGCAGCAGCCAAAACATCAGTGTGCTATCCAGAGTGTTTCAGCCACAAATCCCAAACACAATGCCATAGAGGCTGCTATGGAGACAGTTAACTCCTTTCCAGCCCCAGTCCAGTGCTTTGGCTGTTGAAGTTACATTTTGATTCCTACTGATAGTTATGCAGAAATCGAGCTGTTTACGAGGAAGATTTTTAAATAAGAAAGAAAATAGAAGAAGCACTTCTGCTGCCTTTTGTATGCTCTGCTGTGGCACTGAGGTATCAGAACCAGATTATATTCATGAATATAACTTGTTAACAGCAGAAGGACAAGAGTCTGAGGAGGAGACCTGTTGTCCCAATGTGAGATTAAAGGTGGATACTAATCATGCCCTGGACCTGGAAGAAGTTGAATTAGACTCGGAAGCTGAGCTTATGAAGAGCATGGGATTGCCTCTTCAGTTTGGTGGGCAGTCAGCCCACAGAGACTTTGTGGTAAATTTTTTTTTTTTGCTTTATTTGTTCTGTCTGTGTTGTGTTTCCAAACCTAGGGATATGCCTCCTCTCAGTTATTTCTGAGATGGCAGTTTGTGGAAATGTATCTGAGCTGCCTTTAAGCTGCCTGCATTGCATCCTGGTAGCAGCACACAGCACCTTGGTCTGTGCAGGCTGTAAACCCCCCCCTGCCAGTTGGACTAAACAGGGTCAAGGCTGTGCTTTATGTTTTCATATCTATACTGCTCTCATGACTAGAGAAACCTGATTTAAAACAGCTGTGGTAAAGCTGATGGTGCACATCAAGACGATTAGTACTCTCCAGTCTGAGCATGTATTTTCACACTGTCTGTTTTAACCATTTAGCTTTTGATAGTAATGTAAACAGTTACTTTTTCAGATCCCCCTTGCAGCTGATAAAGCCAGGCTGTTCCAAAAGGCAGGAGTGAGGCTTTGGTGCTCTGCTTCCCATATGGGGCATTTGGGCATTAGAAGGGGCCTGAGGTTTTCACAGATGAGAAAAAGGCAGTACAATATTCACAATGTCCACTTTATGGAATACAGACCTCCCTGACAGTGGGACAGTATTTTTGTGCAGAGCACTGCATGGTTCCAATCTGATTAATTTGTAAATAAATGGGAGAAACTTGTGGTTTTAATTGATAACTTGTAAATAGAACATACAGGCATCCAACTTCAAGCCTAAAGTATATGTACAGTTCTTGATGCTATGTAGTAATATTCAAATAAATTGAATGAGAAAATAATACATTTTCTTATTAGATTACTACTAAGCATTGCACTTTGGACTGTGTGTACTAGTGTAAGGGATGTGGATGAAAGATCAATGCCAGTTCTTCAGTTTTAACTTGTTTATAGTCCACCTTATGCTTTTGTCAGTGTAACAAAATTAAAGATTGCAGCTGGTGGGGCATACATTTGCAATCCTTTGTCCGTGTGACTTTCGTCATCACAGGATGTCCCTCTGAAACAAGTGGAGCTGTAATTGATGAAACCAACAAGTTACCTTGGTGCTTCTTTCAGGAACAGGTTTCTGCCTTCTGTTCCACCAGATAACTGTAGTGGCCAAGGTTATTTTAACAAGTGAAATGATTGTATTGCACAAATGAAAGGGCCAGCCACCTGTTTGGGCAGGAGGCTGTTGTTTCCTTGTATTTCTGTTAGCCAACTTGGAGGTTGTTATGGGATGGAAAAGATTATGCTTGCCTCTTTCGGGTCACTCTCTTCAAGACATACAGAGATTCAGCTGCAGGATTTATAGAGTTTTTGAGTACAAAATGATGCTTTTTTTGTGTACAGGACCCAGAGATAGCAAGGATTTAACATTCTATGAGGTTGAGCATTGTTTTCTATCCTAATAAGACACTGAACAGTGTTTGCTGGTCAGGCAGACACCAGGTAAAAGTAAGGGTCAGCCACCAGAGCCCTATAAAACAGATCCTTGATGTTACCAAGATGCTGTTCTGCTGTTGAGCTCAACCTTGTCACCCTTCAATTCCTGACCAACTTCCCTTCAGGATTTTATAGCTTTTCTTATTGATGAATCTCCTTCTCTAGTGACTTCTAACTCAGCAGCCTCACTTCTATCTATCATTCTGCTTTTGTGTGTGTGTGTGTGTGAAAGTCTACAGGCTTTCTTACAGCTCTTCCTCACAGCTCCCTCAGAAGTGTCAGATGAGGTTATGGAGCAGGGCCCTATCACACCCAGAAACTCTACAGTCTTTTTGGGGAGAAAGCTAAGGGCAGGCTTGCACTGAGGGAGGGTTCCAATGGAAACAGGAATGTGATTGGGAAGGGGACAAGATGGTATACATGTTGTAGACTTCTAACTTTTCCATTGTCTTTTAGGCAACAGAAAATTACAGAAATAAAAATAATGTGAAGATTACAAAAAAGAAAAAGAAGAAGAAAAAAGAGTTACAGTACAAACACAGGGATAAAATGGGGCAAGAGTGCCAGGACGAAGCTTGTGGTAGTTGTATCCAGCCCGTTTCTGGGGAGCTGGCCCTAGCTACAGAGCAATCTGAGATGAGCAGCAAATCTCAGGCTGTAGTTGAAGGGAACTGTGAAAGTTCAGAAAGCCTTACAAGTGAGGCTTTACCCAGTGAACTTAAGGAAAAATGGGAGAAGTACTGGAACGAGTACGGAGAGGGCCTTCTTTGGCAAAGCTGGTTGGAAAAGCACCGAGAGGTCTCATTGTCTGAGGGCATCACAGGCTCTGAGCCTTGGAATAGTCCAGATACTAAGGAGGAATGGGAGCAGCATTATAGTGAACTGTACTGGTACTACTGGGAACAGTTTCAGTACTGGACAAGTCAAGGATGGACTACTGAGAGCTCACATGGTGACAAGGTGGAAATAAATGGAGTTACACAGGAGACTGTTTTTTTGGGAGAAATGGGCTTGGTTAGCCCAGGACCTGAGCACAGTGAAGTGCTGAGCTTGGAGCTGTCTCCCTCCAACACCAGAAGTGAGGAAACACTCCCTTCGGGTGCTGAGCTCCACAGTGAAATAATCTCTGGGATTTGTAATTTAAGTCTGAATTTGGAGGAAGTGGAGCAGAGCAGTGCTGCTCTAACAGTCGCCCACAAAGATCCTGAAGAACAGAATTCATCTGACAGTGGAAGCCAGAAGGAGCCCTGTGATGGAGGAAGCAGGAAAAGGGGAGCATCTTGTGAAAATAAAAGTATTAACCAGTCAGGTAATACAAAGTCAGATAAAGTTGATTATCAGAATTCTCTAGGTGGTTTTATGTAAGAAACAATGGCATGTCTATATTATGCCACTTTTTAAAAGTCAATTAGCTATTTTGTGGAATGATTACATGATTCCTTTTTCTTCCCTCTGCTTCTTTGGATGATTTCTCATCTCTAACCTGTATATTGGATATGTTCTTCAACCAAAAGTGGATTTAACAGAGCATGGGCTTCATAATCTTCAAATGTACTTCAGAAATTGGTGAAAGATCAGTGTTAATGCATATTTAGTTATTTATCTTTGTCTTGATATTGCAGCTTAGACTTGAGTCTGCTGCTAGTGACTTTCTGAGAGAGGAAGAAGTAGGTGTGGTCCCATCTTGATCCTACAGTAGACCTGGAATGGTAGAGGTGGAAAGAAAATCTCCTTTCCAAAAAGAAATGAGAGGAGGGTTTAAATCTCCTCTTACTAAATCTGTGTGAATATCTTTGCATAGCTAATGAGATGGAAACAAAATTTTACACACAAGGACGAAATTCAAATTTTGTATCTTGTAGGCATTTTATTTTTCTTGGAGAGATGAGATGAGATAATTTGAAGTTGGTCCTGCATAAGATTGTTATCACTACAGTGTAATACTGGAACCTTTATTAGCATGTTGTCCCCCAAAGAAAGACAGATAAAGATGTGTGTTTGGCACACTAATCAGCTCTAGCTGCAGGAGCGCTTGGGGGACAGGAAGATAAGGAATTGATTTATGCAGAAGGAAAATATGATTATCTTTTTTTAGGTGTGCAGGAGTCATGTAGCTCAAATTCAAATGAAAAAAAGCAGTTGCTGTTTCATGACCAAGATGAAGATGAGGATGAAGAGCCTCCTGAATACAGACATGTCAAAGTCAAGAGAAGGCAAGTCATGAAATTTACGTGAGCTTTTTTCTCATGATGTCCTGGTCCAGGAGCCTTCTGATTTATACTGACCATACCTTTGATTGAGGATATGAGTTATAATGTCAGTACAAAGCCACATAGTCTTCCATCACTGCTTATTGCTTTGCCTCACAACAAGCAGTGGATATTTCCTCTCATCCAGTGCTTTATGAACACAGTGTATTGCCTTGATGACTGTAGAAGGTGGTGGTACTGTTCTTGTGCCACTGAAGTATATGAAATTGTTAAATTTTATAGGGCAGCTTGCTTATTTAGTTCTAATTAGTATAGACAGTACTAGAACAACAGTAAATAATCTGTATTGTTAACTGCATTGAATGCTGCCAGTAAAATGCTCAGAGCTATAGCAGTCATAAAATAGACAGTATCTGTCTTGTTGCAGTTTTTTTTTCTTTCTTCTCTAAAAATACATAGTCTCAGAAACAGTGAGATGGCTCTTCCTCTCTAATAAATTTGCAGACTCAAATGTGAAGGAGTGGGTGGAATTGTTACCTGCTGATCATGTAGCTGTGGTTTTGTTCTAGTATTTTGCTGTTGCCGCAGCATTAATAGTAGATAATAATATGGATAATGTGATAGATGATTAGGGTAATTTGGAAAGAGGGTGAGCAAACACTGTCTTCATCATGTAGGGCTTGCCGTTAAGTATTTTAAGACATCATTCAGAATAGTTGGAATATTATAACCCCAGTAGAAGGGCATTTTTCCATAGAATTGGGTAAAAAAACCAAACCAACCGAAAAATTCATGCACAAGAATAGAGTGGTGTAATTTGCTGGGTTTGGTTTCAGCAAGTGGAGGAACTTACTTGAAGCCCACACTTAAATGTTTTGAATTCACAAGATTTTTATTGATACAGCTGTAAAATGATTGGTTTCTTCACAGTAAGTAACTTTGTCATCTGTGTTTTTCCCTAGCCATGAGCTGGATGTGGATGAAAACCCAGTGGAAGATCCTGAGGAAACCTGCTCTGTGTTGGGTTTCAAGTGTGGCACAGGACAAAAGTAATTATTTCTGAGGAACTGTGGGGCTTTTCATAGCAAGTCATCTCTCTTGTTATTATGGAAATAGACCATCTCCATTTCCTTTTTGTTAGACTTTTGAAGCTGATTCCCAGAGTTAGTCTCTGCTCTTAATAAAACTTGGACTAGAGTCAAGGACTAGTCATCTTTAGACTAGAGAGAGAGAGATGCAGAGTTAAAGAGAATAATTAAAGAAAAGCAGTTTGAAGAAGTGTAACGCATAAGGTACTTTCAGTTGTATGAATGTTAAAATGGCTGGTCAGCTACTTAAATTAGAGCTTAAGGGCTCTGACAATGAATGATCTTCTCCATTTGTAGTCCTGTGAACTGAGGTCATGGTTTTTATCTGTTTCCTAGTGGAGTGAAGTTCCTTTATACTAGTGAAATGTCGCCATACTATTAAAGTGTTGCCACGTGTTGGCCAGTGAATTTTTTTTTTAGTTGCATTTTCCAGAAGGTAAAAGTAGCTGTTTTGGAGGTTCTTGACAGCCACCAAAAAGATCTTTTATTCTGCTAATCAAAATTTTTTTTTTCATTTCCTGTTCTTATGCTGGCCTGGGAGATTGTTTTCATCTAAAGTTATACAACTATTAGAAAAAAAAATCTAAAACTAATCAGGTTAAACATTTTCAAATAAAAATTTTAAACGTGTTCGTGAAGGTATGTTTTTTTGCAGCTACACCCACTGACGTATTTTAAATGGAGCAATAAAAAAAAATTCAAGTCTAAATCATTTTTTGTAGACATCAACATCCCTGTTAAAGCCTCTAAACTGGAGATTAACCAACTAAGTCCTTATGTGTGTATGGCTCTATCTATCTGTCTGTTTTCAGGTATGGTGGAATTCCAGATTTCACCCACCGAAGTGTGCAGTACTTGGAGAAAAAAGCAAAACTGAAGTCCAAATTCTTGGATATGCGTAAACCAAGGAAGAGCAAAAACACACACATATTCTTTACAGAGGAACCTGAAATGACATGCAAAAAAAGCAAAACTTTGAAGAAGGTATGTTTAGTTGTTAACACTGTTGTAATTTGTAGATTTATCTGCTACCCTAGCTGTTGTTGTATTATGATTTTTTTTTAAAAAAATCACCCAGAGTAGATGGCATTTTAAAATGTCAGTCCACTGCTCCTTTTTTATATTTTTTTTTGTTTTCTCCCTCTCCTCCCTGCCTCCCTCCAATGTAAGCATATTTAGATTAGGATGCCTATGGAGGGACATTGGTGGACCCTGTCAAGAGGAAAGTGAGTTTAAACGGCCAAGTTATGTGAAAGTCATTCCTAACATCTGGGTGCACGTAGCTTTAGAGGTGTGCGTAGGTTTCTATTGTTACTAAAAGTATCTCTGATTGTAAATTGCATGTGAGGCCAGTTGTTAATGCTGGCATTTCAACAGTAACAGAAAATCTTTGTGAAGATTAGTGTATTTCATGTAACTTCATGTTTTTAGTAATTTTGAAAGGGTTCTGCTTATACCCCTACCTGCGTTTATTTTCATCCATACCTTCCTGGTTTGTATTTTTTTAACTCAGAAATTGCTAAGAAGTAGAAACACTTATTCACTGAAGATTTTACTTTGTTAAGTCTTTTTGAAAATCTGAGGGGACAGACTTTAATGTTATTTCGTTCTTCACACCTTCTTCTGGGATGCTTGGCATTCCCCAGAAGCCAAGTGCAAAGAACTGTTTTCTGGTAGTGGCCATACATGTTTTACTGAACTCCAGTCACATTGCTATAATTTCTGATTCATTTTTGGTTTTGTGCCTGGGGCCGGTATAGCTTGATTGCAAATTTAATTATGTAAAGGAAAAAAAAATTACAAATTTCCTCAGACTTTCAGGTAAGGAACTACTCCAGGTCTAGAGCCACTCAGAGCAACAATAATGTAAAAGGGAGCATCTGTATGTGCCTTTGTGGAGTTTGGAGTAGTGTTTGTGTGTTGGTTAGAAGCTTATGTTGAGCTCTCTGCTGTGCAGCAGAACCCTTTACCACCTACACCATTTGGTACATCTTGAAGGTGAGGCAACTAATGTGTGAAAGTAATGTTACCTGTTTATGCTAAAAAACTCTTCCTGAGAGGCAGAGTGCACCTCTGAATGCAGATTAGAGAAAGATAGTTATGAAGTAGTAGACTTGGTCACCTGGGCTGTGGCAAGTATGACTATTTAGATATTACATGAGAATTATTTACTGTATTTGTCTGCTGATCTTTTGGTTAGTTGGTTGTTTTTTTGTTTCTCTTTTGGAGATAGCTGTCATCTAGTTCCCAAAGACAGCTTGTTTCCAAATATTTTTAAGATGGGGCATGGTTAAGGACTTCTTCAGTGTTTTGAGTCTGGATATTTTACTGTTTTCAAAATACATGTGGTAGAGAGTGACTGCAGTGGCAAGTGCTTTGGAACTGTAAGGCTTTTAAGCTGTGCTCTGGATAACAGATCATCATCTGATCATCTGTGATATTTGACAATTGCAGGTGGAAATGTTCCTGAAGCAGGTCAGCAAACCTGAGGAGGAAGACACGTCCCAGCCAGCCACCCCTGAGGATAAAGCAGAGGCGTTGTCTGTGAGCAGCAGCGACTCGGAGGGTCAGGAAGGCGTTACTGCCCCACACAATGTGACACTGGATGCTGAAATCCAGGAGACACCGAATTCCAGTGCAGCCTGCACAGAACCTGGAGGGGATAAGCTTGAAGGGGAGGCAGAGGATGCTGCTGCGAGTGGCTGCGATGAGCAGGGACCAGGGAGACTTGAGCATGGCAGTGGGAGGCAGCTTGTCCCTCTGGATATTCCTGATTATCTCCAGCCAGAAACGGAGAATACGAGCCAAGGTAAATCAGTGTCCTGCAAACTGATGAAACGAGTTGGCAGTGGACTTAATATCACCTTCTCAAGTTACTGTGTCGTGCACAACTTATTTATTTTGTTAATTCAATGAGACTCATTAGGTCTAAGGGGTAACAAAAGCAATTGAGAGCTGTGCTAGTGGAATTTGCTTATTTCTGGAATGCCAGAATCCCTGGTCTTGTCTTTAATGGTGACAGTATTTCTTTATAGATGAAGAGTCATTGTTTAGCCTCAAAATGGTCTAACAAGTTTGCAGTTTATGCCTTTTTTTCCCTCTGCAAGGATGAGGGTGATTAAACATCAGGTAGCTGCAGAGACCATCAAGTTTTGGGTTCAAATGCACATTGCTGAGCTCTGGAGAACGTGTTAAAATTATTATCTAGGATTTAAAAAAAATCAGTATTATGAACTTTCCTATTTAACATTAAAAAAAGGAAAGCAGGATTATTCAGGTTTTTATATATAATTTAATCCTTCCTACAGTAGTTTGGTTATGTTAGATTCCTACTGTAAAACTGTTGTCTAGGTTGGTTTTTATTCTTAACTGATAAAAGGGCATTAAACTGGTCTCTGATCCACTTGTTTGCTCATTACATAGACTTTATTGTCTCCAGTTGAAGATGAAGGCTCTTAAATAATGAGTGAACAGTGATGATTTTTAGGACTGTGACTAATCCCTTGAAATACAGCATGCTATTTTTTAATTTAAAGCCTCTAATCTTTATAATCTGGCAACAGCAATAAAGAACATTTAGCAGTATTTTTAAATCTTAACACTCACCTACCAATTACATTCCCTAGCCTACAAGAACAGTGACTGTTAACTTTTGCAGTGTCTTCCAGCTGTAGATGAAAAAATGACTGTGAAGAAGAAGGAGATGAAAAGAAGAAGGAGGAAAAAAAATGCCCTGAGAACTATACCTCCTGAGATTGCTGCTGATCCAGAGCTTGTCAAGTACTGGGCACAACGCTACCGGCTCTTCTCTCGGTTCGATGAAGGAATTAAACTAGACAGAGGTGTGTTCAGTACTAAGTGTGCTGATTTGGTGGTATATCCAAGAATGTATTCAAATCTTGCAGTTTATTACTAATTTTCTTAAAGAAGAAATACTACTGAATGTGTGTTTGCACCCATGGATGAATTCTTTCCCCTCCCCGCAGACAGGCGAATAGAAGTCTTGGACTTCAGAAGTGCTTTTAGTGTCTGACAGCCCTGTCTGCATTAGTCCTTATATTTGCTGAAGATCTTGCTCAACCAAAATGATGCTTTGTCAGGACTTGTTCAGAAACTCAATGATATTTTTCTATTTCTATATTCTATAAAATAATTTCATGAAATTTACAGGTATGCTGATGGATCTAGTTTCATTCTGTTTTGTTCTGACTTGCAGCAGTCACTTGCAAAGGGATTTTTTCCATGTTTACTTGTGAACCACTTCAAATCATAAATTTCTAGGTAAAAGAGGAATTAGGATTACCAGACATTCTGGTTAGGTTTGTAAGCCTTCCATTTCTAGTGCTCTCCCTCATAAATTTGTAGATTAATTGGCAGACTAGATGTTGTGGTAAAGAAAATAATATGTTGGATAAAAGAGCATATCTTTCTAGTTTTATTTGCTACAGAATATAATCATGGTGTTATAAAGTTTTTCACAGCTGTGCCCGTGGGCTTCTCCTTGATAAACTAAAATCCTCAGCACCAAGGTCAACAAAATATGTACTGAGATCGAGGCATATCAGTTTGCTTCAGTGAGACTTTGTTTACTTTGTAAATCCCTGGACTGAGCAGAGTTTATCATCTTCAAAGCCAGTATTTCCTGGTGGAATGCACTAAGCCAAAATTCCTGGGATTAATGCTAAACCTTCAGTTGTACATGGGGCTCGGTTGGCTGTTTTTAAATTAGGTGACCTTGAAATAAGAGGCGAAAACACATTCTTGCCCTTTCTCTGCAGAGGGCTGGTTTTCTGTTACTCCTGAGAAAATAGCTGAGCACATTGCCGTCCGCGTCAGTCAGTCATTCAACTGCGACATCATAGTGGATGCGTTCTGCGGGGTCGGGGGAAACGCTATTCAGTTTGCACTGACCTCAAAAAGAGGTAAGTAGGTGTTGTATACAGTGCATTAGTTTTGTTTCTTCAGTCTTTTTCCTGACACTATTTGGATATGTCCTCTGTTTGTTAATTTATTTTCTTTTTCTGTGCTTCTGTAGCAACAGCAGCTGTTTTACTTCATCGGACTCACAATTTGACCTCTGTGTTTTCAAAAAAGACCAATAAAACTGCTTTTCTATTTTAAGTCAAAGTTGGATTTGTGTTGTACTAGTCAACGCTATTTTTGTGTGGCATAATATCTGATCTGTCAGATACTCTGGAGATCACTGGTAAAAGTGGACTTGGTCAAAGCTGCTGCTTTTCCCAGTTGTTACTTGAAGTCTGTGTACTCAAAAACAGGTTCTGTGTAAATAGTGCTTAAAGCACTTGAATGGAATCACCTGCAGATTCTGCAGAACCGAGTACAGAAAAAGTGATAACTTCATATTAGTCTAGAGCCTGCTAATGAAATTGTAGTGAAATGTTGAGAGTACTTCCTGTAAAAACATTTCCTGCTAGATACTCATACCAGTTCATCTAACTCTTCTGACTAATGTTTGGTCAAGACAAATGGTAGTTTCTCCTGCATTAAATTTGGTGGGCTATGATCCAATTTATACATCTCACTTGGCTTTTTGTATTTCCTGGCTAAATTTTAATTTCTGTTATTATGTACCATTCTTGTATCATCCACCTCTCTTGGGCTATGTTGGTTGGGGCTTTTTAAACTCGATTTTCAGAACTACGTGGCCAGCCACAGGCAAATGTTTCTCTTAAACAAAGGAGAAGAGTCAGTTTCTAATGGACATCATTGAGGTTGTCAGGCTCGTGCCAAACCTGAGGCAAGGAGGACATCCTTTCAAGAAGGACAGTGATTGTGCAGTCCTTGAGCTGAGGTGCGGGGTTTTCACAGCAGCACCGCGGTGACTGCTGGTTGTGTGGCATTCCCATTAATCCCTGTGTTCCCATCTCTCGTGGGCAGTGATCGCCATCGACATCGATCCCGAGAAGCTGCGGCTGGCGCGGCACAACGCGGAGGTGTACGGCGTGGCCGAGCACATCGACTTCCTCTGCGGGGACTTCATGGCGCTGGCGGCCGGCCTGCGTGCTGACGTCGTGTTCCTCAGCCCGCCCTGGGGCGGGCCCGACTACGCCACGGCCGAGATCTTCGACATCCAAACCATGATCTGCCCAGATGGATATCCTTAACAA
>VZSR01001685.1:18666432-18704842 GCA_013398615.1 Brachypodius melanocephalos
TCCATCTCCTCTCCATCTCCTCTCCATCTCCTCTCCATCTCCCCTCCCCATGGGGTTTGCATGCCCAGTTGGCTGACTCTGGATGATGTGGCCCGCAGGTGGAGTTCCAGGTGCAAACCATTTGTTTCGTCCTCTTCCCCACCTAAATTTAAATATTTTTATTTTTTTATTGACAAAATAAACAGTGATGAGGTTTTCCTGAAAGCAAGAAATCCGTCAGTGAATTGAGTAGCTCGCAACTTAAGATATTCATTCAATGATTTTAACTCCTTTAAATTATTTTATTAAAATATCCCAAAGGAATCAAATAGCCCTGTGGTGTGTATATATATATATGTAGATAATAACTAGTTGTGTGAGCTGTGACCTTGTCATTAATGCCACTTTTTAATTGATTCATAAAGGGAGTATCTTACTTAAAATATCTCACTAAAATTGTTCTCAGTCTTAGCACCTGCCTGTGACTTGGGAAATCACAGAAGAGTGCAAGCAAAATAGTAACTCTTAATTAATACGTAGAATTTCGTACTAGCTTATTAACAGTGATACCGAGCACTCATTAATCTGGGAAGGTATTAACATAATGGTTTCATCATATATGAAGTGTGGGGTTTCTTTTGTCACAGAATAATCTTAATTTGTTCCCTTTTTTTGCTAAAATGTAGTCATATTTGTATGAGTAAGAAAATCTTTGCAGGCATGTGTGAGAGATTCCACAAAGTGGATTAAAAAACAAATGTAAACCAAATATACTAGCTACAAACTACATTCAAAATTTTCAAATACTTCTCTGTAGTTCAGTTAAATTTTCATAAAAAGTGACTATTGGAGTTTTTTTCTACTTTTAGGGCACTAATGGTGAAATAGTTTCTGCATTACAGAAAAGAATCCTACTCACACACTCGAAAGAATAACTACAATTAATTGCATAATAGCTGAAATTGAGACATACTTTCAAAATGAATGAATACAAAGAAACCTTTCCTTCCCCGTTCTTGTTTTTTCCTTTACTGGCTTCTACATTCGAAATTTTCAGGCTCTCCAAGAAGATCACCAACAATATTGTGTATTTTCTGCCTCGGAATGCTGATATTAACCAGGTGTGTTTCTGGATGAGGTCTTGGTGAATAAAATGCACAGCTGACTTAAATCATAAGTATTATAAGCACATACATAAGACTTTTAAGTCTGTTGAGCTGAATGTGGGGTATTTGGGGTTTTTCAAGTTGACCCTTGTGTTAAGCGATTTCTGTGTTTGCTGTACTTCTGATATATTTAGAAATGGGACTGTAAGATTATTTCCACGGTTTTGACAGTTTCTGCTTAAAGCAACAGAATGGGGTTTCTTGTAGAAGTTTCAACACCAATTGCAAGGCACATACATCATTATAAAAATATCAAAACCCAATATATTTTAACCAGCTCTCACTATCTGATAAGTTGGTGAGCCCCAGACTTTCATGGCTGTCAGATTATGAAAGACTGGCAGGAAATTCCAGACTGCAGTCACTGCTCTCACTGATGAGTACATTAGACACAAATATCATGATGGTACTGTTGGTGTCCACACAGGTGTGTGGTTCCATATAGGCTGCTTGCATTGAAGTGATTCATGAAAAACACAGAATTTGTGGGACTGGTGTGGGGTTTTCTCTATTAGATTTTTGGTAGAAGGGTTTTTTTTAAGCAGTTACATGACTAGCAATTCCCTTGAGTGTCTGGTTTAGTTTCCTCTGTGTATTTTCTATATTAATTAGGTCTTGTAGCTTTTTGCAAAGAAGGGAGCAGTTCTCACAGTTCTCACCTGTGTCTGACTTAGAGTAGGCAGGGTCATATAGTGGCTTGTGGAATTGTTGGTGGCAAACAGCTGGCTTGAGAAATAGGCTGAAATTCACATGGCCTGAGTATTAGCTGACTAAGCTCATGCTGTGCATGGCAGCATTGCTTTGGCAGATGATGATTCAATTCCTCTTTGCATTTCAGACTGGTGAAATGTCAGCGTGGCTTATGAATCTTCAAACAGGGACCTTAGGCAGAGTTTCTCTAATTACGACATCTTACCACTGCATTTTATCAAATATTTCATTCCCATGATGAAGAATGACCTTAGAGAGTTTTCTGCTCTACTCATTAGCACTTTTTACTGAATTTCTAAATGGCGAAAGGCATCTACATTTCACTTGTGTTTCCACAAAAGCATAGAGGAATATTCCCCACAGGTCTGCACCTTTCCCTACAGAAGAGCTGAGCTCTTCTGGGTGATTGGGCCAGGTGTCCTGACATCTCTACATCCTGGTGCAGTTGGCTCTGAATGATGTTGATTGCTTCCATGGGTTTGGTTTAACACAGAGTAACAACTGTTGCTCAGAATCACTGCTCAGTTGTTAAAAGTTCATTGCTGGGGTTCTGGGTTCAGTTCAGTTCAGTGTTCCAGACTATGGGCCTTTTCTTCTCAGGAAGAAAAATCAGCTACTTATGCCTTTCTTTAGAAATAGTGGCAGTATAAGAACAATAAAAAAAAAGAAAAACAAAACAAAACAAAAAACCCCAAAAGATTGATGATCTGAGAGGGAGAAAGAGAATTTTAATGAAGCCCGCTGTATAAGGAAGTATCTACATCCTGTGTGGACAAAGGTGTGTCAAACATGACTGTTCCAAACCTGACCTTGGTGAATACTCTGCTCCACAGAAAACTGTTATGGGTTTGAGTACCAAAATCTCTGGCTGTATTTAAGAATTAAGTTTTTGGATTTACTACAGCTATACTTCCAGGGCTGTGAATCTCCAGGGAAAAAAAAAAAAAAAAAAAAAAACCCAACAATTAAAAGCAACTTTGCAATAAAAATACTGTTAACCATTAAGTACGATGGTTCAAATTTAGTGGAAAATACGTAATTTTTATGGAAGATAGCTATCAGATCACTGTTAGATAGCAAACATAAAATAGGGATATAGGGTTCCTGCTGCTGGAGTGAAAGCAGGGTGGTAGCTGACCTTGACCTAGCTGTGTCAGAGGACTTGATGTTCATTGCCTTGTTGGTGGACAACATATCCAACCTTGTTTCACATGCTTTTATTGGAGAAACAGCACTACTTCTGCAGGCATGGCCACTTCTGTGTAGAGTTGGTCTTGTAGAGAGAAATGAGATTCTTTGAATTCCCTTAAAAAAATCAACAGTTTATTTAGGTCGATGAGAAATGAACTTTTGTTCTTCTACCTCAAGAGGGAGCAGCGAACCCAGCGCAAGATGGTTGGTTCCTTTACAAGAAATGTAAAAATGTTTCCCTGAATTGCATCAAATCTCCTTGTTTACAAACACGTTAGAAAATTTGTAATGTGTGCAGTTCTGTTTTTGGGTTGAATTAATCTTTAACAATATTCTTTCTAGCTAGGAATAATCAGGAATAATCATTATGTGTGTGCATGTACATTGAAAAATACGTATGTTTATTACTGCCTGTTATATAGTTGATAAGTGTAATTCATGAAGTGTTTATTTAGCTGTGCTCTGCCTCATTGGACAGAGGGAGAAGTATGCACTCTCCTCTGGGAAATGGAGTTATCCCAGGTAGTCCAATCTCTTTCACAGACTCTTTCCTGTACCAGATAATACTTCTGCATGTTCATTTTTGCAGCAAAGGAGGAACCTGCAATTTGTTGCTGTAGGACCTTCTTGCTAATGGTGGGATCTGTTCTTTTCATCCCATTGTAGAAGTTGTACTCAGTTACTGTTGGTCTCTCACTGGTGGTCAGAATGTTGTCAGGATGCTTGATGGCTCCCCACAATAAACTGGTGAGCCTGAAATGTTGGTGACCTGGTCTGTTGTGAGACAGATAACCACATCAGCATCTTTATCAGCCTAGCCAGGTTCGGAGAGGGGGTAATGAGGAATTGGGAGTTTATTACTTGCCCTGCCTGTGTGTGGTTAGTGGCACAGATACTGGATTGTGCTTTAGTGATTGTTTAAAACATCATCATTCTTTGAAGATAGGCATACTGTTGTTCATGGTAGCTATGTCTCATTTTGTCAGATTGTGTTGTTGTTGGAGCTTTTGCTGTCCTAAATGTTGGTGTCTCAGACCTGGCTTATATTTCAAAATACTGCCAGAATAGAGGAATGGCTTTTTGTTTCTTGTCTAGTGTAGAGTAGTTCTGTGAGCCTAGAATTAAGCAGTGTTCTGGACCTTGATAGTCCTATGAAACATACACGTTATGCTGGTGCCTCTCTTCTTTTCTTGTCTTTGTTCCCACCTTGTCTCCATCAATCATTTTGAGAAAATCGGGGATTAGACACCAAGGGCTTGTTCTGTCTGCAGTACTACTGCCTGGATGGAAAACTGTTTGTTGTGTTTGTGAAGGTCCAGCTGTTAAAAATGACTGCTCAATGAAGGGAGTGTGAAGATGGTAAAACCCATTTATTTATTTGAATTCTCTCTTTTAGGTATGACTTTAAAATGGAGATCTAGCCAAATAGGACTTGCCAAGCAGAGTCATCTTTATTTAGGAGTAAACAGAACAATGAGCAAAGCGGGGAGTGAGAGGCCAGGAAATGAACAGAGGTTGATTTGATAGTGTTTTTAAGATGCTTGGGTATTAGGGGAGATGGCAGGTAAAAGACTGTGTGTTGATGTGTTTTGCAGGCTGATGATTTCTAAGCGAATTTAATTGCATACACTTCAGCTGTGACTATTGTGTTAATAACAGCTTTTAAGCAGCCCACTTCTAAACTCATGTGTGTTCTCTGTCCTTGATAAAAGAGAAAGCCAGAAGTTAACCACAGCATACACAAAGCCAGAGTGATACTTCTGGACTTGAGTCTTCCTAAAGCTATTTGTGCTTGCATACTGAATTGTAGTTTGCCTGCATGAAGTGAGAAGAAAATAAATAAATGTCTGCCCTGTTAAAGAGTAGCAGCACTACTGTGACGGTGTCATAATTCACCTGCATATCTGTACATTTTTAAAAATGCTGCCTGAGAGCTTTTTATTTTATTATGTTCGGTGCAAAGAATAACATTCCCTTCTTTTTCAAGTGGATTGGGTTTTGTTCCCCTTAGCTTTTAGGTTGTATGCAAGGGGAGGGGATTCTTCATTTTAGTAGTATTCTATAAAATTAATTGATTCACAGTGTCCTTGTGTGACTGCATATCAAGTCAAAAAGCTTGTATTTCTCTTACCTCAGAAAAGTTGCCAGGAGAAGAGAAAAAAATATGGTAATTTTTTTGTCCCCAGTTATATTAGTTGGTGGCTGGAAAAGATAAGAAGTTACTTTACTAAAAGAGTTTCAGTATGATTTAAAAAAATGTAAAAAAACCCTGAAGACCAGTAGGAAAACCTTCAAGTTCAAAAGAACACCTGAAGAATGTATGGGAAGTTTGCACCTCAAGCAACTTCTGCTCCTGAAATAATCTATGTTTGTTTCCCCTTTTATATTTTCATCTTTTCTGATGTCTCGTTTTCAAACCTTTTGGCTACTTTTGTGATGTGCTGTGGACTCTTTTTAGCAGTAGTCACTGAACTAAAGGATAAAAGTGAGAGGAATGTGGGGAGGTGTTGATTGAAGCTGCAACCTTTATCTCTGCCTAGGGATAGCAGCACAGCAAAGGAGGCAGTATCTGTCCACCCAAGTAATGTAGGTTTGGGCTAAATAAACCAGGGTAAGGAGAATTGCCAGCAGGGAATCATTGTATGTACACAGGAAAGTGCAAAACAAATAAATTTTGGACTAGTCAAGTTTTTAAAAGAAATTAAGAAGCCTTTCTGTATTCACCGTTGTAGTGCACTGCAAAAACAGGAGATGTTTGTCGGTATCTCTAAAAATAGCTGAACACCTTTGTTTTTCTCAAAGCATCATTCCTCAATCTGCTGTTATTTTTAGAGGGTGTCCCTCTGCCACCCCAGCACCCTTCTGGAGCTTGATGTGTGGCAGCCTTCCCTCACTACACTTTCAGGGTTGACTGAGCCCTGCCGAGGAAAACTCGGCAACTCCTACGAAATTAAATTTGCAACCTCCAACAATTTACAGCTAAGGATTGTCACAGAGGATTTGCATTTCTCTCCTCTGAATAACAGGTGGGTTAAAGAGAGTACAGTACCAGATCTGTCACAGCAGAGCTTA
This sequence comes from Brachypodius melanocephalos, assembly GCA_013398615.1. Classification (NCBI taxonomy): domain Eukaryota; kingdom Metazoa; phylum Chordata; class Aves; order Passeriformes; family Pycnonotidae; genus Brachypodius; species Brachypodius melanocephalos. Next base: position 18,672,552 of record VZSR01001685.1, read on the forward strand.
TTCCCATGTGTTTATTTAAATTTTTTTGACCTTTGGGTTTATCAAATACCTTTAGTTGTTGTTTGAAATTAATCATAGTTATCCTGGATTTCAAACTTAGAGACCAGACACAGCATATGTAAATTTTCAGCTGTCCCTTGGTGGACACCACCCGTCAGCATAGGGGCATCTTGTTTCACTTGATCTTCTAAGAGAAATGTTTAGTAAACACTAGTGTTTAATATCAATGCATTAGTCATACTTAGATATGCTAGTGACACAAACCATGCCCAGAAAGCAGGAGTGCATAACCCCAAGACACTAATTTCAGTATTCTTATATTAAGTTGACTAATCCAATTAATGTTTTAGAATAAATAAGTGACATCAGCTATAAAGGGCAAAGCCTCTTAATGCTTTTCGGAAGGGACGTTCCAATTTCTGTTTGTAAAAAATTAATAGTTAACATCTTCCTAGAAAAACTATGGATCACCCCACAGTGCTTTGTGGATTTCAAGTAAGAACAGATAAGTTGTAAAATTAGCCTTCCTGATCACTTGCCAATTTCAGATTCTTGTGCTATTTATAAGTCAGCCAGCCTCTGGATTTTTACTTAAGTGGCAGGTTCCTCTCTTACAAGAACGTGGAGCATTTTTTCCTATCACCAGAAGCTGAAGAATGAAGAAACTGCTCACACTTTTTTATCTGCAAAAACAAAAAAAAAAATAAAAGGGAGAAAATGAAAACAGAAAAGTAAATGCTTGATTTAGATAAGTGTGGCAGTTTTCTGGATAAGTGAATAAAGGTTCAAAGTGTAATTTAAATTAATCTGTTCTTTTCTCTTGATAATAGGCTGGTTTTTTACTCTCAATAAAATAGAGGAAGTTCAGCATGTTTATATTTAAACCTGCACGATAGAGTCAAGTCTCAAGGGGCTTTAGAAGTGTTAATAACACAGCCTGAACTTAAAGTTTCAGCTGCTAACACCATCTTGGCTTGAAGATCGGTTAAAATCTGCTGCAGGCTTGTGGACCCTGATAGCTTTGTCTGCCTGGGAAGTTCCCCTGCATGGGGAACTATAGAAATAATTTTCCTGCAGCAGCCTGGGAGAATGGCAGCACAGAGCAGAACTGGCTGTGGAGCATGGATCCCCACAGGACAGGTTCTCAGGGTCCAAAGTTGAGGGGTAAAAACCAGACAATGTTCAGTTTTGGTGTTTGTCCTCCTGACTGTGCGATGTCTCTTGATGAGGAATTGATGGCCTGTAAGCTGTTATCCCTGGGAGGCATTCTGAGTAGGAGCAGGAGAGGGGACAGTACTGCATGCTCCAGTCCAAAATGCAAAGTCTGCTGTGAAATGTTGTCTGTCTGTAACCATTAAGCGTTCAAGGTGTGCACAGGGCTCAGTCCAACAGAGCATGAATGGTGAAATTTCACTGCAGTGATCGTAAACAAAGCTGGGAGCAGTGCTGCCTGACAGGCTCCCCCAGCCTGCAGAGGCACTGCTGCCCCAGCCTTGCCCTCAGCACTGCCTGCAACTCCAGTGCACACAACAGCTTTTTCTTTGGTTGCAATAGCAACAACAATTAACTGCGACCTTTTTTTTGTGAGTTTCTCTGCGTGTTTGCGGCCTGGTTTTGTTTGGGTAGTTCCCCTCCACCCTGCCACACTTCAGTGCAACCTTTATGCTTCCTAATTCTAATTACTAAAATTAGTTTTACTCTTCCCCCCAAATTCGGGATGTGCTGTCTTTCAAGCATAGCTTACAGCTTGCTCTTAGCTACACCTGGGTGTCTCAAATGCCAAGTACCCTGCAAACCAGAGTTCAGCATCTCTTGCCTCAGCACAGTATGTCACGTTCTGAGTATTTCTCTTTGCTTCTGAAATCCTCTTGTTTTCGTGATTCAGGCGAGGAGGGTTTTTCAGTCACAAGCCACAAACAGCTTCTGTGAGTAAAAGGAGACATAAAAAGAGGATAGAGGCATTAGCTGCCAAGGAACGTTTTCCACCGGTATTAACAGAGCAGAGATTTTTTTTTCTGATTTTTTGTGCATTAAAAGGTTTGAGGTTTTGCCAATTTTCCTGTGCATTGATTGGGTTACTTTTTGTTCTTTGTTTTTCAGGTGGCTTCCTTAGCAGGGCCAGGAGGGAAAGTTGAAATAGAGCAAAATTTTCTCAATAACAAACTGAAGACAATAACAGCTTATTTTGGTGATCTAATAAGGCATGACATCTCCTGAACTCCACGTGGATCCTTCCAAACCCAGCCTCCCTGACTACTGCTTTGCTTAAGCTTTTGTACAGCTGGCTGGTCAAAAATGACTTAAAGCCATTTTCCACTTTAATTTCTGTTCACAGAAATTTGTTCTGTTTATTGCTACTGTCAATAAATGTTTTATAATAATTTTGACAAAACTGTAAATATAGAAAAGCTGTGAATGTGTGAAGAAAGGTCTTTATAAAATGCAGTCTTGCAGGGTTCAAGCCCAACCCATGAAAATGGGGCTCAGGATTTCTTTGTAACTCTCACATGTGCTACTTCTGTGCTTACTCTGGTTTTGAGCACCCAGAGGGTCAAGAAAAATAGCCTGAAAGCCACAGGAGTTGCTCTCTGTGCTTGAGAAGCAAAAGCATCTGAACATCAGGTGGAACTAGAGGGTCAGGTGCACCATGAGAGGTTAACCCCAGTCCACCTCTCTTGCTCCATGCTCACTGAGAAACCTTTTCATGTTTTCTTTGCAGGATGAAGGTTCACATGTTAATTCTGGTGAGTGCTGTGGCTTGTTGCAGCTCAAAGAGAGAGCTGGATGTGTTTGTGTCTGGAGGTGGGTCTCTACCCTCTGTGTATTGTCATTTTATTTTGTTTTTGATCTCCCTGCCATTCCTCTTCATTGCAAAGATATTTTGAAGAATTACTGCTTTGTAACAGTAAGCACAGGAGTTTCTGTCCCCCCTCTTTTCTAGGCCTTTGGAATCCTCACACAGGCTTCAGGGAGGGCAGGAATAAGCCAGTTTTTCCTGGTGAGGGCTCTCTGCTCCCAGCTGTAGCTTGGAGGGGAAGAGTGGCTTTTGTGCAGTTCTCCAAGCAGAAGAGGAGGCAGGTGAGAAATGTCTAGGGCATGGCTATAGTCCTCTAACTGATACACTTTTACATTAAGTCCCCAGGCTCAATGTTGAGCTTATTTTTGAGGTAAGAGTGTAGGAATAATGATTTCTAAGATAAGTTAATGCTGCTTCTCCTCTGCTTTGAGTGCAGCAGGATGCTGAAGACAGCAGAAACAAAGCACTGAACAACACATTAGTGCTATCCAAGAAAACTAGAATTACTGTAGGATAACCAGATAAGAGGATTTATTTTCCTCATTAAGACATGAAATCCAACTCTTCAAAACAATTCAAGAGACCAAAGTGTTGGTGTGTGCATGGATTGTTATAACTCAGTGCAAGTTTGCAGTGCCCTTGGGAAATAGCTGTGTTCTAGATTTGCTCTCTTCCCAGAAAAAGACAAGTGCTGAACTGTTACAGTTGCATTCGTGCTCCATGTAAGGTATTTTATGAGGATACTTCAGCTAGTTTGGATCACTGCACTTTGCCACAGTGCTACAGCAAGGAAGGAGTTTTGTGCTGGCTCTGCATCCATATTTAAAGGGAATTACTAGGGAAATAGTATTTCTTAGGAGTTTCCTATTAGGTCATAGGGGAGTTTGGCCAAGAATGCTAATACTGCAGGAGCTCTAAACCTACTGTAGCAGTGGCATGTGAATGTAGTAATGCTCTTAGATTTTCACTACAAGCTACAAACAAAAATCCAAGTCCATGAGCCTGAATGAAGAATAGATTCATTATACTCTGTATACTAAAATTTTACTGTATTTGGTTTATTGCTCCTTTTACAAATACCTTTATCTTATTACTTGGTCCTTTTTTCCTCCTTAAGGAGATGCTTTAGAAGCAATTTGAGATCTTGCTGATGCTACTCCTATAAAAGGAAGCTCTTATGGTGAAATGCCTGTGAATTTACTTTTACCCCCTGGAAAGTAATTAGATTTTGTTCAGTGCCCAGTATACAAAGTGTGGAAGCTAAAATATAAAAGGTACATTTCGTTTGAATTTTTACTTCCAGCATAAATGAACTTAATGGTGAAAAGGAACAATTTCTCAAAGATCTCTGCTGAGCTCTGCAATCACATGGAGATGTGTATCAGATGTGTATTTTGATGCAGTATCGAAAGCAGAATATCTTTTTTCATAGCTGTTCCTCTCTCTAACCAAGAAGGACAAAAGGGAATTTTTTTTGTTTTGGTTTTTTTGTTGGGTTTTTTTTAATTACAGCTTGAAGTCAGAATATGCTCTGCCAGGCTGTGATAAATGTTTGCCCTCACTTCCCACTTGCACAGAACTGGTGAAGTTCCCCAGGGCTTTCAGTCTACCTGTCTGTTAAGCCTAAAATACATCTGTGAGTACTTTTAGTTTTTTGTTAATAATTTCAACCAACAAACCCTTCATGGAGAAGAGCTTCAATCATGACTTGCTGTAAAGTGGTTTTTTTGCTTTATTTTGGAGAAAAAAGTTAACGTGGGCTGAGACACTTAAATTTCTGGACAGCTCATGGCAACTGTTTTAATACCCTTTCTGAATTTAGGTAGCATTTTGTAAATGATACATTGGATGATGAGTTACATTGCTACTGTAAATAGTCATAGAATTTTGATCTTTTACCCATTTTAGGACACAAGCTACAGGAAAAATGCAGATTTTTGTTTTCTAAGAACTAAATGCAGTAAACATATACTGAGTTCTACTTTCCAGTACGCTCTTGAACCCCTAATCTATTTAGGTTTATCCTAATTAAATCCAACATTAAATCAAGCCTATTCGTTTCTTTTTCTGGTGCATGGCATGAAGAGAAGTGATGAAAGGTGAAGTTAGGTGCATTGCAAGGCTGAAGCTTAATTGCGCATTCGGGGGGACCAGAGCAGAGCATCAGCAGGGCTGAGCAACTCTTTTCATGGTAGGACATCACTGAGCCTTTCTCTGAATTGAGGCCCCATTAGTGTTAAGAGAAAAAATTAACTGTTCCATGAAATTTTCGTGTACAGGTTTTAGAAAACCTTCCCCAAGTGTAGTGTTTCTGAAATAACATCTGGGTCTGTGTGTGCAACTCAGAGATTATGTAAGCAAATTAATGTTACACCACAGTGATCATGTTAACATTTAGCAGAGGGAAACCCCGTAAATAGCAGAAGGAAAAAAATTACTTGCAATACCTCATTGAACAAATCAGTAGAAAATTGGGTTATTTTCACTTGGTTTGCCCTCAGCTTTCATATGCCTCATAGTCACTGTTTGCTTTAACTGGCCTCCCCTTGTACACAAACCTTCCCATCTTCAAATACCAAGAAAGAGGGGTAATCCTGTCACTTAGTGTACGGTGATTTACACTTGCTGGTGAAGCCTTTCCAACACAGGCATCTTAGTATTCCTGCCACTTGAATGTCTTTGTGAGGTCCAGAATACTTTTAAAAAGTTGATTTTCAGTGGTGAAGAAGTTTCAGATTTTTTTATGAAGCTAGTAGAGATATCTTTGTGTGTGTTGCAGTGGCAGAGGAATAACTGCTCTAAAACCAGGCTTAAAATCAATTCAGACCCTCTCCTGTTTCAGCTGGCAGATGATGAAGCTGTTGAGTGGTTCAGCCTGGTCCATCTGGATGGAGTGTTAGGAATATGCTCACTCCAGCAGAGTACATGTAAGAGTGGTGCTGTGTTGATTCAGTTAAATTAAATCCCCCAACCACCAAAATTAATTCATTAAAAAAACCTCAAAAAATGAAAAAACAAACACCACCCAAAAACATTTTAAAAATCCCAAAAAGACCTTATTACTTGGGAGGCTGCTGGGGGCTGCAGAAGCCATCTGAAAAGGAAAGGAAGCAATAGGACTGGCTAAAGCCAGCTGAAGTGACTGAACCTAGTGAGTCTGGAGGTTCACCCAGGCTCTGCAGATCTGAGCTGCACACAAGCATGGAGGAGGCAAGAGTGAAGGCTGTCTGCAAACAGGGATTGTGCCCCACAGGGTTTGGTTTCTGCCTCTACTCAGCTTGGTCCTGTGGTGTCCCTTAGCAATGCCCAAGGTTTTGATGGTGCTTGCTGATGCTGAGAGCAGGGCTACTGCCTAGGGCAGAGGTGGAGAGAGCAGCAGCCCACCTGGGAGTCCTGGCAGGGCTGGGCTCTGCTCAAGGGTTTCCTCACCCCGGCGGAATTCCCAGTCAAACTGTGCACACAGCTCTGCAAAACGGTCCCTGCGACATCCCTGCAGCCTAAGGGGTCAGCCCTGGATTTCTCCATATACAGACCTAAGGATCAGTGTCTTTTTAGCACGTGTCACAACAGAGTGTCAGGGAGTGTGGGTTTGCTGCCAGCCCCTTGTGGACCCTTCTTCAAGTCTCATGCAAATGTGTCTTCTGAGCTCTTGCTTTCCCTCTCTCAGGTCTTGGCCTGCCACCTTGCAAAGCTCCAAAACCAGAGCAAGTTTCAAGATGCTTCCTCAGAAGCTTTACGGAAAACCCAGAACACTGCTCTGGGTTTCAGGGTTCTCAGCCTGCTGAGGAAAAGATTGTGCTGTTGGAGGCAGTCTGGGTTGATGACAGCGCAATTCTTCCTGTCTCTCTGTGTGCCTTTGCTCATTCTCTTCCTTTTTCTCAAGGCTGTGCTTCAGCCCTCTTGTGAAACCACTGTGGTTTATTAGAACAGTGCAATGGCAGCAGCAGAGCTTTAGCACTGTGTAAATACGAGTACAGGGGCTCAAAGAGCACCTTCACATTTGGAACTAATGAAATGCCTTTCCCCAGGATTTTATCCTAAAAACAGGGCCAAAGAATGGACATCAGAGAGGATATGCCTCTGCATAGTCACCGCAGGCTGCTGCAGGTTGAACACTTTTATCACACCAGTGCAATACTACCTAGACCTCTGGGGGGTCTTTCACGTTGTCACAGTGTCGGATACAGTGATGGTAACAGTGGCAAGAGCTTTTGTGAAAGGCAGTATTGTGATCTGACAGCAAAACCCGTCCTAAGGTATTCATTAAATTGTTCCAGGCACCGGGACAGCCTATGATTATGTCTAACAGGGGAGCAAATTGTACGCTCTGCTTTCTCGGTATGCGCGAACCTGATCTGAAAGTCTGCCTGGGAAGGTTAAACACAGCCAGCTTTGTTTAGGGGAACTCCAAACGGGCAGAGCCCATCACCCCAGAGGGTCACATGTGGGCCACTGCCTGTGCCAAACGTCTGTGCTGGTGTGGGAATGCTTTCTGTGGGTGCAGGCTGCAGCTGAGCTTGTCCAAAGGGGTCCCTCAGATGTCAGAACAAATGGATGTTCCCAGCAGATGCAATGCTATCTGTAGCTCAGGCTCACATCTGTACTTCTGGAAAGTGGTCTCCAAAACAGAAGCTGGAGTTCCCCAGGAAGCAGCTGCGAGGGGAACTTTGGGCTCCTCCTGCAGGAGAAACCACACTCCAGGAAGTGTTTAGTGGGGGGGTTTTGACATGGAAAGGGCAGGTTTCACAAGAATAATGAGCTTTGTGGGAGTTCTACACCTTACACAGAAATTACCCACCAGGGTATTCCTTAACCCTGCCAGAAAGTGGTGCTGGTAGAGTCAGGTTTGAGAATAATCCTTGTGGTCATGTAATGCAGAGTGAGATACCAACATGCAGGGACTCCTGATGGCTCAAAGAGTGAGCCAGTTGCTTCTTACTGCCAAATTTTGTGACTTTGCTGGCAGTCTTTTGATTTTTCTTCCTGCAGCTTGTAAAGAGCATTGTTTGGGGAAAAAAAAACAAACCAAACAAACAAACAAACAAAACCAAAAAAACTAACCTTCATCTAAAAATAAATCTGTAGTCCTTGCAGTTAGAAAAAAAATCCAAACCAAAAAAACCCAATAAAACAGCTGACATAAAAAGAAGACCTGGATGCATTACAATAGTTCAGAAATCAGATAAGAATGTCCAAAATGTAACTAATTTTGAATTGCTTTGTAGGCAGGTTCACCTCATGTTTTGGCCTGAGGCATAGAGATAGCAGCTGACATGACTTTTCAGCATTTTGGATTGACCACACTGCTTGTCCCTGCTGCTGCTCAGATTTATCAGCATTGTTTAAAGATCAAAGCATTTAGTATAAACAAGTTGAAGTTGCAAACAGTCTGACTTCTTGCATGTTTATTTTCTCTGTTAGTGAGAAGAATGACCTAATCCAAAATTATTATCAGTTCTCCAAAAAATCCAAAATGGAGAAATCATTTCGTTGCTTTGCAAGTAGAAAAGCAGTTTAAAAATGGATGCAGAGGCTGCAGAATCAAGGTCTGCCGAGAAGAATCCAATCTGGCTGAATTGGCAAAATCAACAGTCCAGCTAGCTATTAAAAAAAAAAAAAAAAAAAAAAAAAAAGATAGAAGGAGACATTCCACCACAGAACATGCAAAAATGCCTAAAAGCTTCATGATCTCAACTCAGCCCAGAAAAGGAACCAGCAAAGAGCAGCTGTTTGACAGCTATGAGCCATGAGGGAAGTGAACGTGAGTATCTGGCCAGCTCAGAGCATATTGGCAGACATGATGAGTGACAGGGATTAGGGACCTGGGAAAACTTCCAGGAGAAGAAATTCCAAAGAGCAGTGGGTCCCATCTTGGCAGTCACCTGTTTGGGTGAGAAATAAAAAGAGCCAGAATTTACAGCTCACAGTTTATCGGGTCGTGCAAAAAGTTTCATGAGTTGTAAAGGAGAAAGAAGCAGCAGATTATCATGCTCAGGCTACTGCAGGTGCTTGAGGGATTGCCTGGGAGCAGACCTGGATTACTGCACAGTTTTTGCTTGTGCTAAAGATGCTGCTGCCCTGCACTGCTGCAGGACCATCGTCAGCAAAGAGGAATGGTAAAAATCCATGGCAGTTTGCAGTAACTTAGATAAAGCAGAATTAAGGAAAGATCAAATTCCTGCTGGAGTCCAGGTGGTGTTAAGCAAACATTGCCTCTTCCTTTCCTCTCTTGTCTGTAATAAGAGTTTTGTATTGCCTTTTGGGCTGTGAAAGGATCTTTATTTTTCATTTACTCAACAAAAGGAATCACATGACCTTGGTGACAGCTATCAAGTCATGTTTTTGAGACCACATGCTGAGTGGTAGTGCTAGGATCTCCACCAGCACTATCAATTTCCACATCTTATTGCTGAGGAAGTAAGCACACAAGCTGCGCCGTGCTGGCCACAGCAGGACTCTCAATCCCTGTAGCACACCGGGGAAATTGCATTTTAAAGAAAAATGCCACAGATGCTTCAGCTGGTAGGCCTGGGAGCCAGCTGTCCCATGCTGGGGTTAAAGAAAAACTGGCCAATGCAACCAGAACAGGCAGCAGGGTGGTACCAGGTACCCTCTTTACAGCATCTGAAACACTTCAAGCTCCCCATGAGTCCCCAAAGAAAGCCAAGGGAAGGAGGCAGGCAGTGGAATGAGTGGCCAGCCCCGGTCTGTGCAAGCTAGCACCTGCACTGTCCTTTCCTGGTTAGATTTTCATCAAAAACAGGTCAGAATGTGTCTGGGCCTTATATAAAAGCACTTATTTTCTGGGGTGTGAGAACTTAGTGTTCTGACCACAGGAGAAAATAGCAATGCTGCAGTTTGCTGCTTGCACTTTAAAATGGATTTGCCAAGAGCACCGGGAGGTTAACACAAAAGAGCTACAAGTGAACAATTTTGTAGTAAATAAGAAATGTGTAACAACTTATGAATTTGTGACTTCTTGCTGATGCTTGGTTATTCTAGCTGAATGCTTACTTGGTACCATGGATGGTGTGATCCCCAAATCCCTTCCTTGTAGCCGAGGGGAGATTCTCAGTCTTCTCTGTCCTATTGCCTTCCTATGAGGGCAACACAGATTCCAGTCCCAAAATCAGTGTCCAGCCACGCTGGAGAAGTTACAACTAAGTACGTATCAGCAGTCATGCAGCCCCCTGGGAAGGGATCCTGCAGAGGAAAACAGCCAGTGCAGAGACCCATGCAGCCACACATCTCTGTGGTTTTATCACAGGCCAGCTGTAGCTCAGTCCTGTGGCTCACATGTGTGTTGATGGTTGGAGTGATCTAAGCTTCCCCTGGCAGGAGTCCGGATTGCACCCTCCAGGGACTGTGCTGCACTGGGAGCCACAGTAAGGGAGGAAACCACAAAATTATTTTAAAAAATGTGTTTGTGATCCAAATTAAACTACCAACCTGGAGATACTAGACAAAACAGGTGCCTTGCCCAGTGCCTTAATTCAGTGCCTTATGGGTGACTGAACCCCACCCAGCTCAGCATCCTGACACTTTCTAGCTGGGAGAACTGGAGGGCCAACTGCATCTTAAAAAAAGAAGAAAATCACTGCTAGCTATCGGTCCTTTTCCATATTTCTGTGTCTGTCTGTCTGTCTCTACGGGCAGCAACTGAACAATTCTATTTTGCATATCAATATAATTTCACTTTTCTTTCACTTAAAATTTGTTTCAGTTTGAGGTGGCTGATGTCAGGCTGGCTGGCAAGCTACCAGTATCTCATTCTCTAGGGAACAGTAGTCCCAGATGGGACTGTGCAAGCAGGGGCCACCAGCTGTAGGCAAGGTCCATGTGGATGCAGGGCATCCTGCTCCAAGCTGTGAGGGCTGGTTTGAAGCAGAAAAAGGCAACTGGGAACAGGAGTAATGCTGGCATAGTCCAGGACAGGGAATACCCAAATCTTGGCTTCCTCCAAAATTATAATCCTTTCCTTTCCTTTCCTTTCCTTTCCTTTCCTTTCCTTTCCTTTCCTTTCCTTTCCTTTCCTTTCCTTTCCTTTCCTTTCCTTTCCTTTCCTTTCCTTTCCTTTCCTTTCCTTTCCTTTCCTTTCCTTTCCTTTCCTTTCCTTTCCTTTCCTTTCCTTTCCTTTCCTTTCCTTTCCTTTCCTTTCCTTTCCTTTCCTTTCCTTTCCTTTCCTTTCCTTTCCATGTGCCACCCCATGTGAGAGCTGCAGACATCCTTACAGCTGGTGACACAGAGATTAATTTGCTAATAAATATTATTCTGTTAATTATATGTCTACCATGAGTTTTCCTAAAATTCCAGATGCTGCTATGTAAACACCACAGTTATCTAGATAGGTTATCTCACAGCCTGCCTCCCCCTCTTTCCCATTTGTCTCCATCTTGCGATGCCCCAAATGCCAACAGATGCTGGCCATCCTTATGCCCAAGGATGCTTGGGACAACACAGTTCTGGAGCTGCAATGTAGAAGGGGAGCTGCTGGGTGTAGCTCAGAGAAGAAATGATGCAACTCTTAGAAATTAATGAGGTAGTACCAAGCAGGGCAAGATTGTTTTGAAATAGGAATTAATTGTTATTGCATGCTAAGCTGGTTATGCATCCAGGTTGAGATGTACAGAGTGGGTGGGCTGCACTCAGCTGGGAGGAGCAGGGCACACAGCCAGCCCTGGACAATGTGTGTGTTTGTGTGCTTGGTGGCAAGCAAATCCGTCACCCTCTTTGGAGAGTGCTGCACATGGGAGTGGGGTGTGCCAGATGGCAGACATCCGGAAAGGCACAGGGAGACAGCACAGCATGACCACAGTGTGCGTGGCAGAGAGCACACTGGGGCTGTCCACAGAAGGAAATGTGCAAATCACAGCCCTGGGCAGACCCCAACTCCCCAGACTCCTCTGAGAAACTGAAAATTCAGGATGACAGTCCGGATCGACCTCGTCTTCTCAGGCTGCCTGAACCTGGAGGAAATGGCAAGCCTAGATGTGGCTGAGCTATTCTTGGTGCACAGCACACAGAAGGGCTGTAGGAAGATAAACTGATTGACAGCTCATTAGTTCTGGAGCTAATTAGAGTCTGGATTATAATCTGCAGCATTTGTCTCTCTATAAACCTGTCTATGCACTAGACAGAATAAAATTCCAAAATGAGGAATGCAAGTATGTTCCCTTTTCCACCCCCAGCCTCCTTTGCAAGTCACCCTCCCTTGGCAGCCACAGGATAAGGTGTCCTAGAGCAGCTGAATGCCAATGTGGAATAGGGAGGGGGAATTTTTATGTAGCTGTTTTCTCAGTTGCATCACGCTACTACTCCCAAAAATGGAATTCCATTAAATGAAGACACGAATGACTAGAAGAAAAGAAAGCTTTTTCTTTATTTATTTTTGGTTTTGTTTTGGTTTGTTGGGGTTTTTTTCTTTCTCTACAGCATCCAGTCTGTATTTAACTAAATTTCTTTCTTCTTTAGAAAACCTTTTGTCTTTTTTATCCCCTCTCAAGGCAGGCTGAGGAAATATCAACGTGGCATTCGTGCCTTCTCCCCTGCCTGGCCTGCCTCAGCTCAGCACACAGGTGGGCAAGGATGAGCTGCAGCTGCCTGGGGAGAGGATCCTTACCTGAAACTTCCAGCTTAAGCAACAAACCTCTGTGCGACACACTGAATCACTTCTCTGTGTGATAAATTGGGCCAGTTGTTTAGTTTCACATGTCCTTTAGTTTTATTCTTATCTCATACGAGCCCAAATAAGAGAAGGCTGAGACATCTGCCTTGATCCAAGCAGAAACAGATAGCTCAGAATAGCTGATTTCATTTACACCAAGAAACAAACCAGCTTAGACAAACCAGTAAATGTTTTTGAAGCCAGCTACTGATAAGTTTTTCTGAGTTCCACCTTATTCCAGAAACAAAAAGACCTTGCAGAAACACCACGATTTGGGTGTGGGTCTGTGACATATTTTAACATCTTCTGTGCAAAGGCTCTTGAGACAATGTTGGGTGTGTGTTTGTGTCAGAGATCGACAGAAAGGTGCTTTGTAAAGGTACAAGGTGCTTCCACACTGCCATGATATAATAGGTTGTTAGTGACTTGTCAGTTCATGTTTTCAATTACTGTTATTACTATTATTTCTAAGCTGTAGGAGTTTCTAAAATTGCTTTATATCAGATAATAAGTACACTCATTCTTCAGTTACACTAATTAGAGTTCTGAGTTTGATTCTGCCACCTCGATGGCTTCAAGAGCTGAGACTGGTTACCATATACACAAAGCTCTTAGCTGTTTTCCATAAATAAATTACACCCTTAAAGTTTTAACTCTCAATGTCCCAAAGACCATCTTTCCTACCTCTGGCTTTTCCATGGCTCATTCCTGTTATTTATTTAGAGTTTCTCTCCCATCAAATGATGTATCCTGCAAAAAAATGAATCTTTTTGCCTGAAATAAGAGTGCAATCCCTTAGCAACAGCTGTGCCATGGCATGTTGCTGTAGACCACATTTCTTTCAAGTTTCCTGAATGAAGAGCTCCCATATTATCTTCTCCTGGGCTGCTCTTGTGTTTCCTCCCAGTTGTGCACGTATTTCCCAGCCCTGGGAGGGGACACTGCTGACCATTGCCAGGCTACAGTCTGGAGCAGCCTAAAAATGCTGTGCATGCCCATCTAGCTGAAAACGAAGCTGGTGAGCAATGGGTAGAGCTGAGAAAAACCTTGCTTTTAAAAACTGCCGTAGAAAATACATCTCAGTCTGACCTAAAAAGAAGCAAGTCAGTCAGAACAAAGAGAGGGGGGATTAAATAATGTAGCACTATTGAATAGTGTGTGCATGGAATAAAGCTCAATGTAGGTTATTATACCAGAAAAAAAGTTTTCCTGAAAATGTCATGGCATTCCACAGGACAGAGCTCTAAAGGGGCATTGCAAACGAAGAACAAACCAAAGAAAGAAAAAAAATAAAACCCAGACCATATGAAACCTTGTAAGATGGTCCACAAGGACTTGCATAAAAGTGGGGAAAAGGAGCTATATTATCTAATAGAAGTGGCTGAAATTTTTTTAAAGCCTTGTTTTGGAGACTGTGTATGCATTTTATGGTCCACTTCCCGTCTGCCAAATATCGCTTTCTCAGAGAAAATCTAAATCTGCCTTTTTGATGACTGGAAGTTAAGTAGTGCCCAGGAACTGTGGCATAGCAGTTAGCTCTGTCTAATCAGGTAAGCTCTTTTGCTCTTCACTAGACTATACTTGCATATCATTCACTTCCCTGATTACCTTCTCACCCAGAATTTGCTGCTCTCCTATTGGCAGATGAAGTGTCTTAGCTCATTTTCTTACAGTATGAACATAAAGGAGCTGCTGGTGGATATCCATTATGATGCTCACTTCACACCTTACCTTTGCCATCAACCAAGAGCCTTCACCTTCCAGGCCCACTACAAAGCCTCTCTTATTCTCAGCACTGATAGAGGCTTTCCTATCTGTGCAATGGCTTAAATTGCTCACATAGCAAACTCATCCTCCACAGAACTAGCAGAGAGATAGGGAGAGATGAAATGGTCCTCTGGGAGCTCAGGACAGAACCAGGCCTGTTGATGGCTGCCTGTGTGTGTTGGCACACAGGACACCTCATGCCAGCTGGCATCCAACCACTGTGAACTGGTATGTGGCTTTACTAAAGATGCAGGAAGAGCCGAAGGACTCTTCATTTAAACATGCCAAGGTTAGAACATAGTGGATTTATTTCAAGGAAAACAGTAGACAAATTCTCCTTTTTCTAGGACATTTCTTTGATATTTAGCAGGTCTATTTGTAGCAAGTGTTTCCATTGACACTGTGAAGACAGCTCTCCAACCTAACCTGTCAATGGTCCACCTACTGCATACAATCAATACATCCTTCTTTCTGATGGGACTGGACAGATTAATAAAGCAAACAGCAAACAAATAATAAAAGTGAGCTCAAAACACTCTTCCTGTCTTGGTTTCTGCTAGGGGCCACATTGTAGATGTGATGAACTCAGACCCTTTCCCTTGGTTCTTACATGCTGAGAACGTGCCAGAAATGCCAAAGAAGCTGTTTAAGTCTTCCTTAAAGACTTCATCCCCCCCCTGCCCCCCGCCAAAAAAAAACAAACCCTGTCTTCAGGAGAACAGTACCAACCCATTAAACACTGCTATTGAGAGAGAATTTAGGTCATTGAGATTCAACGAGTAATATGTTTGAAAATGCAATTTATAAGTATTTCAATCATTCATGAAAACTCTTTAGATACAGAATAAAGCTTGATAATGTCTGTGATTGTACCTCGACCTGTTGAAAGATCTGAATGGAAACTTGTACAGTAGGTAGTATTTATTCTGGCAGTGTGTCAGCAGGCAATGTCTACTGCTTTTATTGCTTTGTGGAATAAAAGTTTTTGAATTTTGCTCAGCACTGAACCATTTATTGTCTTGAAATTGGCAGCAGTAATACCCAGCTGGATGCCGGTATGTTTTGTGTTTGTAAGCAGACTGATCCATGGGAAACAATCTAGCAGACAAATCAACTTTGTTATGAATTAAACAAAATCTTTACTTGGGTATGAGACATTTGAGCCTGAGGGAGCTGTTATTTTGGAAAAGGCCCATAAAAGGACTTTTTAAGACAGAGACTTTGTGAGTCTTTATGATATTCTTAGACTGCCTTTAGTTATGCCTTGCTTTGCATAACACAGTGGATTTTTATAAAACAATAACTTCTATGTAAATGGTACTGTGGTCCAAGACTCTGAGATGAAAGTCAGAACAGTGCTCAGTGCCTGGCCAAACCACTGACTTGCTTAAATTGTTCTTCTTGTGCCTGTCCCCAGGACAGGAACTGGCATTTCCTATCTGTATCTCTATTGCATAGCACTGAGAAAATTCTTCTTACAAGCAAAGAGAGAGGTAAAAAATTTACCCAGAAATAACTGAGTGCTCAGTACCAAAACTAAGCATAGTATGAAGAGATAGTTCTGTGTGCTTAGAGCTAGTCCTATCAACTCTCACAGCCTTGTGAATGTCATGGGATCTGATGTTTTCTTAATTCCCCAGCTGAGGGTAATCAAGGAACCACATGATAACCTTGACTTCATTAACACAATGAAAAAAAATCACATGTAAATATATCACTTTGTGATTGCTGAGTAAATATGAAGCCAGTCTTAAATCCTGAAGGTAAATAAAATCACCTGATGGTAATCTTGACCCTTTATTCACTCTTCACGGGTCATCATTCCCAGTATTTCTTAGCTGCCTCTTAGACATGACACATAAAAAATTGGTTCTTCATGAAATGTCCTGTAACAGTCTTTGCGTTCACCCCCAGTCAGCAACCTTTATGATTTTTTTTTTCTCCTTTACTAGTCCAAAAGCATGTGCTTGCTGACAATCAGCCTGCGGCAATGTGCATTGGCTAGTCTCACAGTTTACACAT
Source organism: Brachypodius melanocephalos (assembly GCA_013398615.1). Classification (NCBI taxonomy): domain Eukaryota; kingdom Metazoa; phylum Chordata; class Aves; order Passeriformes; family Pycnonotidae; genus Brachypodius; species Brachypodius melanocephalos. The sequence continues at coordinate 18,688,802 of VZSR01001685.1, forward strand.
GGTTTGTTTTCTGTAGTTTTAATGAAGGCCTCGTGTGCTCTTCTTCTCTGAAAATGTTGTATGCCCTGGCTATTACACACATACTCTTTGGAAGTAATTTCCATTCTCACAGACCTCCCATGTGATTTTGGGGAAGTAGCCCTAACAGCTCCTCCTCTCTTTCTGTATAAAATGCAGATAATTGTATTTCCCTTTCTGATCTGTTTTGGACAGGTTGTTTCTTAGTACAGGTATGTTATATAAAGCCAGGCTTTATAACTGATCTCTGTTTACTTCATATATCCCTTGGAGCAGGGACAGGGATTCAGCCTTCCCTGCTGCCAGGTTGGGCCAGAGGAGATGTGACAAAGGGAGGAAGCAGACACTGTTTGTCCCCACAGCTGTGCACAGGCTGAGTGCCAGGGATTACAGCCTGGACACTCACAGGTGAGCAACCTTGCTCTGGGTTACATAAAACACCGAGAACAGCTTAATGCTGCTCGGAGCTGGGGCTGGCATGATAACCATTCAGGGGCATTTTTAAATTACAAAACAACCCAAAAAGAATCAGGTTCAGTCTATAACCCGTGTCAAAGAATGTGCTCTAGGCAGCACTTTTGCCAATGATTGGGATGACACCATTTGCTCTCTTGTAGCACAGCTTTCAGAGATGGGCAAGCAGATTCTTGTCGCGTGATTTTCTCTGGACTATGACAAGCTTTAAAGACAAAGTTTCCTTATTCTTGCCTTGAATTCATATAGCTTCAGGATGTCACTTAAACCATAGCTTTAACCACGTTTAAGAGTTTGAATCCTTGATATTTTCAGGAAGAAATGTGAAAAAGAAAGAAAAACGTAATAGTTTCCGATCATCAAATATTTTGGGTGAGTCATTCGCCTGCATCGCCAGATAAATGCAACAGGACATCCTGTGAACGTTGGGCAGTTTCTTTAACTTCTCCCTTTTTTCCCCTACAACATAAATAGTGAAGTAGGAAAGAAAGTGGCAGTAGGGTCCTGTCTAGGTGCTCCTCTTTGCTTGGATTCTCTCCCACATCAGGAGAGGGAAGTCAGTCACCTCTGGGGTTATGACCTACACTGGTGCTGGGATATACAGATGGATTGTGCTCTGCTCCTGGCCAGCAGCAGGTAATTCAAAGGCAAAAACCTCCCGAGTGAGTTTAGAGAAGCTGATGTCATTTTCCTGAGCCTTTTGACTCGTGGAGGAGTTTCTTCACTGGAGCTCTTCTAAGAAAGACCCAGAAGGGGCATTTCTGTGCCACCGGTCCTTCCTCTCACCCAAATTCAAGACTAATCATCCCCAGCTAAATTTTTAGGTCTTGCATGCCCAGTACAAGAATTTCTAAGAGATTTCACTTATTTCTTTTGGATGCCAGTAAAGGGATACAGATGGCCAGAATACCAGTAAGAGTGATGTAACTGAAGTCAGGCAAATGCTGCTCCCAACAAAAGAAAGCAATAAATCAGAACACCATGATTCTGGTCATAGAGTTGGCATATTTAAAGAGACAGAAGGAAAAGCTGAATAACTGGCAAAATAAAATTATTCTTCTTTCTACTCTATGTGCAAGTACAAACAGAGCTTTGAATCTGAGATCTATAAAAAGCCAATCTGATCTTATGCAAAGGCCTTGAAAAAAAAATAATCTGATGCAAGGAAGATAAACATCTAGTCAGAAATCTTAGAGTAAGCCTGAGATACAGTTTGCATATGTGTGAATATACATATATAATCACCAAAAATTAAACAGACAGCTTTATGTTGACAGTTCAAGTGAGAGGCAATTAGTGGAGAGAGAGAAAATCAATAAAGCACAATTTTCAGTAATACTTCTTGGCAGAATTTTGGAGGCATGACTTCACATGAATTAACTGGAACCTCCTGAAATTTATCTCCCTCCTCAAAATCCCTTTTCCAAACTTGTCGCTACTATGACACTTAGAAGTTGATGAAACTGGAATAGTCATGTATTAAAAAGGGGTTTATTTCATTTTTAATTGTCTTTTATTATCTATTCCCTTTACATCACATCAGGAAATGCTCTACTTTGTTTATACAGTACCTAGCACCATGACCTTCTGTTGTGGCCATGGTTTCTATTAACCCCACTAATAATTACCAGGAACCAAATCTATCAATAAACAAGTATCATAACTTCATAATCTGACAGTGAAATTAAGAAATACCAATGTCTAACTGCTATCACATATGTTTACTTGTGGCACTGTTCTTCCCCTCTCTGCCATATACACAGAGCTTCAGAAGACAGAACAAAAATGATAAGGCTCCTTGGTTTCATTTGATATTTACATCACCATTATCTCAGGGTGAGAAGCTCCCCACAGTTCTTTTGCACACCTCTCATCTGGACTTCTCCCACTCCCTCATTCTTCGAGTGTTTTCCTGGTCTGGTCACAGGTATGCTGGCAGCAGGCATTCTGTTCTTTGTATTGGCAAACTTTTTTCCACCCGTTTTTCAATCACTGAATCTTTTTCTCTTCCAGTTCCATCTATTTCACAACAGTTTTTGTCAACAAAACACCTTCTACTCACTATCTGCTTTCCACATCAGAATCATGCCTTAAGTCTAGACTGGAAGTCTTTAGGGCAAGGACTGTCTCTAGGTTAACATTTATATATGTTTACTTATCCTCAAAAAGCCCCAGATTCAAACCTCAAAGTCCAATTACTGTAACTAATATTGGTGTGGGTGAAAAGGTTTTAGCCTTTTAATTCCAGGAACCACTCTAAACACTACTTTCTAGCCTTAACCAAAAGTTGGAGGTTACTATCCATTTCTTCCTGGCCCTCCTAACCCCTGATCTCCTCTTTCATCCAGCTTCAGGTCTGCAACTTCTCTTGAGACTGTTCAGTACTTGTAGTATAGAGCTTTTTCTTTTTCTTTTTTTTTTTTTTTATTTGCAATAGCCTTCCTGAATAATTTGGGCCTTCCCAGCTTTTCTTCAAATATTACCCGAACCATATCGTCCTTTTCTAATTGTTCTCACACTATTGTTTTCTAAAGCCTTTGATTTAGCTGGCTGACAAAATATGCAATGAAAAAATGCCAGAGGAAAACAAAATGTTCTTTTGTCCCAGATGTTATTTGTATTTCTGTAATAGCTGGGAACTCTATATATAGTTTACCCACTAACCTGCTTTCAGTGTTTGTTGGTGGTGATTGTGGTACCACTTTTCTATTACGTTCTTATCACCTAGTCTGGTGTAATCACTGTAATCCTTTACTGCTCTTTGTACTTCAGGGCACACCTAATACTCCAGTTTAAAATTGTACTTTTTTCCTTTATCTTTGATGACTGACACAGTCGAACCAGTTCACAAAAATAGTCTTTTCTGAGTAGTTAGTTAAAACATTTTTGTTTAAATCATCCTGGGAAATAAAATAGCGGAGCTGAGAAGATTAGGTTTTTACATTTACATTTATCATTTTGTTTCTTTATTTTTGTAAAGCCTGCTTCAATATAACCCACTACTGGACAATGTCAAAAAAGCATAACACGAAGCATGTGCAGCAGCACGTTCAAAGGTGATGTACTTGTTTTTGTATGAGGAGTGGGTAATTCTCCACCTACTGCCTCTGTCTCTCCTGCTCTGTCTGGCCAAAATGCATCTCTGTCAGAGGACTGGTGGATGGCTTACATGGAGGCCACATTGCCCCTTCCCTTTAGCATGGCACAAATCGTCCTCAAGGTTCACGGTTCTGTTTGCAGGCAACGCAAGAGAACAATAAAGGAACAAAGGAAGCTGCCCTTTCACGGCTTGGCTTTGCCCCAGTCTCCTGGGGCTGGAAGTCCGGGTGATGGAGCCTGCAGCTGCAGAGCAGGGGTGTCCCAGGAGGTGACATGGTGTGGCCTCCCAGAAGCTGTGGCCTGTGCCTGGGGCTGCCCGAGGCTCTGGCGGATGCTGCATGAGGGCTCTGCACAGGAGTTTGATCCTGGCTGATGCACTCAGCCCCAGAGTGCTGCAGACAGCTGCTGTCAGAGGCAGGTACAGTGTGGTGGTCCTGGGCAGGTGCTTCCTGACCACCTTGGAGCTGAGCAGAGGCGTAGCCTTGCCTTCACCCACCCAGTCAGCTAAACAAGAACCACCAGACTCTCCTACAGACATCGTTGTGCCTTGCAAACCTCTGCCTCTGCCTCTCTTCACCCTCACATCCTGCCGCAGTCCAGGGTGGCAGGCACGCTCCCCCTCTCTGTGAATTCACACATACAGGTAGAATGAGCAGCCAAAATGCAAAGAGTGGATTTATTTCATGACCTCACTAACAAGGCCTGGCCACAGAGGCACAGGGACACAGGCTCCTAAATTTGGCTGGGTTCATCCTAGCTGGCAGCAGGGAGGGGGGCTCGCTGCCTGCCTCACTATGACAAAAGATGTCTGCATGTCCCTGACAGGAATTCTCCTTCTCAAAACAGGCAGAGGATGAACAACAGCAGCCATAAGAAACAGTGTTTTCCCATGCCAACATTTTTAGTGTTCCCAGCTTCAAGGTCATTTTGAGCAAAACTATCCCCTCCTCATCAATTTTCCTGTTTTAACCCTTTCCTCCCAAGAGTCTCACAAGGGCAACACCTGGGAAAGCAGTCCTGGAATACTGACTGAAGCTCACCCCTGTTGGCTAGGGGCTGTTGTTCCCCCCCAGGCCATTCACACACTCCCCATTTCAAGGTCCAAAAGGTTTTGGGATGTCCTTGTCAGCTCTCTCCTGGCACACGCCACTGAAGTGTGGCTGTTGGGTGAAGTCCTCTACACCACCAAGTTCCTCTTTCCTCTGTCTGTCTCATGCAACCTGGCAGTTTCTTTGAGCGGTGGGAATCCCACGGGACTCCTTCACAGAGATTTTCACTGTTTCTCTTTTTAAAGAAGTAGCCCATGCTGGTTCCTGTTTATCTTCATTTGTAGTCTCCACAGTGCAGATAAGGGGGAAGCCACGGGATCAAAAGTAAACGGGCTGCTTAGTCCTTGAAGGCTTTATCTGCCGTGCCTGAGGAATCTGTCATTTCAATGACATTTCTAAGTGCCAAAATTAAATATTTTTATCACAGGGTCAATTAGGTTGGAAAAGACCTCTGAGATCATCAAGTGCAATCTTCTCATTTTAAGCAGTTTGTATTCTGGGCCAATTCTTTCAGGAAACACCAGCATGAAAGGTTTCTTTATGTGTTTACAATTACTGAGCAGTCTTAACTTTGCTCTGCGTACCACAAAAGCAAGTTAATACTGCTGTTGGTAGTCAAAACCAGACTCTTGCCAAAACTGCTATTCATAATTCTCCTTTCCAGAAACAATATATTAATGACTGCAGTCACCATGCAGTTCTCAGATATGTGCTACTTGGATTTTTGTTTATATGCAATTACAGTATTAATTATAATTGTATTATTGCAATTATTGTAATTTTGTCCTTTTTTCATACATTTTGCCTCATACTTGGGACAAATGTGTCTTAATATCTCTGTTGGTTTTGTGTTTTTTCATCAGGATTTTGCTATTGTTGTCATTACATTATATTAGATGTTAAGAGCTATATTTCTAAATCTGGTTTTTAAACATCAAGCAGGGAAATAGCTGCACACAGTGGAAGTGCTGTCCTATGCAGACATTGGATACAGCATCAGGGGTACAATTTTGATGGGTGGGCTCAACCTCACGGGCACCAAGTTGGGTGTGACTCTTCCAGCAGATTTCCTGTTCAATAGATTTCTTCTATTCCAGATTTCTTGCAGATCAGCAAAGAGCTAAAGCAACTTCTTCCCATTCAAAGACATCCAGGCATGGGAAAGCATGATGAAAAATTGTGGAGTAGAAGGTATGCACGTGAATAAAAAGTGTAGTCTCATTTTGGGACCAGAGTTGCTGACAGCTGACCAGGTAGGGAAAAAGGCTTGACTGGGGTGGATTGAAGAGACATTTATTTGAGAAGAAAGCCCTAAGGAAACAGAGATTAGCAGATCAAAGATGGGTGTCCAACTTCCCACTCAAATCAGGGCTAGCTTCAAAGTTGGATCAGGTTGCTGAGGGTCCTGTCTAGAATTTCTGAGTATCTCCATGAATGGAGATCCCACAGGCACTCTGGGCACTTGTTGGTTTAACAACCTTAATGAAGGAAATACTTTTCCTTAGATCCATCTGGAATTTTTACAGCTGTAACTTTGGCCATTGCATCTTATAATTTCATTCTGCACATCCTAAAAAAATCTGGCACCTTCTTCCCTATGACTTTCAAGTGTTCCTTCCCTATAACGTTTTCAAGTAGCTGAAGACTAAAATTAGACCTTCATCCAGCCATTTCTTACCCATGATTAACACAGTTGTCAGTTTTCCTCATGCATCACTGTGATGCAGTTCTCTAACCATCTTTGTGGCCCTCTGCTGAACCAGCTCCAGTCTGCAAATTGATTACTGATGAGGAAGGGGTGAAAGATAACAGGGTAGGAGAAAAAGCAGGAGAATAAAGAGAACAAGGAGGAAAACCTTCAAAAAGCAAAGCCCAGAGCAATTAGCATACCACATGCAAAAAAAAAAAAAATAGAAGGTGGAAAGGCAAAAAAAATAGCATGAGAAAAGTGTCCACATAGTTCCAGCTGTGCTCTGTAGTAGCTTTTTTACTAGGTTACTAGAGCATCTCCAGATTTTTTTTTTCAACAAGTTTTCATCTGAGAGAGTTGTTCCACTGATTCATTTTAAAGGTTAGCGTTGATGTGGTTTTCTCTCAAAAATGGCCTACTAAAAGTCTAATTAATTTTGCAGTAGTGTGCATAAATTATGGAGAGTGTGAAGCAGGAGGTTATTCACATAAGACAGCTGCCCAGAAAAGTGAGTGATGCAGGTTTTTGCACCAGACTTGTTCTCTCACAAATACTCATGCCTAAGACAAACAAACCTTAGACAGAGAGTAGGAGTGGCAGATAGTGATTCCCAGGTTCAGATTCCTTTCTTTTCTTCACCACAGAAGGCATGTCCATGAACTTGCTGTGCAGCCACTATTCCCATTTGTTTTGAGGAATCCTCATCTTCTGGAAGCTGCTTGCTAAAGAGTCACATGACAGTTTTTGCTCCATATGGTTGTCAGGGCTGTAGCTGTTGCTGATAGAAATGTCTTCTACTGCTTTGGGACTACTGTGAACCTTTCCTCTGATCATGAGCTTGACAGATCAGCTGGCTGTTGCTTAATGACCCTGTTACTGTAGCTGGCAGACATTGATTTGACACATCAGGGCAGGCAGGTTCTTTGAAGGCTGGGTAATGTCAGTCCCTGGCAATGCACTACATTCATGCAGAGGTGATGGCAAAGCAGAGAAACATTTGAGTAATGTCACCAAGCAGTGGGAAAACAACCCTCATGGTTTAAAATGTGTGCACATTTGCCTTTTTAGAGGAAATATTTAGTGTATTAGTCAAACAGATATTTTACATTTTCAGCAATACCTGCAAATTATGAATCATCTACTTCTGTTGTGGATATTTTTTCCATTTTAAAAAATCTTCCTGACTAATCTATGTGATTAGTCATCTAAGTAGATGTCAATACTTTTCCAAAATTGTGACCATTATTGAAATAATGATGTTATCAATAAGGGATGTAATTCCACAAAGGGCAAGTCCTGCCTGACCAACCTTGTGACCTTCTAAGATGGAGTGGCTGCATCAGTGGACAAGGGAAGGATTACAGATGTCATTTATCTGAACTGCTGTAAAGTCATTAGCATGGTCCCCCACAACATCCTTCTCTCTAATTTGGAGAGAGATGGATTTGAACAGCTGGATAAGAAATCAAAGGGATAGTTGCATCCAGAGGGTAGTGGTCAATGGCTCAGAGTGACAATGGACATCAGTGACAAGTGAGGTCTATATTGGGACCAGTGTTATTTAACATCTGCATTCATGACGTAGACAAAGGGATGGAGTACACCCTCAGCAAATTTGCAGATGACACCAAGCTCAGTGGGGCAGTTGCCACACCTGAAGGACAGGATGCCATCCAGAGGGACCTGGACAATCTCAAGAAGTATGGGAATCTCAGATAATGAGGTTTAATAAGACAAAGTGCTGGTGCTGCCCCTGCATCAGGGCAACGCCCAGTATGAACACAGGCTGGAGGATGGACAGGTCCAGAGCAGCCCTGCAAGAAGGATTTGGGGGTGCTGGTGGATGAGAGGCTGGACATGACCCAGCAATGTGCACTCACAGCCCAGAGAGCCAAACGTGTCCTGGGCTGCATCCAGAGCAGCATGGGCAGCAGGGACAGGGAGGGGATTGTGCACCTCTGCCCCACTCTGGTGAGACCCCACATGGAACCCTGCATCCAGCTCTGGGGCCCACAGCACAAGATGGACATGCACCTGTTGGAGTGAGTCCAGAGGAGGCCACTGAGATGATTAGAGGGATGGAGCACCTCTACAATGAGGAAAGGCTGAGAGAATTGAGTTTGTTTACCCTGGAAAAGGCTTGGGGGTGAACAAATTGTGAACTTTCAGTACCTGAAGGGAGACTGCAAGAAAGATGGAGAGGAGATGAAGGATCTTTTTGCAGGAGCAAAAAGGTGACAAGGACAAGAGGGAATGACCAAACTGAAAGAGAGCACATTTAACTTAGACATTAGGAAGAAATTATTTTCTGTGGGGGTGGAGAGGCACTGGAACAGGTTGCCCATAGAAGATGTAGGAACCCTATCCCAGAAAGGCCTGCCCCAGGCTGAATGGAGCTCTGAGCAACCTGTTCTAGTCAAAAGCCCATGCCAGGGGGTTGAAACCAGATGATCTTTAAGGTGTTTTTCAACCCAAACCATTCTGTGATTCTATGGTTCTCTGAATCCAGCTGAACTCTTTTGGTGAAAATATCCAAGGTGCTGAGAGTCCCTTAGTAGCTACACATCTTCTGGATGGTTCTGATACCCTCTATTCTCTTTGTAGCTCCTTATTTAGTAGCCTTTCTGGGAGGTGAAAGACTTGGAAAACGTATACTATCTTTTTTATTTTTCAAGCCCAAAATAATGCAGTTTTTTCCTGTTTATATTCACCAGCTTTATTTAGCACAAATGTGAAACTGGAAAAACTATTTCTATTATAATTTATGTAGAAATTGAAATTAAATTAGAATCTACTGTGTATCCTGCTTTAGTTAAGAACATTAAAGATTGGGTTCATTCAGTTTTTCTCTGGGCCTACACATTTCATAAGACCACTCACAGCTGCACCTGAAGAAATTCTGTTATAGACAAGCAAATAGCAAATGAGCCATAATTATCATTAAGCAATTAGCATGCCTAAAGCAATGTATGCTTCTCTGTTGGTTTAGGGACTACACAGTGCACCTCTGTGTTTCTTTTTGTGAGTAAGTTTGACTTACTTCTGAGTACCAGGAAGCTAAAATTATTTAATTTAATCTTTATGGGCAAGAGGGCTGCCTCAGCAGCAGCAGTGTGTGCACATACATGGAGTCTAATTTCAGGTTGCACTAATGACCTCGTGTTAGTAGTATTAATGGTTCAACTTGTTAATGGAAGTTGTTTAATAAAATTTAATGTTACAGTGTGGACCACAGAAAAAACATGGACAATATGCTTGTCAATTTATTTCGTATGGGTGAAAATTAATTTATATAATCTGGCATCTCTTAACAGGCATGCCATCTACAACAAGAGCCTAATCACTCCAGAGCTCAGTCTAAAGTTGCTTTTGACATTTGAGTTGTGTTTATAGTGCCACCCTTGCCTCCAAGGCTGTGGTCCAACCCAACAGTAAACCTCACTTTAAATACTACTGGACAAATATTGCATTAGCTGTCTAATACAAAACACTGCCCTGATGCATACAGTATAATGTTTTGATAGTTTAAATTTGTATCAATGAAATTTAGGCTGGCTTTAAATTAAGATGGTTGCAAGTATAAATTCAGTGGCTCTTTCACAGCTAGCTCTGTTCCAAGAGTCTGCCTAAATGCCCTGTTGCCTCTGCCCTGTTCAAGGATAAGCATCCTTGGATGTCAGCTGTGAGCTTGCAGTCTTAGATGTGTTGATCATCTCTAACAGACACTCGCCAGTCAGATTTCTTTGTCATGGATCTTACCCAAGATTTCTGCCATCTTTTCACCAAATCTTTTCCTTAACCCTTTCCTTTGCCTCGGCATTCTCACAGTCTGCTCATACTGTCACTGACTCACACTCAAGCCATAAACCTGTACAAGCCTTAAACACAGCTGGTGTTCCTCAGAAACCACCCCTTAGGCTGCACCACACGGAAGCTGCCAACACCTGAGCTGATCCAGTCAGGACAGAAGCTGCTGGTCTAGACTTTCAAATAACCTTCGTAAAGTTTCATGACTTGTTTAGATAAGGAAAGAACAAGGATTACTTCTATTCACCTGCTAAACCAATTCAGATGATTGTGGCCAAAACCAGAACAGCAAGAACAGGGTGTGCGTGGTAGCCAGTAAGCTCAACAGTCCTGGGGCAGAAAATGAGTGAATGCAATAAAGAGGTGGCTGTGACTACACAGAGTGTCCTAGGACATCCAAAGAGTGGATCCAGGTGACAAAGCTCATGTACTGCCACAGACACAGAATAGGTTGATAACAACCATAGAGAATATTAGCAATTTCTGCTTCCTCAGGATTTCCTGCTACCTCCGACTTAGCCTTCCTGACTGCTTCATATCTTACCCTAAACACTTCCACACCAGATAACTTACCCAAGGCTCAGCAGCTGCTAAGGAACAACTCCTGCCAGAGCAGGCCCTGCCAGCGGGAGACACTGTATGAGTTACTTGCTACAACACATCCAGGACAAGAACTCTGCTAGTGCCCATCCTCCACACTCTGTGTGTGTGGACATAGAGCCTGTGTCCAGTTTTGTTCAAGATAGGATTATATTTTAGCCTTTGCTTTTCAATTACTTTCTACTTTTGTTTCCAGCTGAGACCATTCTTTGGGGCTCTCACAGAATGGCTGGATGACATCAGAGATGTCCAGGGTTGAAATTTCAAATATTCCAAAGTCTGGGGCAAAGAGCTGCAGAGCTGAAATGGATGGGATGGCACAGCTGGGATTCTAAAGCCACTAGGGCCTGTCTCCAAGAACAGGATACAAAGAGCTTCATGGGGAAACAAGAACTGGGAACAGGAAAGTCAGAGAAAAGATGATTTATTGCTCATATCCGACATATGCGTGATTTCAAGTTACAGCAAACAGCTGTCAACCACTCAACACAAAACAATTAGTCAGGTTGTCCCTGACAACGTGACCCTCACAAATTTCACAGGAAATGATCAAGCTGCAGCTGGTGGAGGGACAGGCTGTAGTTCCACTTGTTGCACTCCTGCCCTGCCACCATCTGCTCTTTTGGCTCTCTGAGTCTTTGTGGAGGACACAGCCTGCAGACAGGAGCCTGGTTTGGAGGGGCAGTGCAGAAGCCCTCCAGCAGCCTTCTAGACAAGCTGCCCTGCCATTTGGAAACCCCACCCTGAGGTGGTAAAGCCAGAGGTCCCAGCACAGCTAAGTTGCTGCTAAGTGCAAGAACAGGTGAGCAGGCTCATTCAAGGTGAGGGTTATCCAGCAACTCCATACTCCAAATGGGCACAGCAGCAGATTTGTCCATGGCATGGCTGCACACCATCAGACAGGCAGGAGATACGAAATGAGTGAGTGCTGTATGTCCTGCTAGACCAGCCACTCTCAGCTGACAACAGTAAAGTATCCATAAAATGATCCACATTCGCTCCTCTTGACATTCCTGATGGTGGAAAATTGTGCCAGGTCAGGAGACAGGGAATAAAGAGATCACCCCGATGAGATTGCCCTTACAGGTAGCATAGCCTTCCAACACATTCTCCATGTCCACAGAGAGTGCAGGTTGAGAACTTTATGGGTTGCAGGTGTCACCTCCTAACTTACACAAGTAGCTGTCACCTTCCCAAGCCCAAATTGATGGGCAATGCACCAGAAAAAATTTCGGTGTTTCTGGGTTTTGTGTAACCAAGGCAACCTTCTTCTTGATGCTCAGTTTCTCCAGTGATAACTACCTTCTGTCCCAGGTAAGAGGTGCTTCTCACAAACCCTGTGCAACAAGAGGAGGGGTTTGATAACTTCAATTGGCACCAATGTTTTACTCAGTAGTACCAGCTGTGACTTCATTAACTCAATGTCCACATGTCACCCAATGCTGTGTGCTGTCCTAGAGGAAAATGAGAGCTGCATGTGGTCCATGGATGCTTCATACAGCTGTGTGGCTGTGATCAGCAAGGGGATTACCTGCCCACTGCTATGCAGCTGTTCAGGGGCAACCTGAACACTGCGCTGCCCTTGTATGGCAGCAATGCTAACAACAGTCCAGTGCCTTCCCACAGGGAAATCTTCTGTAGCAAGCAGCTGATCCTGGAAAAGGAAAAGCACTCTTTGACAACAGCCCACTGTGGAAACTGACTCCAGAAACATCGTGTTGCTTCTGTACTAGGAATCTCTGTGGTGCAGGACCTGCAAGATGCAGGCTGAATGCCCATCCAGGCTGGTAATAGGAGGTGCAGTGCCCTGAACACAAGGCAGAGAACAAACAAACAAAAATATCACCACTGTGTGATCTTGCTAATTTGAAATGATCACACACCTGCTCCTCAATTAGCTCAAATCTGTCGTTTCAGGTAATTCAATATTAGTGATCACAGAACGGTGTGCTAAATTCAGCATAAATTAAACACATTCTTTATTAATGTGGGCAGTCTCTTCAGACCAATAAGGATATCTGCAAATGGCCACAAATCTTTAAAAGAGGAAGATTCCTGGAATCACTAGTTGTCAACTCAACCTTCTCATTGCTACCCAAATGAACTGTGAAGAACCCATGTTTCCAGCTGCTTCTCTTGGCTCTGTGAGATGATACTCATGAGAACCACAACAATCCTTTATTTGAGCTGCCATTTCTACAGAAAGGCAATGGGGATATTCTGTAGAGTGCACAGAGGCCATTTTCAATCTCCATCAGGATACTTAGGATGCTGTCCTACCAACACAACCTAGTTCATTGTGGATGGTTCTCAAACTGGCTTCCAGTATTGGACCTGCTTTGATTCACTAAACAGCAATCTTTCTGCTCACAGCCATGAAACAAGTGGAAACAAAATGATTTAGAAAGATTTCTATGTATAAAAACAGGTAGTGTCAAGTGAATAAAATATTTAAAATCAGCAAAGATGCAGAAGAAGCAACTTTTACTAATTTTCAGAAGTAGAGGATCTCAAGGCAAGTATTTTTTCTGTCTGCTGTATTATTATGAGTTGTTCACATAAACTGGAATTAACAAGATGAAATAAAAAATGCTGAATTGAGGATTTTTTTCCAGAAAATATCACTGATATAAAATGCAAGTGGCTGTGCTTTAGGCAGACCACTCCCTACAGGAATGATGCCAGCTTTCCCAGCTTTAGCCTAGTTAGTATATGTATTGTTAGTCTAAACAACAGGTCAAATGCATGTTAAGTCAATATACAAAGTTTATAAGGATCTGTGGATTATTCCCCAAAGTGTTTTTAAATATTTTACAAAATTTTAATCACAAAATTAGTCAAGACTGTAAATTATTGTGTGATACATTTCAAAAAATCATAATGGAACTCACCTTTAAAAACTAAGGTTTTGTTTGTTTGTTTTAATTTCTGTTTAGTATCACAAAACTTAATTTTCCCAGGCTCCAAACTGGAAATGAGAATGGGAACTGATGAATATCCACATAAAAAGGTGCATTAACTTGTTGTCTCATACTTGGGAGTAAAATTTATTTTCTATATTATTTTCTTTGAACAAACAAAAGCAACTCATCTTTCACACATGAAGAGCATATTTACAATAAAATTTATAAATATTCTGCTTATAGGTCAACATGACTTTCTTTACAATAGTAGGTTACAATAAGAAAGGAAATTATGAAAAAAAATATTGCTAAAGAATATACTGCTTTTATTTTCTCCAGCAACACTGAGTGAAGAATGACTGTGTGACTTGTATCTCATTTTTTATAATCCACTCTTTACTACTTGTTTAAAAATTGGTACCTCATTATAAAGCATGTTGACAATATGCAATTTTCTTAATGATAATGCCTTGAGATAAAATTATGAGAAAAACAATATAAGTAGTGATTGTGTAAGTGTTGGAATTTCTAAGGAAATCTACTGTGAAACTCTGGCTCATACAAAACAGCCACATGCCTAAATGTTTTAGCTTTACATGTGTCTGTGCTCTATCTTTCCCTGTTCTTTCATAAAGAATTTAAATCCTTGAAAATCTATTTTTGAACAAAGTGATCTTTTCCCTGCTTTTTCTTTCATTGTATGAAACCAGGTATTCCTTGGGATCTCCCTCAAATTATTTCCCTGGTTATGCCACTTATGTTTTACTGACTATTTTTCAGTCTTCTATTAATGCTCTGCTTGTATTCAAACACACTGCAGAAAGAGCTCAGCAACAATTAGATTAAGGAATACATAAAATGTAGAGAGAAGTTTGTTTCCTGTTTTCATTGTCCATGGCAAAGTTCGATTTACTGCCCAGAGTCACAGTTCCCTGCAGTTTGTCCCTCTCCATGCCCCCTGACACAATCCAAAGAGGGATCAGCAGCAGCTACCTACACAGGTATGGAGAGGGATTGGTGTGGAGCCTACAAGGCTCATTAAGTCAGTAATTAACAGCGCCCAACCAGAGCTGACCGGAAAGTTAACATGGTGTTGTGGTTTAACCCTAGCTGGCAACTAAATACCAAGCAGCTGCTCACTCACTGCCTCCTTCCCCATGGGATAGGGAAGAGACCTGGAAAAAAGTGAAAACTCAGGAGTTGAGATAAGAGCAGTTTAATAATTGAAACAAAGAAAAAAAAGAATAATTACAGTAGTAGTAGTAGTACTACTACTAGTAGTAGTAGTAATGAAAAGGGGAGAGAGAAAGAGAGGAATAAAACCCAAGAAGAAACAAGTGAAGTATTGTCCAACAGAGTTGCTCACCACCCACTAATCAGTGCCCAGCCCACCCCCAAGATATGATCAGCCCCCTCCTAGCCAATTTCCCCAGTATATAATAATATATATAATACATATAAATACTGACAGGTATGGGACATCCCTTTGGCCAGTTCAGGTCAGCTCCCTCCTGGCTTCTTGTGCACCTGCTCACCATCAGACCATGGAAAACTGAAAAGGTTTTGAATTAGGGTAAGCACAAACAACTAAACTACAGCATTCTCATTAATGTACAGTGTACATTATTCTCATACTAAATCCAAAACACTGCACTGCACCAGCTAACAAGGAGAAAATGAGCTCTATCCCAGCAGAAACCAAGACACATGGGCCAGTCTGGGGTAGTCCCCACATTCTGGATGCCAAGAGCATGGACTTGGCCTCCGGCATTGCCAGCTGGCCTCCATAGTGGAGCACTGCCTTGCAGCCATGCTTAACTCAGCAGCAGAGACGTTGTCTGCCAGTCAAATCTTCCCAAAGCGGGAAATCAATTGCTGGGCATGAACGCTGGCTGGCTAATGTGACTCACAGTCCTTCCTGCAAGGACTTCCCCTTCAGTGACAGGCTTGAAGTTTCATTCTTGCCCCATTTTACAGCATCCCCCATCTCTCTTGATCTGTGGACAAACACATCTAAAACATGGTGAACAGCTGATCTACAGATGTAGTGAGGCTGGAATCAGCTCTTTTTTTTTCTCCTTTTGATGAATATATAATGAGAGAGAGAGTTCCTTTTCTGCTTATGCTTTCTAAAGTAGATTTTGTACATATTCTACTTAACCGTGGGAACAAGGATACATAAAACCACAACATTTCAAATGATACTAACAACCTGTCTTTTTAAAATTTTTTTATAAAGCACAGTGTGTTTGTTCTACTCTAACCCTTCTTCATATTAGTTCTTTTAGGGCAAACCTGATGTGTTTGTTCTACATCTCCTTAATTCACTATTGCACAGCAAACTATTAAGGGTAATTAGCACCTGTTGTGGTTTGAAAGCAAAACAAGTGAGAGGCTCTAA
>VZSR01001685.1:18704942-18756833 GCA_013398615.1 Brachypodius melanocephalos
GCTAATCCTATACTACAACCCAGGACAGCACCTCTTTTCTTTTTCCAGATTATTCACATTATAGATAAGATTGTATTCTACTAGACTGCTGGACTCTATTATACGTTTATGAAACTAAATTTTATTTTCACCAATGCTTTGTTAGGAGAAGATGAATTTTAAACTCAGTGGAATATTGATAATGAAATGAATAAAGAGGAAAGAGGGGGAGAACTAGCCAGATGTGGGATCTGTGCAAGATCTGTGCAAGAAGATCTGTGCACTTCTCCAAGAAGAAAGGTACAAGATCAAGGTGCTTGCCCTGTGGAAGAAATTTGAAACATGAGGTACTAACAGTGCACTTCCAAACAGAAACAGCTCATTTTACATAAACTTTTGGAATCCAGATTTCCTACCAAAACAAACCACCAAACCCAAGACAATGTATATTTAGTCAGATCTTTCCTTTTTGTATAAATTTTCCTTGGGGAAAAAGTTGTTTTCTGGTTTATTTGTTTTATTTGTTTTTTAAATTATTGTTACTGTTACTATGAAATACCTTTGCCTAAGCTGGGAGAGGGGAGAAACCATTTTATTAACAGGATTCCTTATTGTCTCACCCTACAACACTTTTAGAGGCTGGTCTAATACTGAGTATGTACACAATATTATTTTAATCATTGATTATACAGTTCAAAGAAGATCAGAAATTATTGCCCACTACTTTCCAGAGCTCCACAGGTGCTCAGGGACATCTGGGGCTGATTAAGAAATGTGACAGCTTAAGGTCTCACTGCTTCTATGGGCTGAGTCTTCTAGACGGTCAAGGCAGTGACCCGTGTGCAGGAGCCAGGGCATGGAGACAGGACTGCAGCACACACCAACCAGAGGGAAGTGATTGTGCCAGCTGCACATCACCACGAGTGGCAGGCCTTTACACCAGCACCAAAGATCTGTAGGTCCTGTTGGCATTGATCAGGTTCTCCTCATAAAACCAATAGCAGGGTGTGAGCTGCACTGAGCTGTTTTCAGCTATTTGGTGTCCCGTCCTCACCAGCTCCCGAGTCCACTCCAACCAACACTTAGGCTGTACTGCTGGACTTTGGGAAAGTGTATGGAGGTGCCTTTGAGTGTCTTGCATCTTGTAACACTTTGATTGTTTCTCAAATTTAATCCATTATCTAAACGCTGTTATATGGAAAGCTTAAATGCTTTTCATTTGAAATTCTGCCTTAGAAATGTCCATGACCTGAACTCGCCCACGTGGTCTGGCAGTGCACTCATGACACCTTGACTCTAGCTCTTGCAAAGCTTTTCACCTGCATCCTCTGGCTGTTATGTCCATGCATTCATATTTCCTGTTTTGCTGACCTGTGAGATTTTTATTTCACTTTTCACCAGGCTAGTAAATCATTCTTGAAAGAAACTGAAAGGTATGCTTACTTGTTCTTTGTTTCTCTCAACCAAGCCTCCAACGGACCTTAGAAGCTGCTTACAGTGAATTTTTGAAGTTCGAGATGGATTTTTGGCTGTCGGCGGAACAAGACAGCCTTTTTTTGCCTCTCAGACTTAACAGGGTTTCATTTAGGTGTAACTTTTAGAGGAGGCTCGCTCCTCTCACGGTGTCGGCTCTGAGGCAGCCCGGCGGGGCTGACCCCCGACACGCCGCCGCAGTCCCTGCCCCTGCTCGCCCCGGCACAGCCGTGCAGCCGCCGGCCCGGGGCCGCCCCCCGCTCTCTCGCTGGCCCCGCTGTCCACCGCATGCAAATGTTCCCGGCAGCAGGAAGTACCCGCGCTGCGAACCAACCGCGGGCCGCGCCCCGCCCGCGCAGCCCCAGCAGCTCTCCGGCCCCGCCGCTCGGCGCCCGGGACTCCGCGCCCCGGAGCGCACCCTGCACTTCGATCGCTGCCGCTCACCGTGCGCACCCGGCAAAGTAAGTGCCAGCCCCCGGCAGCGGCGGTGCCGCCTCGCCCCGCTTCTCCCGCGGGGTGCCGCCGAGGCTGCCCGGCCGCGCTGCCGCCGCTCCCCCGCCCCGGCGCGGAGCGGTGGCACCGGGAGCTTCCCGGGCGGCTCTCCCTCGCTCCTGTCCCCGCGAGGAGGTGCCGCTGCCGCCCGACCTGCCCGGTAGGACTGGATGGGGTCTTAAGGGAAATAACCACGCTTGGGATAAGAGAATCATTCTCAAAAGCATGATTTATCTCATACCCCTTTGCCTGGCTTCTGCCGTGATCTGGAGGGCTCGGATGCCTTCTAGCTGTTTCGTGCCGGGGAGCGTGTGAAATTAGCTGGTTAAAGTCTGCAGTTGGCGTTTCAAGCCCAAACGGTAGCCTTGACTAAGGTGAGGTGATGTGATCCCTGAGTATCCCTTCTTACCCTGCTTTTTTCTAGGAGCGTAATTTCTGGTGCGTTCTGCAAGCTGAAGCTTCTTCCTCTTAACTATATGTTCAACTGTGCTTGGAGTTAAAAGAAAGATGAGAAAATGGTTTTATGATGTTTGGTGCACAGTGTTTCTTGCAGACTACTCTTATAGGTACTGTATTTCTGAGGAACGGTCTTGAAGGGGTTTTGCCTTACAATTTTAGTTTAGGAGCTGATGCTGTACCTTCAGTAAAGCAGTTAAGAGCTGCTGTTGAAATTGCATCTTTCAAGTGTTTGCAGTGAATGGGTTGGCACAAACTCATCTTACTGCCTTAGTCCCCTCCGTTGGCACTAAAGACCAAAGGAATTGACACTTAAAACTTGTTTAGCCAGGTTATATTCCCACAGATATACATAGGGAGCACAAAGCTGGTTTCATCTGAAACTCTAATCAATAGCCCACCTCCTGCATTTCGTTCCCACCTTTGAAGAAAGAGAAGCACTGATCAGTCTCAATGTATATCTTACTGGACATTGTAATACAGATTGAAAATTAAAATTTTTCAGCTTGATTCCATCAAGTACCTGTAAGACTTTTGCAGTTTGGGAATGGTAATGTTAATGAAAGTATCTGTAAAGTACAAGTGCCGCATAGATAAGTCTGCACTCAACACAATATTACTATATAGTTAAAACAAAAAGCAGAAGATACGTGTTGAGAAATTGCAAAGCTATGTTGGGAAAACATTGCTCAGTTTTACCGAAAAAAGAGTCAAATTGTGTTTGTGTGGATTGTTTCCAGCCCAACACTGAGGACAGAATAGGTGTTATTTTTTTAATACGTACTATCAACAGCACTGAAAGTATGGATGAGAAAAAAAAAATCAAATCGTTTTCTCCAAAAAAGTAGCAACAGGCTAGCAATCAGTTAGATACTGTTAATAGGATGTTACGAAACCTTCCTTCGGGAAGGATTGAAATTAATGAACTGTGAGATCAAAAGATGTATCATTTTATGGATCTCTTCTGAGATTTAAAGCTCTTCTTTCTCTGTTTCAACTTTCTGAGCTACCAACCAGTTAGGAAAGAATTCTTTATTTAATAACATAAAAATCTGTTTTAATCGTATGCTGTTGAAATAATTTTTTTTAACCATGATGACATAGAATGATCATCTTTGTACAGTAGCTGGCTGACCTCAAGTTATTCTGCTTTTCTCTGTTTTGGGGTAAATAAGAGGGTTTTCCTACAGAAATATACAGAAGACATGGTAAGGTTTAGGCCTTCCTTTTTAAGCCCCTTGACCAGTGGAGTTGTGCAATGACTGTTTCTGACAAAGCAATCAATTGTGAAACTTTACAATGCAAAGTTAAACCCTGTTGCCTTCAAGTTGTTTAATACTCTGGGGTTTAATGTGGCCCTTTTCAAGGGAATTTCCATAAATGTGAAACCATTCCTTGCAGGTATTTATGAATAGATAAGTATTTATGAGTATTTATAAGTCTTTATAAATAACTACTTCATGGTACTTTTTGCCCCCAGTTTATCTATGACCTGTCTTAAGTGACCTCTCTTCCTATGGCCTTTTTGACTCCTGGAAGCGTAAATGGCATCACAAAATAGCAAGTAATGCAGGAAACAATTCCTGTGACAGGCAATGAAAACAAGTCCCAGGTCTTCCTGGCACAGCTTAGTACCTGTTCTTCAGTGGGGTGTGTCACCAAATCAGAAATGCTACACCTGGCCCTTCTTGTGGGGCACATCAGGGAACAACATTGACCTCTCTGTAGTTATTTGGAAACGTTTAAGTGCTGCTGCATTTAATCTCAGATGTGGTTCCCTTGCTGTCACAAAAAGGAGATGTTTGCCTGCCTCTACTCTGCATGTTATTTTGAATCTTAATAGGAATCTTTGAGGTTTTGGGATGAACACATATTGATCATGAGACAATTCCTGTTTTTGTGGAAGGGCTAGGTGATCTGGGAATGGGATGAGACCTTTCCTCTTTTCCATATGTGCATATCCTGGGTAACTGAGTGATTTTTTTTTCTTCTGTCTGGGGTGTTGTAAAGCCATTTTTACTCTTGGGGTTCAGGGAGCCCTTTTCAAAACTGAGTGAACACAGCAAACAAGCACATGGGGAATAGCTAAACCTAACTAAACTAACTAATTAATGGGATGGTGTTAGGTATAACTTAGGATTCCCAGCAATCTTCTGTGATAGCATGGCTGTACCCAGAGGTGGATGTTTGCTGCCACAGAGATCCCAGAAGGATATGAGCTGTCATGTGCTAATGCAAGGGATGGGAGGAGAATCTGTGGGCCAGGGATCCTGAGGGTTGTGTGAAGTTTATGTCCAGAGAATGATACTTCCTTTTGAAGCTATGGAGCCGAGTGTGTAAATGATCACACCAAACCATGTGACTCTGTTAAGCAGCGTTTATTATAATATTGCCTCTGTAGCATTTCTGTCTCTAAGCAAAAAGGCTTCATTCTATAGAAAAAACAGTTGTCCAGCTGGGAATTAGGATTTTTATCCTGTTGATCACATTCCTACTTCCTTTTTCTCCAATTTATTTCTGTCCCCTCTTTAATGAGAGTGTAGGAATGCTAGAGATGGTATAATAAGAAAGGCTTCCAGACTTGCTAAGCCATACCACAACAAACTGGAGATAAAAATGTAAAATTACGTTTGTATGGAAACAGTCTTTAATGACGCATACAGGGTGAAGGATTCTGCCACCCTGTAAACAGCAATGGTGCCTTCTCAAAGAAATCAGCCTGTACTAATAGAAGACAAATGCAATGTAACTGTCCTTAGTGTGACTGCTCCTAGTTTAAACTTCATTGTCCTTCAGGGAAGGATGGAAAGGTCTGTGCTTTCGTATTTATTTTTGCCTGATTCAGATACATTTCCTGTTGACATTGTCATTTAATGTTGTAATTTCCGAGACTGAATTATTCACGTTTGAGTTCAGCATCTTTCCTGAAAAATGTGGCTTCATGGAACAAAACATGAAGGCAGAGCTCATCATGTGCTGGAAGCATTTCCTCCAAATATTTATGAGATACTTGTATTTGTTTTGTGCCCTAAAGAAATACTCATAGAGGTAAATAGATTGGTTACTTTTGTTAGGTAAATGTCAGAAGATAAATGGTATTTTGACAGTAACGCTTCACTGAGAAGAAAAGAAGGAAGACACTAGGGAAAGGTGGAGGGAGTAATGGGTAGGTCTTATTTCTCTGGTGGGTTAAAAGAGTGGACTAGTACTGTCCAGGCCAGCCTTTGCTTTCCCTTGGGTCAGCATTGCCTATCTTTTTCAAACTGCTGGCATCTTAAGTATCTACAATTGGTTCCTGTGTTTGCACAGCACACTTGTCTTACATCTTCAGTTCAAAGGACTACAATGATAAACAGCCTGAACAAAGTGTCCTTCTTCCTCTATGGTCTCTGCTGTGTGTGCAGAAGGCTTCTTCTTCCTGTGGTTGACATATTGGAGAATTTCTTATTTTAATTTGCACAAGCCAGCTGTGATAGGCAATAGTGCAATCTTAAACTGGAACACGTGATAGTTCCCCACAGACGATGAAGTATGGGATGCAGCTACTCTTCTACAATGGCATTTTCTGCAGTTTTCTCTATTTTAAAGGGCTGCTCTAAGTATGGAAATGATAACGTTTTGAAGGGAAAGGACTCCCTCTGGGATGTGCTTTTAACTTCTCCTTTGTTGCTTTAAAAAAAGCTGGTTTAGGAAGTTCGTCAAAAAAAGCATAATCTGTTAAGTGGGCTTTCTGATGTGGTATCTTCAATCTACTGCTTTTTTCGTGTTTCCTTCATTAGTTTGTACAGATAGGCAAATACAAATCTGGTTTGGTTTGCCTTTTTTTTTTTAATGAAATCTTACTCAGGTTTTAACTTAGATTTAAACTGAAGCAATATGGTATCACAGGAATTAGTACAGAAATATGTTTGGCTGCTGAGTGGGTTTTCTCTTTCCATGTATGACTGTACTAGGGGCTCAGAACAAAATTAATACCAAGAGTTAAAGACTATATTTGAGTGAATCCCTATCTAGTGGTAACACATTTATAAATCAGTAGGTCTGACCTATGGCTAAGTTTTACTGTAGTCAGACAAAAAGAATATTTCCTGGTAGTATCAACTGAGTAGGAAAAGTTTTGCATTATAGTACATCTATCGCATATATTGAAATTGGCTGCCCCGAGTGTCCCTTGCCAGAATCATGAAGTTTATATTCATTAGATCCAGTGGACAGAAAATGGTTTTCTCCAGGGCAGCCCCAGCCTTACCCTGTGTTTTAATGGATTTTTAAAACCCTTCATTAAGTACTAAATTCCCTGGGGAGCTGTGATTCAGGTGTGAGTGGACAAGGACTGGAGAACCAGGGTTAAGTGATTGCCAGAGCTGGTGTCAGTGTCACTGAGGAAGTGAAAGTTTTTGGTAAACAAACAGGAAGGGGATGGGCAGGAGAAAGAGGAAATCCTATATTGGATGTTCTGTGTTCGACTTGTTCAAAATACATTGCAAGAATCATTTGAATGTGCCATTGTGATGGAGCAGAATGTGCAAATGGGATTCAAAGTACATTTTTGTAACTCTGGGCTTACCATTGCAAAAGATGTGCTGAACTGTGCAAAGGCTGGAGGGAAGCATTGCAGCCTGTGAGGGGTGTTGGAAAACCTGCCTTTTAAGCAACTCTTCTGCTGGATTGCTGGTGTGGCAATTTGTCCTCCTTTTTCTGTCCAGCTGTATTTGCACTGGCTTCAAGAGAGATTCCAGCAGCTCTCCTGGCACCAGTGGAGAAGCACCAAGTCATTCTGAGGTGAATTCTGAGCCCATTTCTCTTGGGATGTAGATGGCCTGATTGATGGCAGGCAGCAGATAGCAGTGTTCCCACTGTGCCTGACCAGGAGAGCTTGCCTCTTCTCAAAATCTCCTGCTAGATTTCCTTGGTAGCAGTTCCTCTCTCTCTGCCATAATGCTTACCAGTGTTTCCAAAAAAATCCTTGACGCACACTGCTTCAAATGTCTTCATTAGTAATAATGTGCTGTTTGTTTGAGGTTTTTTCTCTCCAGTTTCCTGGAAAAATCCATGTTTCAGTCTTTACCCTGCTGTAAGAGTACTCCCTACCATGATTTCCTTTTTTTCTTCTTCCATCATTGTTTATTTTTATTTTTTTTTTGCCAACATCGTTCTGCTGTTTCTTTCTCTCCAGCTTTGTCTTCAGGATTGTCAGTTATAAACTGTTTATTTCATCTCTTGATTTAGACGTCTGCAGCAAATTTTCTTTTCTCTTTCTTGGAAAGCACCTTTCATAATCCAATTATCATTTGTAAATGACTTGTCAGGGAATACTCATCCAGAAATACTTACCCCCAGCCCCTTGAAGAAATGTGAAGTTCAGTGGAGTAACAACCTGACACTACTGACATGGTCTTCAAGGTGTTTTAAGGTTGTGCCTTGTTTAAGGGCAACTTTATGTTTCTGTAGGTGGTCAGCAAGACTCTTATGTCTAGAGTACAGTTTATGTGTAGCTGTAATTGATCTTTAGAGACAGTTAACTGCTGTTTAACACATCTGATTTAAAATTGTGACCTCAAACTGACTTAAAACAGGTTTCTGTCTTGGAAATGGTCAGTGTGGATTGTCTCCTGCTGCTTTGTCTGCCCTTCTTGTGATGCTGCTTTGACCTTCTCTGTTCAAGTTTCTTTTCTGTTGCATGCAGATTTTTATGTGCTGTGTAGTGGTGCATGTAAAAAGTTTTTGAGGCAGCATTGACCCTCCTTGTGAACACTTCTGGTTCAGGGAAGCAAAGCATGGATTTATCAGCATGCGTGCGGGCCTGTGAAGAAATCAAGTCTTGGTATTGTGGGGATGTGGTGCTGAGACAACAGCTCTTGCTCCAGGATTGATGTTCTGTGCTCATTGGTGTTGGTGTGGCCCATACATTGACCCCACAGAAAGTGAAACTTTGGAAATTTACCTTTGAGAAGGCAGTGCAAGTTTAGAAGAACCTAGTTCAGAGGAGCTGGCACCAGCAGAAAAGAGTTTTGGTTGAGTGAACAAGTGGGAAAAGAGTGCTTCAGCTAGAATACTTCTGCTCCTAATGGAACTTTTAGGGAAGGCTACAAGTGTCAAAAATGCATTTGAGTAGCTTATTCAAATCATATGTATTGGACTAGGTTTGGATGAGTGAAAGGTCCTGTTCCCTACTCCTGCAACAAAAGCAGGTGGTTTGTATGGAATGACACAGGAAAGTAATTTTCCTTGGAGCCCAGAATACATATGTTTATTCCATGTTCTGTATCTTGTCATACTGATTGAGAATATATGCTTTCCTAGGGACTATAATTGTCTCTACCCAATTATTTATTATGCTTTGCATTCTTACTTGATTGTTTTTTCTTTTTGTCTCTTTGCTTCTGCAAAGTCTTCCTGCTTAATTTTTTTCTCAGTATCAACCTGAGTTCTGATTTCTTGGGGATTTTGGTCTCCTCTCCTCCACCTTTTCTCATATGGTTTGTGTTGTCCTGAGAACTTCTCATGCATGGCCAAACAATGAAGAAGTCTTACTAGTTTTTAAAGCATCTTCTTTGCACAACACTTAATACTGTGGAATTAAAATGTAAGTTGTGGACTCATTGCTTGGGTAACCATTGTGAACACTGATTTGTTTTCAGTTCTTGCTTTGAAAGTTAGCATGGGCCATGAGTGCTGAAGTCACATTTAAACACTGGGGCTTGTGCACAATCTAAGGCAGTTTTTCAGAGTGTAGCATAATCACATGTCCTGCCTGTGAGCTGTATACTTGAGTTATGTGGAGTTACAAAGGTTATAAACTTTAACGAGCAGCCAGCATGGTTGTAATAATAGCACAGTGAAATTCTTGCAGTATGAATGTGAAAATAATTATTGTCATGATCCTCCAATGTACTGTGAGTCTAAATCTGCCAGAATTATTGTGAGTGCTGGCCTATTTTTCAAGGTCTGTGTGCTGCCCTTTGTGCAGAAAGTCCTGGTGTGAGTCTCCTGAAGTCTGTCAAGCTCCTGCAAGTTGTGTGCTGTCACTTGCAGGACCAGAGCCTGGTGCAGTGAAACTTGCAATGATTGTAACTGCTGGGTCTTCATCTGCTATCAACTGACCATTAAGCAGGACTAAAACCGACAGGAAATATTAAGTGCTGCACAATCCTGTAGTGGTTTATTGTGAATATAAAAACATTGGTTGTTTTTAGAGTAAGAAAACGAGAAATTTCAAGGCAAAGTTAAAATAGTAGCAGAGGTCAAATTATTAATCAGTTTTTGAAAATGAAATAAATTAGCATATTGAGCAAATGCAATGTGCATCTTTAAATCGGTCCCTATGTCAGATCTTCTGTTTAGTATAGAATATCTAGGCTCAAATATAAAAGAACTTTAATCGAGTTAATATACTTCCATAGCTGCTGTCTTTGTAATATGGGAAACTGTTCATTCTTGCCCTTGAGAAAGATCATCTGTAGACATACCTGTGTTTAAAATTGGAGCACTCCAATTCTTCCTTAGAACCTTTGAAGTAGGAACAGTCAAGTGAACTGTCACACTGGGTATTTACAATCTTTCCTTCAAAGAGAGCTTCCAGATTCTCACTCTCACTCTTTTATGAAAATAGAAAGCATGTAAAATATTTCTAATTTTGGTTAACTTTAGAGAAACTTCTTATTCATGCTCATGTGTACAATAAATGTGAAAAATATGCTTAGAATCTTGGATGTGAATTCTTATTCATGTTCATTCAGTGACATATTTCCTTCAGTGAAGTATTTCCTTTTACTGCCACCCCAGCTTGAGCATGTAGTTTCACAAGACTTCAGTTAGAGCGTGTTTTCCTCTTTACATGACAGACTTTCAGACCCATAATTGGTGAAATTTTGCAGCCCCTCAGGATATGTTTGGTAGACTTAAGAGAAGTGTACTTTTATCTATTAAAAAAACCATCTGATCTCAAGGACTTCATCTAAAAACCTCCCAAAATTGCTAATCATAGAGCTCTTTTAATTCTATTTATCATGTTTGCAGCAAACATTTGGTTCAGATGATACCCTTTGGTGCTACTTCATGTGTCACAAATTGCAGTAAGTGCTTGAAACAGTTTACTGAGCTGAGCGAGAAACCAACTGGTACATTCCTGGTTCAGATTCATGCCCTTGAAGGAATATAATTAACACAGAGTTTAAAATTAAGTAAAATGAATGAGTTATAAATAGCCTTCTGTGAAGTGTGAGAACCTGGAGGATTTTCTTACACCCTTAAGTCAAGGAAGATTCTGCTACTTGATGTCAGTGAGAACAAGACAAGGTGGTTCCTCGTGTGAATACTTAAAAAGTTAGTGCTGAATGCTGGTCTAGTATCCCTGCAAGGATTAAACAGCAAAAAATTTCATTTCTGCCATGTAATTTAGTGGCACCGGATTTGATGCTGATTTTTTCTTTTTTTTTTTTAGAGAACTGTTGCAGTTTCCTCTTGCAACTTGAACAAACTTGTCCAATGTTTGCAAAGTTTCAGGAGGAACTGTACTCTGGGTGTTAGCTCACACCAGCATGAATGATTTAACCCCATATTTTTATCTGAGCATAGAATTAATTCTTGAATCCATGTTACATACCCCAGTACAATATCCTCTGTTTCAGGAGAGTTCTGTGTATATCTAGAGCTGTACAGCTAATGAAACACAATACAATCTGGTGGAGGAGTAACTTTTTTTTACAATTTAAATGTATACTGGTGTTTGAAGATAGTTTCAAAAATCTGCTTCTCTTTTGTGAAATTCAATGCTTTAGACATGCTCAAGACACAGTATGATGCTATTATAACAAGAATGCTATGTTTTAGTTGCAAGTTTAGTCATGAGTACGTATCAGCATTCAAACACAGAGTTGACAGTAGATAAAAAGCCTTCTGACCAATAAAGAGGAATGGCAAATGCAGCATGGGGCAAGGTAATATGAGTTACACAATGGCACAGCTATTACAGTTAGGATCCATTGACACAGTAGTCATTCTGCCTTGATTTAGTCATAACTGTCATAATCCATGCTGAAAGTGGATTGTAGAATGCATGAAACCGGGTAAGGTTTATAAAAATTGATTTATTCCCTGGAGATATAGTCACCTGAATTTGAAAGAACAAAAGCTAATATGCACTTATGTTCTGTTCCCTATTTCTGTCTTTTATTAAACACACTGAAAACAAAAGATAAACCCAAAGGAGAAGTGGCATACTTTCTATGAGACCACCCTCAAAACCTTCATCTGGGCTTGCTGGCTGTGAATCTGCTGTCCTCCATCATGTTTTTATTGACACAATGAGGGATTTGTACAGGCTGGATTGATGGCTTGAGGTCAGTTGCATGAGGTTCAACAAGACTGAACAGTGGGTGCTGCCCTTGGGTCACAACAACCCCAGACAGTGCTACAGAGTAGGGGCAGAGAGACTGGAAAGTGGCTTGGCAGAAAAGGACCTGGGGGTGCTGGTCAGCAGCAGCTGAACCTGAGCTAGCCTGTGCTCAGGTGGCCAAGAAGGCCAGTGACACCTTGGCCTGTATCAGCAATGGTGTGGCCAGCAGGAGCAGAGCAGGTATTGTCCACCTGTACCCATCATTGCTGAGACCATATCTCAAATCCTGTGTCCAGTTCCAGGCCCCTCACTACAAGAAGGACATTGAGATTCTGGAGCAAGTCCAGAGAAGGGCAATGGAGCTGGGGAAGGATCTGGAGCACAAGTCCTATGAGGAGCAGCTGAGGGAGCTGGGGGTGTTTAGCCTGGAGAAAAGGAGGGCCAGGGGGGACCTTACCACTCTCTGCAACTCCCTGAAAGGAGGCTGTGTGCAGGTAGGATCTCTTCTTCCAAGCAGCAAGCAACAGGACAGCAAGAGGAAATTGCTTCGAGTTGTGCCAGGGGAGATTTAGATTGGATATTAGAAAAAATTTCTTCACTAACAGTGTGGTTGGGTGTTAGAACAGGCTGCCCAGGGCAGTGGTAGATCTCCATCCCTGAAAGCATTCCAAATACCTCTCTAAATGTGGTAGTTGGGGACATAGTTTGGGCTTGTGGATCTTAGAGGTCTTTTCCTACCTTAACAATTCTATGATTTTATGTTGTGATAGTTTCATGATGTTTGTGATCTTTGCATTCTGCTTACAGTGTTACAATGGGTTTGAATTAGAGGCACACTTCGAAGCAGGTGATCACATCTGCAAAATGTGATTGCCAACAACATATTAACTAATTGAAGGCCATCTTCATAAATAACTCTCCTCTCTCCTTAGTCATAGTAGCTATTAATAGTTTGCTTCAACAAGAGTCCCATCAATCCATTTGTCTGGGCATGTGGAGGTTGAGCATTAGGCTGCCTTGCAGGAGACAAAGGTTTCAAGTATCAGCTCCTACCTGTACATATACCTTCCTTTGCACCTTCTGGAGAAGGCAGAGTCACAAATTTCAGCTGAAGAGGTCATTAGGGTGCAGCCTGGTGATGACTCCCCGAACTCATTATGAGTTAGCAAATTGCTCACTTTGTCCCTTGTTGTCTTCTGGGGCTCAGTGACAACAGGGAGAAGCTCTCATTTCTCTGTCGTGTGTCACGTTGTAAATGCAGGCATGGGGCACTGCACAGTAATACCGAGATGATTTGTGTGGCTGTGCCTTTGCTTTCCAATACATCGAACAGTATATTGAAATCAACTGAGTAAAGCCACTGTTGGCATGAGCCAGGCCTTTTGGACTCACACAGAAGCTCTGGTTGCACATCTCTCAACTCCACCTTGTTTTGGGAGGCAAAGTGTTTGCCTGTGAAGGAGAAGGGGAGGATGAATAGCTGGGTAGTACTGTTGGGAGTGAAGAAGGATAGTTCCCAGATCTGTGTTCGCCAAAGAAACCGTGTGAAGCTTGTCCTATCCTTCCATCATGTCACTTGTTATGAGGTTGAAGATCTTTGGGCTTCTCCTGAACCTCACTCTGACACCTTTGGGGTTTTTTTGTGGGTGGTTTCTCATTTTCCTATACCACAGTTATTGCTTTAATCACTAAAAAGGAGTGGAGAAGGATCCTAATCCTCGTGGCAGGCACAGACATACATAGCAACATACATACATAAATATGTATATTACATATTTTCCCATACATTTGCAGGGCAAATATAGACTACTGAAAATTTAGCACACTGCCATTATTGACCAAAATTGTCTATTTAAAGCTGAAAAAAACAGTATGTGAGCCATAGATACACTCAACTTGGAAAGTAGATGTCGTCTTTGAGGTTTGCTAGCTGGGTTGGGACACTTCCTAATAGTTAAGAAGAATGTTGATCTTTTTCAGTGTAGTGGTTTGGCCAAATTTTCATTTGGAAATGGAAATTTGGTTATATGAAGCTGCTGTTTGCCATTACTGAGAGTTTTTACCAGTCAAGAAAATGACATTTTTACTTATAGCTTGCATTACACTTTAAAGTATTTTGGGAACCTTTGCTTTAAGTTGGTTAATGTGTTGGCACAGCTTTTCTGTTCCATGTCATATGATCCTTTTGAAGAATTTGATAGATGTATTTATTCTGTTATTTCAAATTAAGATGTTATTTGACCTTTTCCCCTATCTTCAAAAGACATAGTACAGTAGAAAAATGTTGAGGAAATGGAAGATGTGGTTGCCTGAGGGCTGGCAAAGTGAATTGATTAATTGTTAATATTGATTAAAAATTCTGGAGGATGCAGTTGAGGCAAATGATTGTAATAAAATGAGGCAAGTATTATAGGGTCAGAAAACAGATGTTATTTTAGTGTAAGACTTGGTTTAAAATTATTGCCAAAAATACTGACTAAATGAATCTGGAACATTTTCATAATATATAAAGTCTATCATGCAATGTTAGCAAAATTGCAGTCTTTTATGGATTAACTTTCTTGTGTTTTGGTAATTTGTTTTTTCTTCAGTTGAATAAACAAGGATCAGTAATTTGTACAAATTCTGCTTCATTTCAGTGTGATGTTTTGTTTCAAGATTTTATTTTCATCCTTCTAAAAGCATTATAACACCATTATACCACCACAGTTACATTATTTTCAGTGTTTCTTGCTGATTTTCATTTACTTTAATGTGTTTTTTTAACCACTGCCAAAATTCCTGCATGAAACCAAGATTTTAACTAATCTAGACAAAACTGTAGTGAATTTACAGAAAAATAGAAGTTTTTTTTTCTTGGCCAAAACTTCCCACCCCTGTTAGAGCTACCTTTCATGTCATCAACTATGATGATATTTATTATATGTGTTATGCTATCATTTATGAGCTACAGCAAACACTATGTATCTTAGCCAAGCACTGAATAAAGTTGGTTTCTCCCTGGACACTTAAAGGCAAGACAGGCAAAGGTTGGGAAGTGTCATTTGAATACAGAAAAATGTTTACTTTGATAGAATTAGTTTTACCAAAGCACTCCTTCCTATTGGAAGTTTGAGATGTGATAACTTAAAGTCACTTATTTGCCATTTAGTATAGCAATGTGTTAGTTCCATTTGGCTAATGCATCACTAAAAGGCCTCATGTAGTAAGAAAAAAAATAATTTAAATGGGCAGTATAGGGAAAAAAATATGATATGATATGATATGATGATATGATATTGCTGCTCAGAATGGGTCTGCCTTTTCCAGAAGCACATCAATACAGTATCAGTACACCAACTCCAGATATTTGATCTCATCAAAATTTTCGGTTCTTCTGTCAGCTGTTGGGGGATTTTTGCTGTTTGACTCCTCCTGTCCTGTGAAGATAGGCTGAGAGAGGTGGGGTTGTTCAGACTGGAGAAGAGAAGGCTTCAGGGAGCAGCTTTCCAGTACCTACAGGGAGCCTACAAGAGAGCTGGAGAGGGACTTTTTGTAAGGCATGGAGTGACTGGACATGGGGGAATGGCTTTAAACTGACAGAGAACAGGTTTAGATTAGATATTAGGAAGAAATTCTGTACTATGAGGGCGGTGAGGCACTGGCACAGGTTGCCCAGAGAAGCTGTGGCTGCCCCATCCCTGGAAATATTCCAGGCCAGGTTGGATGGGGTTCTGAGTAAGCTGGTCTAGTGGAGGGCTTGGAACTAGATGATCTTGCAGGACCCTTCCAACCCCAACCATTCTATTGATTCTAATCCACGGTCCACTTCCAATGTAGTTATATGGCAGCTCACCCTTTGGCCCTGTTATAACTTGAATTTTTATTTTAAGGAAATGGACTATGAATATTGCAGAGTCTTAACCCCTCATTTCAATATGAAGGCAAATGTGGGAAAGCAAAACAGGACACCAAAGAGGCATGGATGGTGAGAATTTCATTGAGAACAGTAGTCAGCTTGGTAAAGGATTCAGGGAAGGTGTTTGCCCACCCGGACTGGTTCAGTTGGACTGAGACATTTGTGCATTTATGTTGGGAATCAGGGCTCTGAAGAGGAGAGGCAGAAATACTGCTGCAGGGCTCAAAACTGAGCATTCCAGAGGAAGCAGAAATGTGATAGATGTATGAGCGCAGTGGGAATGCAGGTGTTTGGGAGCATGAAGGTAGCAGGCTGATACTTTCTGTAACTGATATAGGAAAACATAAAAATAATCTGAGATAACATGGACAAAGTAGAATTTGTCTTGGTCTCAATTGCTAAGAAAGGAATTGTGAAAGAAGCAGAACAGGGGGAAGTGCAGCAGACAGGAACCACTAAAAGTCTCTTAGAAGGACCACTTTCTGTTTCCTGGTTGTTACATTAGCATTACACTGAGACTTTTAAAAAGTACTTTCATTTGCAATGAAAAAATATGAGGCCCCTTGTGATATGAAGAGGCATTAGAAACACACAGGTGGCTGAGAATATTGTGTATGAAGAATAACCTGAGAAAATAACGAGGAGAAATTTAATATCAGGGTGTAAGATAATGCCATAGGAGATAGGAAAGTCTGTTATGACAATAGTTTGTTGTTATGAAAAGTGATGCAAACCTGGATGTCTTATTGGATGTCCATATGATTATGGAAGGCCAATGTGATGGAAGTGTGAAAATCATAAATTAATTTCTGGGATTTATCGAGTGATGTATATCAGTAGATGGAAGAAATAGTAATACTATTTGCTTCAAGGCATTGCTGAAAAACATCTTGAAACACCTGGGCAGCTCCAACCTCCTGTACTTAAGAGGAATGGGTTCAAAGTGAAACAGATGTGGAGAAGGGCTGCTAGGATAACCAGTGGAAGTGGAAAAAACTGAGAGGGTTTGGTCTTTAAAGTCTAGGAGAGGCTGAAAAATATGTGACTTCTTCCTAATCTCCCAAGAGGATGAAAGGCTAAATGCCATTATTGTCTCCAAAATATTTTTAAGACTGGGACTTAATGTGGCAACTTCTAAGCCAAAGCAGAATGAGGTTCTGAAACCTTTCAGCAATAATATTTTGTTCTTTTCCACCATCACCCATTAATGTCACTAAAAATGGAGCATGGCAAACTTGCTTCTGAGCTTTTACAATGTGGTTGTGCTGCCTAGAACAGATCTGCCTTTCCCAGAGAGTAACTGGTAGTCCTTTGCTCTGATCGTGGTTGATAAACTAGATAGCTGTGTTGTCTTGTTCTGACAGACATGCACCCTTGGAAAATTTGAGGGATTAATTTAAGTGAGACCACATTTGAAGAAATTTTACAGTAACATGCTTGTTACATACTTTTCTGCCACAGTAATGTTGGTTACACTGGGGACTAAGTTGTTTCTCTTCTTCACCTATTTATATAGATGTGTATGTCAAAATATTGTTTTTAGCTTTACCTTTTCCACAAAGAATATTGAAGAAGTTAAAAGAATTCCTTCATTTTTCCATTTCCAGACTTCCAGGGCAAGTCTGTCATAGCCAGCAGTGAATAGATTCAGATTATCCATGCTCCTTTCTCTAAGCATTGCAGGAAGCACATGGTGATTTGTGCCCCTGTGTGTCTGGGCCCATGCATATCATATAAGGGATATATTCCATTTGGGAGACACAGAGAGGAGGTGATCCAGACCTACAGAAATAAGCTAAATGTAAAAAGATATTAAAATACACGTGGCAAGGATTGGCTGAGACGTACAGAACCATTTTAGCAGACAGGCAAGGGAGGAAGAAACTGCTTAAGTTCCCCATGGTAGTTGCCAGTGCAAAAACAAGATGTAGGAAGTGAAACAAGCTCAAAGTGAAAGCTGACCCTAGATTTCTGCGTTTGCATGAAAGCTATCAGACAGTCAGGACTTACAGTAAAATTGAAATGTTTATCTATAGATAATATGTATTAATATGTATTATTAAATTAATATATAGCTATAGATATGTATGGTGAATTGCAGGTATTCAGGTATAATGCTGAACAAGCTTAAATCTAACAACTTCTGAGACTGGCGAGGAACAGAAAACAACTTCTTTTCAGTTGCTCTCCAGTTGATGCTTTCATATTGCTCCCAACCACAGATAATTTATTTTTGTCGCTCTCATTCTCACCATGGTCTAGTGGTAAATCTTCACTGGTACAAATATGTGTAGAGCAGTACTGATAAGCCATTTCTGAGCTTTACCACCTCTAGTTAAAGTCCTGCTTTGTATTCCTTGGCAGTTGCTTTGCCATGTGATGATGGGTCAGAAATTAACCTAGGTTTCCCAGAAATAGTCCTCCTCATAGTCCCAATAACAGAGATAAAGGAGATCCTTGCAATACTTGGGGAGCACAGATGATGTGGAAGCAGATCAACATAAAGGGAAAGTAAGCACTGAAGGTTAAGGTAAATTAAGTCCTTACATTCAAGATTTTTTAAATTTTTTTTCATGGAATTATGAATTTGAATATTTGATTGAAGTGACACAGAATGTTGAATGAGCTTCTGAAAAAGCAGATGTTTGTGTCCTTGAGCAGAGTGGTTTACAATCCTTCCTCCCCAGCAGTTTTAATCTAAATTCATCACTCTGAGTTTTGAGACGCTTCTGCCTTTACCTTAAGGGAAATGCACGGGAGTTCAGGAGGTCTGATGAAGGTATCACTCTGTTGTGTTGTGTTATCTCTGACTGTAACTTGTGAAGTAGCAGCAAACCAACTGGCCTTAAAGTCCAGAATGAAACATCTGAAACAGAGGAGGGCAATGGTATTGTTTTCAAATTTTGAAGGAGATAGTAAAAATAAAACCTCCTCTCTAAACCGCCTTTAAAGCTCCAGATGTGAAACCAATTGGGTTTTTATATATAGATGTAAACAGTTGCTTCCTGTTCTTTGATTCAGAAGTTTAAATATAAAGCAATATTCAACACGCAGAGTAAGTTTGGGGTCTTAATTTTTTTTTCCTTATTCTTATGCATGAGAAATTTGTGGTTTAAATGAAGTTTACTCTTCATACTCAATTGAATACAAATTTATTTTATTTGTGTACCTGTTGAAATGTGTATGTATATATCTGTTAAAATCTAAGCCATGTAGAGCATTGGTGTTTAGGTACATCATTACTGACCTTTTCATCAACACATATTTGTTGGATAAAATACATATTACTTTGATAAAATAGAGCTTGTATGCTCAGTGGTGTGGTTCTAATTAAGTTACTTTATTATTGGAAAAGCCATAGTATAATCTATGAAGATTTGAGAATCATTTCCATGATGACATGACTTTGATCAAGAAAAGACCAGACATGTCAAGTGGGTTTTGTAGGAAATAATTTCTAATATGCACCATAGGTGTTGTATGTAACAAAATCACAAGGAAGAGAATGGTTATGAACACAAAATGAAAAATGAGATCACCTTTGTAGATGATGGAAAGGGTAAGCACTGGGACAAAATGAAACTCCAAGTGCTGCTGATGGATGGACAGGTGACGGTCACATGAAACCTGACTGCTTGCAGTAGGAAGGATTGTGTATTTAGATGCATTACTTTGCTGGAAGTGTAAAAAGAGGCGTATAAAGCAATTCTACTTTGGGGACAGACAGCATCTATTACCTCTGGAAGAATGCTGCATTAGTTTCTTCTTAGGACTTCCACTCCTCCCAAACCATTTTGGAATTAAGTGCTGTAGTAGCAAGAGGACATAGGGGATTCAGAGGGAAAATTCAAGGCCAAGGTAGACATCAAAATCAGTGTCTTGAAAAAACATGCTGCAGAGGCTCTGTGTGATAGCTCTTGTGGATACTCTTGTGGCTTTTTGAAGGGGGCCTGAACCTAGATTCTTGTCACCTTGCTGCAGCTGTTAACCTAAGTACTTGTGTTTACCTCTTAGCCATGAACTACAGTATGCTCTTTATTAAAAGAGAAGCTGTTGCTTTTTTAGATATGTATTTACAAAGATTCACAGCCATGTTAAATAGAATTTATTTTAATTCGGTGTTTATCTTTCATGTCTGGATGTGTGGACAGGACAATAAATGAAAAGCATGAATAGGAAGTAGTGTATTGCAGAACTGTTGGAATGGGAAACATCTGAGTAGCGACTGGCAGCATTTTCTCTGATGTGTAAATTATTTTTCTCTCTGATAAAGAATAATGGAGTTTGGTTTGTAATGATGCTGGGCTCTCTGTATTGCTCTTTTCTTACTGTGTTCTCTTTCTCTTTTTATCTGCACAAAACACTTCCTTGTGACACAGCAACAGAGCACTAGGCAAATAAAGATTTACAGCAAGTTAAATGTTTTATTTATACACTCCACCCTGCACTGGCATTTTAGTTAGGTCAGGATCCCTCTCCTGAAGCAGTTGCCCACATGCTATGCTGTAATCTGTATTCTGGAGCAGGGTTGGAGTGCAAGAGTGGGGATGCTTTGGGAGAATGCAGTGTGGGGCTCATTTTTATGTAAACCCTTGTTATCAGCTGGCTCCTACTAAATGTTCAGTCCTTGGGGCTATACTGGAGTGAAAGGGGCAAATAAGCCTCTTGAACCAGTTGTGGGCTTCAGCACCAGCTGTTGGGGCTTTTTGCTCATGTAGAACTAGCTAAGTCCTGTGGAGACTGTGGACTTTCATCTCTGTGAGGAAAAGAACCCAATAAAAACAGTGCTTCATGGTGAGGCTCAGGATCTTCTCTTTGTTTGAAGCCCTCACAAGAGTCATCTCACAAACTGTATTTGAGTGACTTCACATGACATCAAGTAAACTTCTGTGTGATCTCAAAGCACCTCTACATAGTTATTACTGATCTGTTGTTACTGTCATGAACAAACTTCAGCTTATCAGCACAGGCTCACAGCAGGTTTAACTTACAGCCGTCCATGTGCTTTCAGCTGCAGAAAAAAATCTGATTAAAAAGTGCTTTTCTCTGCATTTAGACTGACACTGGGCATGCTGCAGTCTCTAAAGATGTGCTCAGCTTTCTTACAGGAATAGGGAAAGGGATTTTTGGCTGACAACTTAGATCAAATTACTTCATGCCCTCCACTTCAGCTGTTTGTTCTGTAGAAGCAGAACTATTCAAGAGCAAAAAGGTTAGCACTTAAGTGGATAAATACCTGATCTTGCAGATACAGCAGGTAATTAAACACTGGCCTTCCTGATGTCTAGGGTGAGTTTGCAAACACCAGTCTTCCTGTGGGTGTACAGAAATTTATTATGAACCATTAATGGCAGAACAAGAGTCATCTACATGACTCTTATTATAAATAAATAAAATAAATTTTAAAATCCTTCTCAGTATTGCAAAACAAGTAGTATGTAACCCACATGGAGCTGAACATTAAAAAAATTGAAGCAATAAAATTAACATTAAAGATGTTTGCTTCTAAGGGAAGCTCCTGGATGAAAATGTGCTCCAGTGCTTTCAAATAAGTGTGGGAACACTGAAAAGTTGACAAGAAAAGGAAACTTATTCTCTGCCTGGTCAGTGCCTGTTGATTTTCTGTAGGATTCCTTTTATTTTTAGTTCAAGAGGAGACAAGAAGGGGAGCAATGGGTTCTAATTCTGCTTTGAACCAGGGTTGCAGATCACTGCTGAAATCTTATGGATGTTCAAGACTTGTTGGCAGCAGGTGGCAGATAATTTGCAGAAATGGTAGGAGAGGAAGTATCCTCCTGTCAGATTTAGAAGAAAACACTGCACCTGTGGATAGGACAGTGCATGTGTCATTATGTAGTGCTTCCTCAATGGCAGGATGGGACATTAAATGAAGGTGATGTTGGAAGCTGAGACTTGCCATGTGGGACTGCTTGTTGCCTTGGTTTATTTTTGAAATCAGTTAGGATTGTGATTATCATAGGTATCGTTACAAAAATATGAAAAGTGTTAATATGAACCCAGACCAATCTGATTAATTTTCGTAGCTGCAAGGCATTGTCCCATTGTGTCTCCCAATGGACACCTCCACTACTACTTTACCTGTTCACTCCAATGACCCTTTTCTATCCTGGAGATGAAGGTAAAAGTAGGATGAGAGTCTTACAATCTGCTTTAGCTGCTCCAGTTGTGTTTGTTTACTTCAGCCTATATTTGCACCGAGCTCTTATTTTAGGTTTTACATTGTTCTTCAAAGAACTGGCTTTAAAGATTAATTAGGGCAGGGGGGGAGTGAGACTGTGTGCCTGCAAGGGAAAATGTGACTGTGAACCTAGCATTAGAGCACTGACCTGAAAGGAGGGAGAGAGGAAGGAAGGAGAGGGTTGAAAAGGATTCATAGTGGATTCTTTGAAGAGTGAGTATAATTACTCTCCTCAGATTGCAGAGATACTGTTGTGTATATATTTGCTGGAGTACTGTGTAATTGTATCACGGGATTAGCAGTCAGTCATGCAGATGCTAACAGCTGTATCTCATCTGATTTAGCATGGATGCACATCCTGAGAGAAGGATTAGCCTTCTACATTATCCTGGAAAATACATGCTTGTGTGGTGGTTTGCCATCGCTGGCACACACATTGGGTATTTTAGGCTGCTGTAACGTGCCTGTGTGCACAAGGAGGTGCATTACTGAAGGTCACAGTAGCAGCGTGTCTGCCATGGAGCTGGGACTGAACAAGTCATCAGCTTCATGTGAGACAGGGATTTGAATCAAACAGACCTCCCTGCTAGACTGGCATCTGCAAAATGAAGTGGGGAGACACAGGTGTTGCTAGTTCCAGCTGCAGTTCTAAGAATTTGGACAGGAATTTTTTCCTGCGTCTTCCAAAAGAGTCTTTTCTCTAAAACATACAGATAAAAGTTATCCCTACAATAATTGCATTTTTGTTGTATCTATTCCAAAGCTCAGAGAAGTATCAGAAAGATACAAGGGTTTTGGGCAGGGAAGGGTAGACTGGGGAGAAAATACAAAAAATCTGAAGAAATAGTAAATAACTATTAATAGTAAATAACTATTTACTTCATCTGTGGATTGAGATGTGGTCATTTCTTTCTTTTGCAACAGAAAAGAGTTATCAGTGTGTGGGCCTAACCTTCAGTTGTTCCCATGAACTATTTTTTACGAAAAGGAAGCGTATTTTTACTATGTAGCCCAGATGATTTCATGGGAAAGGGCTTGGTTTACGGCACAATGATTTTGTTTAATACTTTTTTTATTTCAACAGGAAATATGGGGTGTATAAAATCAAAAAGGAAAGAGAATCTGCATGGAGATGGGCTAGATTTGAAGAATCAACCAGTACGTAAAACTGAACGAACTATTTATGTGAGGGATCCAACGTCCAATAAACAGCAAAGGCCAGTAAGTAGATAGTCTCAGGAGAGAATTCCTGTAGCAAGAACAAAGCATGACTGGCATAACTTAAATTTCAACCCAAAGCATATGCATGGAAAAATTCAAATTATCATTAATCCACAACTGGGCTTTTAATGTTGGGCAGTTCATCCTCAATGAATGAGTACCTAGAGGAATAAAATTTAAAACGTGGTGGTTTGGTTTATGTTTGTCATAGTTTTCTGCATTAAAAAAGTAACTTGGCAATGCTTGAATAGATATAACTATTTCTGTAGAAGAATGCTAGATGACATTAGACAACCTGAAGTAGTTTAGATTCATTTTTTAAAGCACTGGTGTTGGGTTTTTAATAGCTATGGGATCCAGGTGTTGGTTATTCCAGTTAAAGGCTGAAGTAATCATGGGTGATTCTTTATCAGCTCTAGTCAGCTTTACTCACTGAAGGCCACTATTCAGCCTTGCCTGAGGTGTGTAGGTAAGGATGGGAGAGGAGCAGAGAGTGCAGTGGTGAAGGGAGCAGCACTGTGCTGTGGTAGGAATAGGCTGACCTGTTCCATGTGTGCTGCCTGGCATTGGAAGGAGGGGTGCTGGGATAAGGAATTCTGCTGGGTACCAAGTAAGTTTGCTGATTTGCAGCATGCCTGGTACCTTTTTTTCCCCCCACTTTCTCTGCTGTGCTGGGGAACTGTGTCTCCTGCCTGCCCTTGTTCAGGGACCTGCTCTCTGCAGGTGTGAATGGCTCCCTGCTCTCCTCTCTCCCCAGCTGACACAGTGAACTCAGTGTGCTCTCAGTCGATGAACACACATCACAAACTGACTTTTTTTTTTTTTTTTTTTTTTTTTTTATTACTCCTTTTTTTCCCTGGCATAGTCTTACTGGCATAACTGTACTTGTATTTTTTAGCATGACAGCTACACAGTAATAACTGTCCTGCTTAAGTGCCCTACCAGCAGAGGC
Organism: Brachypodius melanocephalos; assembly: GCA_013398615.1. Lineage (NCBI taxonomy): Eukaryota > Metazoa > Chordata > Aves > Passeriformes > Pycnonotidae > Brachypodius > Brachypodius melanocephalos. The sequence goes on from VZSR01001685.1 coordinate 18,728,950, forward strand.
TTAAGCCTCTTCAGCAGAAGTCCCAAAGCTGTGAACTTCCTCTCTACAGCTTGTGCCACACGTTCACAAGGTCTGAGCTGCTGAATTTAAAATCTAGGGGGACTTACTATATTTTTATATTGTCATATAAATAATATATCATTTTATATATAATATGGTATTTTGAAAAATGGTGGGAAAAAAACTGAGCATTTCCTTTTAAGACATATGAGATGATACCAAAGCAACTGTATAATATGTCATTATAATTTAAGATCATCACAAAGATCTAAAACTGCTTAATTAAAGACATATTTTATTGTAGGCAAATCCAGAAGCACAGCTCTTACCAGGACAGAGGTTTGTGAGTCAAGGTATGTTTCTGTATAAATGTCACAGCTGTGTGCTGTGCCCATGTCAGCCTGCAGAGTGATGGGAATGTGCCTTTGTCCTTCTACTTTTGTAGATGCAGAGGAGCATGGAGTCATTGTGGTAGCTTTGTATCCCTATGATGGCATTCATGAAGAGGACTTGTCCTTCAAAAAAGGAGAAAAACTGAAAGTTATTGAGGAGTAAGTATGACAATAGTGTTGTATTGCAGATTTTCTTTGGGCTCATCTAATTCCCTCTGCAATCCTACTCTTACCATGGGTATATGGATGGTAAGTGAGCTCCCGTATGTGTGATGATACAAATGCTTTATGGAGTTATTCCAGGTTGGACTTGGACCAACCTGCTGCAATGGAGGTGTCCTGCCCATGACAGAGATGATCTTTTAGGTCCCTTCTAACCCAAACCCTTTTTGAGTCTATGGTTCTCTGGCTTGGCAGCTGGGCTCGGTAACAGTGATCAAACATTGCTCCAGTGGAGCCAGTGGCTTCTCAGGGCACTTGACTTCAGAGGAAAGATTGTGCTTCTCTCTCCAGCCTGGGCAAAGCTCTCAGCAGACTGGAACCTAAATAACAATTTATCATTTTCCTTTCCTGTGAATACTACTGGTTTTGTTTTTTCAGATCCGGAGAATGGTGGAGAGCAAAATCTCTCACTACAAGAAAAGAAGGTTTCATTCCCAGCAACTATGTAGCAAAAGTAAACACCCTGGAAACAGAAGAGTAAGTTCTCCCAGTCTCTCCAAATTCTGACAGACTTCTTCACCTCGGTGGTGTATCCTTTGTGGTGGGCTAAGAGGTGTTTCTAACTCTTTTAAATATTTTTCAGATGGTTCTTCAAAGACATAACCCGAAAAGATGCTGAAAGACAACTCCTGGCTCCAGGAAATGGTCCCGGGGCTTTCCTTATCAGAGAAAGTGAAACATTAAAAGGTAGGGTTTGGGATGGGTGGTACTTTGGAATTGATATAGAGATAAAAACATGCAGTCAGTCTACACAAGAATTGGCATTGGGTGTGGAGTAGTTGCAATGCATCCTATTGTGTGAATTTTCTGCAGTTCTGTAGGTGTGAGGAGAATGCGAAAATTACTAGAAAAAGAGAGAAGAGAGTTGCAGGTTAACACCCAAAGCTGAGATAAGGGGGAAAAAAAGTGTTATGTGTGTGATTACACTGACAAGAGGCAAGAATGAATGAAGTGGCATCTTTTCTCTTCTTCATATTTGTGACTCCTTTATTGAAAGACATGTTACTGCAATAGTAGCTGCTGCATTCTATAGTCTTCCATTATTGGCTCTGTACCCATTGCTACAAGTTTAAAATTGTGGTTAGTGCATAATGAGGGTTTTCAGTTCTACAGTGTAGTGGAATTCTTTTCAGAAAGCTTTTTGGTAAAATTTTGTGCTGTAAACAGAGCACTTTGTGCTAAAAACCTTGGTGGAGTCTCCAGGCTCTTCAGCTGGGACTTTGAGGAGTGCATGGGAAGTTCTGCCCTAGCTGTGGACTCTGACTGTGAGTCTGGATGGATATTCCAGCTGGATGCTGTAACACTGCATCCTCCAGAGGAGGACACGTGAAGCCTTTCAGCAGGTCATGCCTCTCCACTCCACAGGGTAGCTTTTTTTGGCTCTAATACTCCAGATTCTTGGCTGGGTATCATCTGTAATGAGCCCATATCATTGTGCTCTCAGCTGAAGACTCCTAAATGAAATTCTCAGAGGAGATGTCCTGAATTCTACATAGGGTACCGAGAGTAAGGCAAAGTACCCCCCAGAACCACTGGATATGTGTGAGGAGAGATAAGGGGGTGAGATCCCTTTTTTATCCTTTGAAAATGGACAAGAATTGCACAAGTAGAAGAAACAAAGAGTGCTGTAGCTAAGGGTCAATGCTCTCCTGCCTCAATTTAAATCCCAGATGATGTTAGGCTCCTTAGGACTGCCTAGGAATCAACAGACCTAGCAGATCAACAGATCTGCTCTCCCTCCTCTATGCCTGAAGCCATCTCCAAACTATCCATGACAACCAGCATGTTCCTTTTTCAAAATGCTGATCTCCAGATTTCAGCTTCTGCCTGAGCAGGGTGACAGCCCAGGTCCTGCTCTCCCAGCCACTTCTACTCGAGCTGGGGGACTTTCTGCAGAACTGGGCACTGAATGTGGAGCTGCCTGGAACATGGAACAAGTGAGTTTGTTGAATAAGATTGAAAAAGAAAGTGTGGCTGTAAGCATTTTGGTGACCAGTTCAGGGCTGGTATTTGCTAACTTCCTCCTGTGGATTGCAAAACGCTTTTTGAGGAAATAACGGTGTAAAAAGAAAAGCAGGCAAAATGGTGATTTTCTTAGCTCAATTGTGCATGTGTGGACTCTGTAGATTTTTGCTGTCTGTTAAAGAGCATTCCTTCTTTATCCACAGGCAGCTATTCTCTCTCCATACGAGACTACGATCCAGAGCATGGTGACGTTATTAAGCACTACAAAATCAGGAGTCTAGACAATGGAGGATTTTACATCTCCCCGAGAATAACTTTTCCTAACATCAGTGATATGATCAAACATTATCAAAGTAAGTTACATCATTTAGTGAATTACTTAATAGAATCCAGCCATTATTTCCTGTGAAGGAAAATAAATGACATAAATGATTTCTTCTTTTGTTTCAAAGATTTTTTTTTCCCTAAATAACTTGGGCATGCATGTTATTGAAAATAGAATAAAACTGATTGAAACCTGAGTATTGTTGTTACCATAACCAGATCTAGTGCTGGTTGGTCTGTGGCATACCATTGTGAAATGAAGACTAGCTTTATAATACAATTCATCAAACTTAAGATAAAGTGAAGCTATAATAAGAATTGCCTGCATTGTAAATAATATTTTATTTGAGAGTAAATTTTTTATTCATAATTAACAGAAACACATATAGACTTGTGAACGTTGTCTTGTACCTAGTGTTGAGTGTGAAATTGGTTTTATTTTTCCCATAACTATGTTCATTTAATTATTTCTTTTTAAAGGAAGAAATATTCCTTGTACTTCAAAGAAATAAAATTACACCCACATAGAATGTATATATTTATTTAAAAAAGAAAAGGTGGGGAGAGGAAGGGACAAGTCTACCTATGTTTTAGCTGCAAAACTGACTTTTCACTCCACGTGACCTCCTCCTGGATAGCTTCAAAATATATATTTTTTAATCTTGTAACTGGGAATAAAGACCAGACAAAAAAATGTGGGACATAAAATCACATAGTAATTTTTCAAAGCCATTCTGAAGACTTGGCCATGAAATTTTTCTGAATAGTTAGATATGTGTGCATAGCTGGAAAACCTGAGAATTATTCAACATTCATGTAAAAGCTATAGCTGGTCAGTGTCTGGAGAAAAAGTAATGTTGACCTACTTATGCTTGCATGCACATCTGTCTGAAACCATGTTGCAAGAAAATTTAATGACAAATTGAGAATACAAATCCCAAACCTGACTCCAATGTGCATCTTAATCTACATAGTGTCAATAATAAGATCTAATATTGTATTTACTTGGTGCAAATTGTACTAAACCCCCTTAATAATCCAACAGTAACCAGATGCATGTGATACTTTTTTATTAAATTTGTCTCTGAATGCGAAATTTCAGATAAGAGACACTTAAGCTTTTGTGAAAGCACCAGAAAGGTTACAATTTCATCACAGCATCTGGGTTTTTTTGGATATTATTGTGGGCTGGTTAGTGCAATTAAGCAGTGTTTGTCTCAAGTCATATGGCACAGGAGTGTCATGTATTCTGTATTTTGTTTTTTCTTTGAAAACCAGGGCAATCAGATGGCTTATGCAGAAAGTTGGAAAAAGCCTGTATTAGTCCCAAACCTCAGAAACCATGGGATAAAGATGCGTGGGAAATTCCACGGGAATCGATTAAATTAGTGAAGAAACTCGGAGCTGGTCAGTTTGGAGAAGTCTGGATGGGTAAGTTTGTTCTTTTGACATGAGTGTTTAACTCTGAAGGAAGTGTCATTTCAGAGTCATTCAAAAGCATAGTGGATGTGAACCTGATCCTATATGCCTGTAAAACAGCAAAATCAGGCCCAAAATATACCTTTTCTTGCAGAGAGAGGGCTTGTAAAAGGGGGTAGACACCTGACAAGGAAGTGGAACAAATTCTTTTAGTGTCTTTTAAGGGAAAAAAATAGTAAGGACTGTAATTTAGAAGGTCAAAGACATTTTTTGTTGTGTTTTGAGGTGGAAATAGAAGATTATAGTAAGATGTGGCTCCTAAATCTCAAAATTCATGAGCCTCTCAGAACTTTGTTTCTTTCTATTTCATATTCCTTCACAGAATCACTTAACACTTTCTGATTTGAAACAATGTCTTATAGTGATTTGTGTATAGAGATTTCATTGTCCATTTGTGAAGAAGATGCCTCCTGCGATGTAGTGCATGCTACTGCCATACTGGGTGAAAAAAGGGAACAGACTTAACCCCAGAGTGTTGTCTGCCAGTGTGCTGCTCAGAAAGCAGGTGATTTATGTAGTAAGTAAGAAGACTAGAGGTTGAACAGCCCATACCTTGAATCATCGGGCAAGACCCCAATAATGAAATGGTCATCGGACTTACAAGTTGTAAACATTAATACAGATCCAGCAGAAAATGATAGCATTAATTATTACCGCCTGAATAACCTGCTTTCTTGGCTTACAAGCAGTATTTCCTCAGCCTTAGTGACTTCCTATTGGCAAGGGGCTATGCCCAGTGTCACATTCTGGGAAAATGGTTTAATCATCTTGCTTTTGAAATGCTGCCTATTCTGACCTCAGAGTATTCTTTTGGCTTCCTCATTGTGTGTTCTGTGTACTATTCATTGCTTACACACTTTTTGCCAGTTACCATCTTATTTGAGGTAAACAATATCTTCCTCTCAAAGTCTTCATTAAGATGTTTTTTTCAGGCCAAATCATTCTCTTAGCCTTTCCCTGAATCTCTTTTTTGGGATGTTATCTTTAAATAGGAATAAATTTGTTATAATAAAAGATCAGATTATGGTGATGATGGTCATTATTAATTTTAAGACCTAAGATTCTATAGGCAGAGCACTTCTGAGCAGCTCAAAAGTGTATCCCAAAGCTGTCTAGAAGACACAGAGCTGTGAAGGGCTCTCTGGATAATCCATGGGAGTGTGTCAGTCTGATGGGAGTGTCATTGCTTTGAAGAGGTGCTCTCATTTAGAAAAGCAAAGCACAGCCTGGTGCTGTTTGAGTGGCAAATTATACACACATAACTACAGTGTCAATCAGAAAGCTCTAATCGAGTCTTAGGTGCAATCTTTTAGTATAAATCATGTAAAAAGTGCAAGCAACACATCTCTAATATAATATAGCCAAATTATCCTTTTATCACCAGAAAAGGTTTAAGAAAGCCTCTAGCTATGATATAAATGATTGACAGTTCAGATACTAGTCAGGACAAGTGTCAACCATTGTGCAGTTATTTCTGTCTAATAAACCAGGGCAACAAATGTTTAACTTACACTGAAACACTGTGGAAGACTTTGTGGTAGGAGCTAATCACCTGCTTGAAAATGCAGATCATTTTGGGAAGTGACTACTTCTGCACATACACACAGAAAAGAATAAAACTTTAAAAGGGTGTTTCTGCTTCAAGATGCTTCCTCTTGTTTGTGTCATAATTTTAACATCTAAATTGGACCTGAACCTTATGCCTGAATTGCTGCACTGTGAGAAAAACTAATGTACTGTGAAAGCGATCGCTGCATTTCCTCTTCTTTGCTTTCTTTCTGAAGCGAAAGAGAATGATTTGCATGGCACAGATCCCCTCAAATCAGGAGCATGGTTAATCTTGGAACCAAGGAAGTTCAAGATGGAAAAGCATTTTGGGTCAGCTGTGTGGTGCAGGGTGTCAGCAAACACTGTGTTTTAATGATCACCCAGGGATTTAGGGAGTTATGTGGAGGTACCAAGCAATAATCTGGTTGCTGCACTCTCCTGATTTGAGAGCTGGTTCCATGGTTTAATTACTAAATACATTTCTTCTTGATAAAGAACACTTAGAATTGTGGTTTCAGAGGGAACAGTGTCCCGCTCAGAGGAATTGTGCTTTTGAGGAAAGAAAGATGTAGAGCTACTGGACGAAATCCAACAAAGAGCCACAAAGGTGATGAGGGGAGTGGAGCATCTCTCTTTTGAGGAAAAGCCTAGGGGGATCTTCTCAGTGTATGTAAATAGCTGAAGGAGGCATGCAAAGTGGATGGAGGCTCTTCTCGGTGCTGCCCAGGGCCAGGAGCAATGGGCACAAACTGAAACACGGGAGGTTCCTTCCAAACACTTACTGGGAGTGACCAAGCACGGGCACAGGCTGCCCAGAGAGGTGGTGGTGGTGTCTCCATTCTTGCAGAGAATCAAAAGCCAACTGGACACAATCCTGGACAACCATCTCTAGGTGTTCCTGGGGGTGTTAGACACAGATGCCCTCCACAGGTCCCTTCTGAGTGTTTCTGAGAGATGTGGGAATATAGAGGAGATACAAAATTACAGCTTTTGTAGCCTTTTTTTTTTTTTTTTGACATCTCTATAACTACTTTCTGAGCTTCCATGTGGACATCTTCCTCTTGAACAGTTTGGAGGAAATTAACTTATATTGTGGAAGGAGTAAGAAAATCCCAGGAATATGCCCCAAGCACTTGGCTGTGTTCTGGTATGACCTGTGTAGAGAATCTGTTTTATGGAATGGGCAGGTGAAGCTCCTCCAGCTCTGAAGAGCTGCTTTTGTACAGAGAAAAGTTGCTATTAGTTTTCCAGTTTTTCCTATCAATACAAGTGCAATCTTAGGCATTTTTTAGAGATTTTTCTGAGTTCGGGCTACCAAGTTAGTGCTTATGTGTGCATTTTGGTGATCAGTTGTGCAGCCTGGGCTTTCTGCCTTCCTGTTTGATGGGCTGTGTGGAGATGAGTGAGAGGTGGAGTTGCTGCTGCATTATTGTGTTCTGCAGCTGAGTGATGGCTGTAGTAGGCGAAGGAGTGAAGTGCTGATGTTCAATTGGGTGCAGAGGAGCTGCTGTTCCTCAGACTCTTTCCCAGTACCTTCTCCATCAGTAACTGCTCCAGCCATTATCTGCCTTCCAGCAGTATCATAAACAAGTTGTTCCCAGTATACCCTGCAGGGAATTACTGGAAAAGTAGAGGAAGGAGAAGGGTGCATATTAGAGGCTTGTTCACAAAGCTCTGCATCTTCAGTCCTGGTCAGAAATGGAAGGCTCAACTTCAGTTGTCTGTTGTAAGTTCATATCACACCTTGGCCTGATTAAACCCATGCAAGAATCTGTGGACAACCTGGCTATGCAAGATACTACTCTGTCAAAATAATAGTAATCAACTCCAAAATAACAAAAATTTTTGGAGAATTCAATTCTAACCTGTAGAGAAGAACATGACTCATTGTGTGAGACATGATCACACAATCCTCAGACTTCCATACTATTGCTTACTTCACATTTGACTTTTAACAGTACCTAAAACTGCAAAAAGACTGACTTCCTGCCATGGTATGAAAGGTTTTTAGACCATGGAGTTCAGTGCCTCTGAGCAGCTACTTTAGTGATGTGATGAACCAGAGCAGCACTGCAAGAGCAGGGTCTATGTTTTATGCATTTTTGTTCCTAGTGTGAACTGATATGATGTGAATCATGATGCTCTGTGGTATTAATAATCCATGAAGAGACTCCTCAAGCAGGGCTAAGAGGAAAATTAACCAGGTAAATGCAGTGATTATGGTGTAGTTTATTAATGAGTCACATCTCAGGTGTAAAAAATTCTCTTATTCAATAAGCTCTGAATTAGAATATGAGTAATATGTGCTTTGGAAGTGTATTTTCTTCTGCAGCTGTTAGAAATACCAGAGTGTGCTCATGGAGCTCATGGCCACCTTGTTTGGGTGTCCCATCCCTTCCAGTGCATGGTGAAATAAATGAACATGAGAGAAATCCAATATCAGGTATTTTTAGTGCTCTCACCAGCTATTTGTTTTGTGCATTACCACCAGAGGGTCAAGGCAGGCTTTTTTACAGCAGAAAACCTCAGTATCACAGAGATGTTGTAGTAAAGCAAACTGTCTGTAAGAAAGACCCAAGTTTGATGGACATCTTCAGTGACTGTAAAGCACTGTTACATAGTTAATGTTAAGTGTGTTGGTCATAATTGCTTCACTGAAATAGTTGCATTAATTAGTATGTTCAGTAGAGAATTCAACAAATTGAGAGTGGAGCGCATGCTCTGTTTTAGGGCATGGGATGGAATGGTAGAAATTATACAAATAGTCTTCCTGCTTCTTAAACAGAGAGAAAGATATTTATTATCTGTTTTTCTGATAGTTATAAATCCTATACCTGATTTGACCTGTAGCTGTAATTTCTTACTATTAGGTAACTTAGAGAAATGTCTTCGTTATGTTTTTACCTGACCATGTTTGGAAAAATAGATTTAATAATCATGCAGGTGAGTATTTTGTGATTGTGACACAGAGGCTTTTCTCAGGTGATGATCCTTCAAAAAAGATGCAGTGCCAAAAGCAATCACTTAAAACCTGGAAACTAGGTCCTTGCCTTGCCACTGATTTCTTTTGTTGGATAACAAATAGCATAAGGAAATGGTGGGTTCCAGTTTAGAGGTGTATCCATCATGGAAATGATCTGGATTGTTGCTGAATAAGGAAATGGGGATATTTTGTTGAGTCATGCAGGTTTCACCTCTTCTGAGAAATATTTGTACGATGTTGCATTGGATAAGGTGGGGATAAAAGTTGCATTTATGTCCCTCTTTCTCACTCTTTTATTTCTTTTTTTTTCCAAATTAAATAACTTCACAAGATGAACTTTAAGATCAGTGCTTGCTACTCTATTTTTAATGCTATTTTAACATTTATTTCATGTTTGGCAGACATTAAATCTGAAAATAATTCCCTAGTTTTCTCTTTATAGTTAGATAGTTGCCTTTTATATCATTAGAATGTTACTTTAGAAGGCTTGCTAAACAGAGAAATGAACCACAGCCACGTTCTCCTCCACTCCTGGCCTGGGCTGTGTGATAAGAAGTTATCAGGTTTTGAATCTTGTGCTGAACACTGCAGGATTGCAGTCCTGGCAGCTTGTCCTTGTTGGTCACGAGAACCATTTGACTGCCCTTTCCCGTAATGCTCCATTTTCAGCACTGAGGGTTACAGGAAGGATCATGAGCATGAGACTGGCATGCGTGAAATAAGTGTAATCAGGGGATTTAAGACACTTCAGAATCTTCCAGCCAATCCTTGGACTCTGTTGTTCATTGAAACATGCCTTGCCCAAGTACTTTAGGGGCTACTTGTGAACAGAAACTTAGTGTGAAGTAAGATCATTTGCTTGCTCTATTTTTTCTTTTTTTCAGATAACTGATTTCTAAGAATAGGGAATGGACCATTTCTCTCTGCTGTGCTGTATAAGTTGCAAAATAAAAAGGAATTCTAGCATAAATATTTGTGCTACATCTGGCACTTGCTGTCACACTCTTAGCTATTCCTGGAATCCAGCCTCACCTGCTTTACAAATTCCTGCTGGTGGGGACAGTGGGAGCTGCAGAGTGACTTCAGTGCACTGACTGTGTTTCCTCCTTGTAGGTTACTATCACAACAGTACCAAAGTGGCTGTGAAGACTCTGAAGCCTGGAACAATGTCTGTGCAAGCTTTCCTGGAGGAAGCCAACCTCATGAAAACACTTCAGCATGATAAGCTTGTTAGGCTTTATGCTGTAGTGACCAAAGAGGAGCCTATTTATATTATAACAGAATTCATGGCAAAAGGTGAGAAAAACATTGGATCTGCGTGCTGATTTGTTCTAAAGTAGAGTTAATTTTCTTCCCAGTGGCTGGATTTGTGTTTTGGATTTGTGCTGAACACAGGGTTGGTAATATCGAGATGTTTTTGTTATTGCTCAGCAGGGCTCACACAGAGCCAAGGCCTTCTCTGCTTTTTGTGCTGCCACGTTGGTGAGGAGGCTGGGGGTGCATGGGAGGGTGGGGGGAGACACAGCCAGGACAGGTGACCCCAACTGACCAGAGGGATATTCCAGACCTTATGGCATCCTGCTCAGTATGGAAAGTGGGAGAAGGAGGAAGGAGGGACATTGGGAGTTACAGTATCTGTTTTCTTAAGTAACCATTACATGTGATGGGGCCCTGCTCACCTGGAAATGGCTGAACACCTGCCTGCCCATGGGAAGCACTGAATCCATTCCTAGTTGTGCTTTGCTGGTGTGCACAGCTTTTGCTTTTCCTCTTCCTACTAATCTGTCTTTATCTCAGCCCATGAGTTCTCTACCTTTTACCCTTCTGATTCTCTCCTTTTTCCCACTGGTAGGGAGGGAGGGAGTGAGTGAGTGGCTGCATGGGGCTTGGTTGGCGGCTGGGGTTAAACCACGACAGGCAATAGTTTAGTGAACTCTTCTACTTCTCCTAAACTAGTTCCCTTTCTTTTTAAAGAAAAGAATGATAGAGTTATTTTTGAATGTCCAAATATTAAGGGAAGGAGCACCTATCCTTAAGATGGGCTGAGGCTTTCATTTAATGACTCATTAGTGCATTTGTGAGATAAAATTTTTTAAGTTTTCTTACATGCAGCATTTTCTATTTCTGAATCAGAGGATAGCTCAGAGAATAGTTGTGCTTCCTTTGGACTCCCTAGCTAACTTTTGTTTCTGGTATCATAGCAAGACAATTGAAACAAACCTTAGGGTCTGGAATTGATAAAGGTGTGTGTAATAAGGTGAGTGAGAAATGGTCCTGCAAGAGTGGCTGCAACTACTAGGAAAGGACTCTATAGAGCATTACTATGCAAAATATGCCAAGTTTCCTTCTCAGATTATCTTGGATAGTAGTTTGATTTGTTCTGTTTTCAAGCAATTTTGCTGGCAACTTAATGAGCAAATGTTGAGGCACTTAGTCTGTATGACTTGGAAAGTATTGTTGGATGTGATTCTCCTAGACAGTTTCCTGATGGTCCACAGAGTGAGGTGCTTATCAAGCTCAGCACCATTGAACTGAGGTATGGTCCCATGAGAATTTTCTGCAGCCAGGGAAATAGCAAAGCTTGATTGTCTGACATGCTGATTTGGGTGTTCTTGTCGTTAAATCATGCAAAGAGACTAACTGTCTTACTGTGGTCAACTTGAAAATACATCAAAATACCTCACTGCATCAGTTTTTTTATCCAGAAAATTGGGGAACCAACGTGATCTTTATTTTTGTAATAAGATGCACTGATTTAGTCTTTCTCTGTTTTAACAGGAAGTCTGCTGGATTTTCTGAAGAGTGATGAAGGAAGTAAATTGTTGCTTCCAAAGCTAATTGACTTCTCTGCTCAGGTAAAATTTTAACACTATGCTCAAAATTATAGGGGGTTACTTCTCTTAGAGTCTGAAACTCATACTAGGCCATTTTATCCTAAGGATTTTTTTACATTTAAAAAAATGCAATTTACAGATCAATTTTGAGTGAATATGGTTAACTGAAAGGAGGAAGTAGATGGAAGAGGTTTCAAAGGGTGTATGTGGTTAGGCTTAACTCTTAGATGCTGCTGGTGACCTGTTCAGATGGCAGCAGTACCCAGCTGCCTTCCTTTGTGAAAAGGCTGCTTTCAATTTGAGTGGCTACGAATTGAAAGTGTAAGGACAAGTTTGTGAGGTTTTGCTTAGCAGATTCCTTCAGAGTTAATAAACGTGTCATTTTTTTACTTCTTAAGTTAGGTTAACTGGTCAGACTCCTCTTAACCTCAGTGTGCTCTCCTTGTTTTCAAATTCTCAGGTAAATTATCGTGAAATGGTGTTTCAGGTACTAGTGTATGATTTGTGCACTGGGATGATTGTTTCAAACTATACAAGTTACCTCTGTCTTAAATGAATCTGAAGAGCAACTCCAGAGTGATTTGTGTGTCAGTCCCAGAGCCCAGTGTTTTGTCTTGGACAGTTATCAGGATTAGATATCCAGGGAGGCATGTAATAAAAATAGAGCAATAATTCTGCTTTTGTGGGTTGTGCTTCATGTTACTAGTAGGTAATGATGGCATTTCTGGTAGGTTGTTGTTAACCAACCTCTTTTGGGGTTGTTTTTTCATGCATTAGAGTTTACAGATTGTTGTATCCTATTATGCTATCTTGTTATAACTCATGAGGAAAGATGAGAAAACAAAAAAAGATATAATAAAGCATTAGGAATTTATACCAAAAATTCACAATAAGAATATTATATAAATGTTTCATATAATTGCTATACAAATAATTATAGGACTAGATATTAGGAGGTATTTCTTTACCAAAAGAGTTGTCTAACACAGAACAGGCTTCCTAGAGAGGTGATCAGTGGCCCAAACCTGTCATATTTAAAAAGTATTTGGTCAATGTCCTTGATATATGCTTTAACTTCTGGTTAAAATGGTCTGAATGGTCAAGCAATTGGACTAGATGATCACTGAAGGTCCTTTCCAACTGGAACTATTGTATTCTATAGGATATTATATTGTTATATAGAGGTTCAATATATCAAATATAGGTTTTTATTTCAGATAGATTCAATGGAAGAGGTATTTTTCCTATAATTATTGGTTTAGTGTGGCTGTAGGCTCTTCAAATTTTCTGAACTCTTTGGGTAATTTGTCTTTGAGAATTTTTTTTAGTGGGATGAAAGGTTTGCAGATGTGGAAAACCTGCTGGATCTCAGGTCATGGTCTGAAGAGATGAGGAACAGTGGGCAGAAAAGAAAAGGTAGCTTTGAAAATAGTGTGTAAAATTCAAGAGAGGAAAGGATATCTGTGAGCACTGATACGAAAGGAGACCTGAGATGTGGAGAGAAAAGCACATGTGGTTTCACAGCAGACCTCTTTAGTGGAGTTAGGGATACTGTGTTCATTTTAAATTAATACTGGGGTTTTAGCAATGTAAGGCTTAAAAAGGGTAATGAACTAAAGAGCAGCTCTGTACAACTTGGGTAAATCACTGCAGGATAACTAGGGTCAGAGATTCAGACAAAGTCTTGAAGGTCCCTTCAAATGGCCATCACTTGTCACCCTGATCTGACAGCAACCTCTCAGAGACAGTTCCTGCACTTGGCCCCAGACGCCAGGACCTTGTGCTGCACAGGTGACATGAGAGGTCCCTCTTGTCATATGAGATGTAGACCATCAAGAGAAATTCCTGAGGCTAGCTTGCAGTTGTTCTAAAGGGTTGTTCAGGAATGCCTCCCTGAGGATTTCTGGCTGAGACCCAAACAAAACTTTGGAACAGAGATACCGGGATTTTTCTTACGGAAAGAATTTGTAGGGTTTTTTGAGCACATTTGTAAAGGGCCCTTAATGCCACTGTGTGATAACAGGACTGTGTGGAATAGACTTGCAGGCTGCATATGTGTGGCTCCAGACCAGAGATTTCCCTCTGGCCAGCACAGATGTTCCACCAGTCTTCTCTATCTCTGGCAGTCTGAATCAATTGATAGGTCTTTAGGGCAAAAGGTGGACAAAAACCTTTTCAGACCTCAGCTAAGGTAACCCATGGATCACACTATTCCTGAGTGTAGGCTATGGGTAAGGGAGAACACAAAATGTGTGTACTTTTATGGCGTGACTCTGCTTTGTAAGAATGGAACACTAATTTATTCTTACAGAAGTGATGTTAACCTCTCTGAACAGCAAAGGGGAAAGAAATTTGGAAAGATATGTTTCAGAAAAGGTTAAAATTAACATAGAAGGAAGCTTGTGGTGAAGGTTCTTATCCTTAAATAAGATCAGGCTTTTCTTTTTTTTTTTTTCTTGGTGGACACACACTTGAGCTTTTCATTACTCTCTGTTCACACTATTCAGGCAAAGCACTTTTCCAGGCTATCCCAGCTTCTAAAGAACACTGAAAATGCACAAAATGGTAGCTGAGCTTTAGCTTATTTTTGCCCTCATCCATCTGTGATGTTACAAGACACAGGAGGGACTGGGAATGGGAGAAAGGGAGAGGAGGACGTGGTCTCTGTGACTATCAGCTGGGTAAAGAACCTAGTACAGGGAGTTGTACAGGAAACCCCAGCTGAAGCTGATTTTTCCAAGTGAAGAGCACTGTGAGTTGTTGTTTGCACTGCCAGGCTGTTGTTTAGTGCTCCACTCTCTGAGTTCATTATGCCTTTACCTTGAAGAGTCTTGAAAACAATGTGTGTTTGCAAGAGGTGAAACACTTTGCAAAATGAGGACTGCTCCTCTAGGTGAAATAAACAACTATTTTAAAGTGAGCATTTTCAAGCAGGTAATCAAATACACTTCTGCTCTGCTCTGCTGACTTAGCTGTCTAGTTAGGTGAACACACGTGCTGATGGGCATTTTTGGCAGGGATAGCTGTCACTGGGTTACACTTACATCTAGTGCCTACCTGAACTTACAGCTGGGGGTTCTGGACTTTGATGGTTTACTTTCTGTACTAATGGTCACAATTTATGAAATTAGGTTTGTGGGAAAGATGGTAAGAAAATGCTTGCTAGGAAGGTGATCCAGCTCCGTTTCTAAATCAACCTCCTCTCTGACAGAGCTGAAGGTATCTCTTGTGTTTTAATCAGTGCATTTGAATAGGGGTTGGGGGAGTTTAATGTTAGCTATGCCCTGGCAAAGACAATTTTATCCATTGGAGATGAATGCTAGAAGTCTCTGAAATGAGGATGTTTTAAGGGAGACTGAGTTTTGCAAATATATCTTCAAGCACATACTATCTGTGTTAGTACAGAGTACAGCTGTGGCATCTCCTGTAGAAGTCAGCACCAGCCTGGCTCTTTCAGCTCCTAAAGCAACTGGAAGACTCAGGGTTTTACTAGTTGGTTTCTGTCTTGCCTCAGAGGCAATTTACCAGAAGAGCCTCCCATTCTTTGTTTCACGTTTCCCGAATTCATATTCGTTCCTGCTTGATTAGATCTGCTGAAAACGTACAGCACGAATTCAGCAAACCTTTTGTATGTGTAAGGTTCCTGCTTCTTATGCAAATCCATTAATTCCATGGAGGACACACGTGTAGTGGCTATGGTTAGGAAAATTATACCTGTTTTTACTAAACAAATTTGTAACTTTCAAAAGGGTCAAAGCTTTGTCCTAAAAACTGTCATTTCTTCTTTCTCATGCAGTGCTGATACTTTTATTAATTCTTCTGTGATCTACAGCTTGACTGGCAAATTCTGTCTTCCAAGGCTACAGTGCCATCGAAATAAGAGTAAACTTAGAATAAAATTAATAGAGATTTTTGATGCAGTGTTTTAATCCCTCTCTACCCTCTTTTTTAAAGTCATAGTAGAAAGTAATACCTAGATTACAATTAATTTTAAGTCTTATTTGGCATTGTGACTTTTCCACTGTGTATTCATTTTCATGCTTCTTTGATTTTTAATGACACATTCTAATGTTCCAGTGCATAATGATATACATTATTTATAATAATTTTTCCCTGTGAATCTGCTTCAACTACATAGATGCTTGACTGGGACAAGAGGAATATGATTTTGCAACCTTTCCTGACTTCACCTTTAGGATAAGCACTGCTGCAAACTGAAAATTGTGATTACACTGAGCTATTATTTGAAGATCTGTGTCTTTTGCAACAGTTTTCAATGGCCAAATACAAAGGGTCTATACCCTCTTCATAGACAAAGAGTCATGTGAAGATGAACTGTCTTTTTGAAAACTCTGTGATCAAGAAGTATATTTTATTTATTTTATTTTATTTATTTTATTTTGCATCTGGACATTATTGAAAGGTACAGTTATTGAAAGGTTGATCTCAGACCAAAGACAGCCCTGTCCAGATCAATGACACCTCCACATCAAACCTTTCAAAGGTGCAGATGGTTTTTAGTGAGGCTTCTCCCTAGGAACCGTGAGAATTACCAGATTTTAGGCAGTGTGAAACTCAGGGTATGCTCCATTACTTCCTGTGCTTAAAATGCACCAACAGGATGCTTGTGTCCACTCTCAGCGTTTTGCTCTTGTTTCCAGTCTGGTTTTTGGGCTGCTTTTGGCAGGAGCATCCCACCAAGCTGTGGCCAGAGCAGCCCATGTGTGCAGCTGGGAGTGGCTCTGAGGCCACTGTCCCACAGCCACCACGACTTTTAGCTGAAGTTTCACAATTACAGAGGGTGGCTTATGAAGTGATGTATTTCTCCTGGAAGACTTTTCTGTCGTTCTTACCCTGGGTGCACAGTTCCCGGTACATAGAGATTTGTTTGGGTTGTTTTTAAAAGGATTTAATTTGGGTATTTCTAAAAGTGTGTGCCAGTAGCTCATTAAAGGTGAGGGGGAACTGCTCCCTTCTTGGCAGCAACACTTGAGCAGTGTAGGCAGAATTCTCTTTTAAAGGCCACAAAACATATTCCTGAAGCCCAAATTAGCTTTCCCATCCTGCTCCTGAATAGACATTACATGAAGCTGAACCGTCTTGACAGGTACCAATGATCATTAAAAGAAAGGGAAAAAGGCTTTAATTTTCTTTTGTTCCTATGAATTTCTCTAACATTAACATTTCATTTGGCAATGAAAACCCAACAATAATCATTAGAAATTATCACGTGGGCTCTGGCACCCATTCCCTCAATCTAAAAATCACAATTTTTTTTTTTCTTCTTTTCCCATAAGCAGAGGTTTAATATGACCAGATGTGTGAATTCAGTTGTTTGGTCACTGTGTTTCCCCTCCTTCTCTGATTCAAAATTCCTTACTGTTAATTTTTTCCTTGGAATTTTCTGCATTTTTCAGTGAGTCTAGCACAAATAAGAGGAAATAAAATCGTCTTTCCAATGGCTTTTCTTGGTTGGACTTGGAGACTAAATATGATGATCACAAATGTTTCTTTTGTGAAGTGATTCTTCATTCTCTATCCAGCAGTTTACCCAAACTATATATCTGTGCGGGGAAGAAGGAGGAAATCTGATTCCTCTGTGCTGTTTGATGTATTTTTGGGGGCATTACCAGACCTGTCAGCAGTTTGGGTGTATCTGCCATTCTGGCCAGTCCAAATTCAGCATCGATCTTACAGCAAAACCTTCCCTTTCATCTCTGCTTCCTCCCCAAACCCATGTAATGGCATGGTGAGGAGAGAGAGGCAGAGCAGACTCTAAATTAAATACTGCTCTTCTGTTGTGTCTGTAAGTCCCTAATAAAACTCTCAGTGGCAATCATTCACCAGTAACTGCTTCCTTCATTAGCAAATGTTTTACTTATTTCTAGAAAATGTGAAATGCAGGTGTTGCTCGTTCCCTCCATCAGAGTTTCTTCTTGGTTTAGTGTGAGAACCCTCCTGCACTGTGCAAGGGCAGTGTCACACTTCTCTGGAGAATGTATCTGACTGTAAGAAGAGGTTTGCAGTGGAAGGAAGTGGGAGTGCAAGCAGCTCTCTTTTTCCATTGCTTAAACTGAAAAAGAGGAACAAAGACCGGGTAGCTTTGTCTTGTAAGTGGTGGCAGCCTGTGCCTTGGCAGTACCCCTTGGGGACTTTTTAAAAACGAATAAGCAGAAGTGATGTTCATGTTCTCTTCAGATTTGGCCAGCTGCTCTGCCTGCTTTACTGCACAGCTGAAAGGAGCCCCTCTGCTGCTGGGGAGGGATCTTGGCTGCTCCTCAGCTGGAGAGGAAGGAGCCTGTGGTGAAGGTGCCAGGCACTGGCACTGGTGGGGCACCATCGCTGCTGCTCCATTGGCAGATCTGAGGGCATGGGTGTTCCCCAAATCATGTGGCCAAGAGGGGTCTGTCACCCCCCACAGAGGTGACATCCCAGGGAGGTACCTGTGGCACGGGTGGAGCCTTGATTGGGAATGTCCCATCACTAGTCTCACAAGAAAGATAAAAGCTGATGGCTCCTAAAGACAAGGTTTCTTTTTCTTTTTTCTTAGCTTCTATTAAACTTTAGGAGAGAATACAGTCTACACATCAGTTTTATTACTCTTAGTTTAGAAACTATTATTTCAGTTTCTTTTTTTTTTTTCCTGAAAAGAAAAATGTTTTTCTTCAGGAAAAAAAAAAAAATTTAAAAAAATGTAGCCCAGAAAAAAAAATCATCACTAGTGCATATTTTGAAGTTATTAATCCTCAAATTTCCAGTTTGGTTTGGAAATCAATTTGGGCTGCTGAAATGCAGTTTATATTTACTTATGATACTATCTGAGAGCTGGCTATTGCCAAAAACTCTTCATGTATGGAGAGGTACATGTTGTTGCAGAAGAAAATAAAGCTGTTTCCCCTATCTTAGTAATTGCTTCCTGATTGTCTAGGACAGAAAGTTGTTGGGTGTTTTTAACTTTCTCAATGCTATAGCTTTATCAGTACCTTCTTCATCAGAACATCTGTATCCTAAGTGATTAATTCCTTCTATTTTCTTAATATTTAGAAAACAAACTGGTTAATAATATTGGAAAGAGGATATTTTAATAGAAATCTTAGGAACATTTTATTCAAGATTCTGTTTCAGGAAATGTCTTTCATATGTAACTAATCCTGCCAGCTGTTATTCACCCAAATAATTCTTTAAGAACTGCTACTATAAGCAGAGTTTTGGAGGACTGGATCTGTGCATAGGTTTTCCATGGCAATTCCTCCTTTCCTGGCTTCCATCTAAAAAATTCTCCAAAGACATCAATATGAATAATGTGGCTTTGCTGATACCTTTGAAGAAAGAGGGACCAGACCTGCTAATGGAGCTGTATGGTATTGAAATATCAAAACAGTTGTTCTTTTGGTTACAGATTGCAGAAGGGATGGCATACATAGAAAGAAAAAATTACATCCATCGAGATCTGAGAGCAGCAAATGTTCTGGTTTCAGACTTACTGATGTGCAAAATTGCTGATTTTGGACTAGCGAGAGTGATTGAAGACAATGAATACACAGCAAGGGAAGGTATGTATTTTCATTTTTGTCTTTAAAACTTCAGCCTCTGGGAGGCAGTGAGGCTGTATCTAACAGAAACAAGGTCACCAAGGACAGAAAGTGCCATAACAGCTTCCTAGGGACAGCATTCTAATGCCAACAACTTCTAAAACGAATAAAGGAAACAAATAACCTTTCTGTGCTGCCCAGGCTTTTTGACAGGTTTATTTTAAATTAATTTGAAAGACAAAGACAACCAAAAGTACCTAACTGCACACAATTTTTCCCTAAATTGAACAAAGTAATTGCACAGTCACAGCTTCCATCTCACAGAATTGAAAGCTAAGAAACTGTGATCTTATATTCTCTTAACACCCTTGAGTGCCATATGGACCTCCTTTCACTTAGGGAAAGGAAGAAACCCTAGCAGGTGTAGTTGCTGGTGACGAGAAAAGGTAGCAGAAGTGATTACCTCTGGAAGCTGTTTGAGGAGCTGCAGCATTAATTTGTTCAGCAGCATGGTAGGGACACTGGAAGGCTGGGTCATGTCCCTGTTCAGCACATGGATGGGAGGTAACAGGGTGAGGACTGGCAAGAAGGAAAACATATTCTAAAAGGTGTATGTGTGGGTTTTGCCATGGGTGTTTTGCTAATGTTGTCAAGGATGCTTTCAAGAAGTGCTTTGCTGGTTGTAGCAAAGGGTTTCTATTTATGTTCCCATACATAAGGGTAACTTTCCGGAGTGGTTTGTTGGCTGGCTTTCCCCTTCTCCCCTTAAATTAGACACTGCCTCAGGTTTTCACAGTCTGGATGGATGCTGTGGTACTGTAGGGTGAGAGGGGAAGAACTAAAGTATGAAGAAGAAAGAGAACAACGCACTACAGCTGAGATTAAAGGAAGATGAGCTATTCAGCAGTCACTGAGTTATAGCAATTCAATGGATTTGTGGGAAGGGTCTGATTAAGCAGTTTTCAGAGGCACAGACCCATATCTGTGGGGTTTAGCTAGCTCTGGATATTGTATATTGATTAAATTAACATCTCAGGTTATAAATTTTTTATGTCAAGTCTCTTTGATGTGATTTCTGCTATCAGAAAAGTTTCCTAGCTTACCTGGGATTTTGTGCCAGAATGTTAGAGCAGGCTAAAAAGGGCTTAGACAGACTCTGCTTGCATTACTCCTCGTTGTCAAATGAATTAATGTGGTATTCCCAACAAAGGCTGCCTGGATGTACTTATTTAACTGAAAGGAGTTTGCTTTTATATGGCAATTTCTGGAATCAGTTAGTTAGATATGAAAGACAGTAATTTAAGATATGACTTTTTAAGGTATGTCTTTGCTACTGCTTTTGCATCTATGTCTGAATGTGAAATGGATTAAAGTGACTATTTGAGACTGTACTTTTTTTTTAGGTGCAAAATTCCCTATTAAATGGACGGCACCAGAGGCAATTAACTATGGATCTTTCACCATCAAATCTGATGTGTGGTCATTTGGGATTCTCCTGTATGAAATTGTTACATATGGAAAGATTCCTTATCCAGGTATGGGCCTGTGGTTTTACTCTGTATTTATACTTAGGTGCTAAAAGGCAAAAAAAAAAATATTCAGGGAAAGAGCTGGCATCTGACAGTAGTGACACCAGTGACTAGAAAAATGTCTTACAGGTGATCTTACTGCTTTGAAAACTTAGTCACTGTATGTGTGAGGCAAATGCCTCTCCAGGGTAAATTTTAGCAAACAGACTAGTGGCACCTCGGTTGTATAGTAATTCTTATGTATTCTAAAGGTGTAACAATTGCAGCAAATGCAGATCCTGCATTTATGACATCGCTGTTTTGTGGACAGAAGCACAGTCCCAGGGCAAGGATGCAGTGCTGCTAACAGTGCTCTGTAAGCTGCTGGGGATTTTAATAGCATAATATGTGAAGATACCAAGAAAGCATGTTTCCACAAGTAAATTGGCTGTATTTGTCAGTGCCAGCTAGTCTAAACACATATGAAAGCAAGCCCTAAGGCTATGTTGATGTACCACTAGGAATATTTACCATTTGTTGTTCCATATAGTCAGGTGCAAGGCTACAGAGGTGTGTGTGCACATCAAATGGATGCCTTGGGTAGCTGTGAGATGGTCATGTGCTTCATGTTTCATTTTTCATTGTTAAACAAAATATATACTAATGTTTCCAGCACTGAGACACCTTGTATGAAGGGGTTTTTTATGGACACAGAATTGTTACATCTCAGGCACAGATGATTAATTCTGGGTAACAGACTTGCATTCATTTAAGCTTACTGAGGTTATGGGAAATTGCCCTAAATTCCCTTCTTTTGTGAGCAAATGGGGAAAGTACAGCCATGTTCACCTGTACTGCACATTTCATAGGCAGAGTAACTTCTGAGAAGAACCTTGGGATCCTGACAGGAAAGGGAGACCAGATGTTTCATCCAAGCAAAGCTTTCCCAGTGCTTCCAGTGCAGCAGCTCTTAAGTGTTTTAACAGTGAAAACATTTCATGAGCAGCTGAAATTCTGCAGCCTGAACTGCTAGAGATGGTCGAGAGGCAGACCTGAGTCCCTGAAGTAACAGTAGGCTGAACACCTCTGGACACAGGGAGATGGGAAATCCCACAAGACTCAGGCAGTGGGAAAGGGGTGATGGCAGCCAACTTCACACAGCTATGGAAGAACATAGTGACTTTCCATACAAGAGCTAGAGCCAAACCAGACATTCTCATGGCACAGTTCTAGGCCAGCAAAACACTTAGGCTCAAGACTAGCCCCCATAAACTTCAAGAGGTGATAGGACTGCTTGCACAGCTAGGTGCTCTGGGTCAGTTTGTATGTGAGGGCTATGAAATACTTGACAGCATGGCAGGTCCTCCCAAAGCTCTTCTTGAACAGTGCTCATGTCCCAAGGAAAGATCAGAGTGTGCAGCCAGGTAATGCATGGCTCTTCCCACAGTCAAGATACCTTTATTTTCCCTGTTAGCACTTGCCTGTGTGTACAGGCAGTTCCTGCACTGAGCTGGGCTCACAAGATTATTTCTGAAGAATTTCTGCTTAGAAAATGGACCTTCTCTCAGCAAACCTACTAAGCCACTTGGAAACCAGCACTACAAAAATATAAAACCCAATCCAATACTTAATTCTGCAGCTCAATCTGCTCTTTTTACCTTCATAAGCCATATCATGGTTTTATTCTAAGAACAAAGTCAATCTGTACAGCAGACATGGTACTGCTGCACTACTGTGGGAAAATCTCTCTTCTAGGGGAAGTCTGGCCAATATTTTTTTTAATGTGGGAGCATTTTTATGAGCACCATAAATACTCCATACACTGTGGATTCATTTATCAACCAGCAGTTACATATGAAAGACTCTTGACTGTATATTAGAAGATTTTAATAGTTTGCAGGTGTTGCATGCATTAAAATGGAAAAGATATATATCTATCTATTTTAAATACAAGTATAGTTGATTCTGGGAATCAGAATCACAGCAAAATACATGGATGACCAATCTACTTTACATGAAGAGATGTGACAGATTTGGGCAAATTACCCCAGCATAGCAGTAGTAATGTGGTGATAGGTTGTAACCAGTAGCCACTGGACAGAAACAGTAAATTGATTTTTCACTTCCAATGGGAATGCTTCAAATTCTGAATTATTTTCAATTATTAACCAGCTCTACCACCCAGAGTATTCAGCATATAGCTGCATATGAAACAGTTGGAATTGAAACTGGCAAGTAGCTAATACCTGTACTCAAATTGATGGGAAGCGTTTCTAGCCAAGAAACTTGGAGCTTTTGTGATCTTTGTTCTTAAATTCTAACCTGTTTCTCCTCCTGAGAAACTCAAAGCCATTAGTGGA
Organism: Brachypodius melanocephalos; assembly: GCA_013398615.1. Taxonomy (NCBI): domain Eukaryota; kingdom Metazoa; phylum Chordata; class Aves; order Passeriformes; family Pycnonotidae; genus Brachypodius; species Brachypodius melanocephalos. Next base: position 18,752,097 of record VZSR01001685.1, read on the forward strand.
ACTGCAGTTTCAGGAACTACCTCTGAAATATGAAACAAGTATCTGATTCTCTTGGCACATAAGTTGAATTGGTAGTTAAAACCCAATTTCTGGGTGATTACATAGTATGTCAATACTGGCAGCATCCATAATTGCATTCCAGTTATGTCTGCCATTCTTCACAAGGTATGACTCTTTCTGTACAGTGGGATTCTTCCTCCATCCACTGTGTTCACATCATTTCCCAGGCCCTCACATAAAGAAATGTGAAACCTAGGTCTTTGTGAAGGTCTTGACAGGTACCACAGCATAAATTAACAGACATGTACCAAAACTTTAGCATTCAAGAGGGTGTAAGTCTGATAAATATGTGTCTGGGACATACTTCTTTTACTGATTGGGATGTAGATACAGTAATACAGGTAATTCTTTGGCTACAAAAAGAAAAAATGGAAATAATTTTTAAAAGGTAAAGTTAAACAAGTAGCTATTTTGAAAATACTGCTTGGACTGTGGGTTACCCTTTTAATTTTAAATAAAACCCCAAACACGTGGAAGTATGTACATGACACATTTACTATGGGATACTGATAAAAGTGTTTTCATCTTCTGCTTCTGAACTCAAATGGATATTAAACAAATAGTTTTCCTGCAGGGTAGCAGAAACAAAGGCTTTGTCCTTAGCATTCACAATGTAACAATCAGTCCTGCAGACAACAGATCTAAACACAATCCTATAAAGTACTTAAACCCAAAAAATCACCCCCATTCTGCACAAAAGCCCAGTAGCAGCACAGTTAACTAAAATTTTGTATGGTAGGATTAACTGTTTTACTGCATATATTATATATAATTCATTTCTTTAGGTTCAAGCAGTCCAATCACTTTTCTCTATAAAATGCTTTATTGACTTTCTTCCTGTATTTAATTTGTCTCTACATAGCAGTAATTTCTTATTCTGTGACAACATGCTCTTCCCCTACTTTGAAATACTTCTTTTCTGCACATGGGCAGTATTAGTTCAGGAAAACTTCCCTTCTCCTTCCAAAGAGGAACTAAAAATGCAAAAGATGTGCCCAAAGTAAGCACTTTGATCCAGACTCAGGTTACATGGCTGAGGATATTTTTGGAAAAGCTTAAAGCCAGCAGGGTTGAGCTGAAGTCAACTATATGAACTATGGTCATCTTGAGTAATCAAAGTAGTTATACTGGATAAAGTTGTCATTTGGTTGTAATTCAAACGTGTCCCTACCTGCCAAGTGGCTTAAACCATAGCCATAGCAGTCAGACAATACATACAAAGGTCTGCACAGCCTGCAGCAGCAGCAGAGCCGCACCAAGGATTCAGGGGAGCACCACATCTGCATCTCCACTCTTGTCCTTGCTCAGAGCAGGATCCATCCTGCCTCCTCTCAGCTGAGCAGAGCTGCTGTCCCTGCACCTCTGGGGGACCAGTGTGTGCAGGAGTTTGTCCTGCATGGCCCTGACCAGAGGCTGGGTGGCCTGAGAAAACCTTGGGGAACTGTAATCTTGGGCAGACCTGCACCACATGGAGCATTTAGCCTGAGGAGAGGCCATGGCTGAGAGGTCAGGGATACCCGTCTCAAGAGGGAAAGCCTTCTCTGGCAAGAGTGAATCTCTAGGCTGAAGCACGGGTGCTTCCTGCATGCCCAGCCATCAGAACAAACAGCAGTCACTGAGTACAGAAAAGGGGTCTGTGTCCAGAGAAAGTAATGCACCACTGGGCTGATTAGATTTGCAGAAGGGACAAGCTCAAAGGCAGGTTTCTGGGTAGGAAGTGGTGAGCCTAAAATAGCAAAAGCTGGCCCTAGCATAGCTGACCTAAGAGTAGGTGTTGAAACTGTTTCATGAACCACTCTCTGAAGGGTTTGATAAAGGGGGGGAAGGGTGAGAGGAAATAAAAAAAAAAGGGGAGGAGATTGGAGTCCAAGGCAGGACTCTCTCATGTGACATTAGCTGGCACGTGAGATGCAGGATGCACTGCTGGGACTTACAGTTCTTATCCTCTGAAAGAAAAAAACATAGCAGGGAAAAACAGCAAAGCTCAGCATAGCTGGCAAGATGGTTTTGCATGACAGGAATAGGACAAGAGGGGAAATTCCCTATTATGATTAATGATTTCATAAGTGACTGTCCAGTATCTTGCAATCAGCAGCACTTACGCAAAAGCTGATGCAGAAGAAAATGTGAAAGTTTTGGGCAGGCTGCCTGGCAGTGTGGTCAAACAGGGAGGCTGCTCTCCATCTCAGAATGGATGGGGCTCCAGCAAGCAGAACAGTAGCTCTGCAGCTAGAGATGAAGGCTGGTAGCAGGGCAGGCTTTTGCTGGGAATCACACCACCAGAAGCAGCAGAGTAAATGGGGACAGGACTTGTGAGAAAAACAGAACAGAGATGGTTCTAGAGACAAGAATTGTGATTTTTCCCACAGTCTGGTTAGACTTAGCAGCAAAGAGGTTGTGATGCTCAGCTGCAGAAAGGGAAAGGTTCCCACCAAGATTTTCAGGGCAAGTGTCTCATTGCTGGTGCAGACCTTGACCTTGTTTATTGAACTCATGCTGGCAGCTACCTTTAGTAAGTAGCAAGGGACTTATACTAGTGGGTGAAGATCTTTACAGTGAAGTAAAAAACAAGAAAAATAATTTCTCTAGGAATGAAGATAATTTCATCAAATCTTTCTTTTTTTTTTCACTCAAGGTATGAGCAATTCTGATGTGATGGTTGCTCTTCAGCGTGGGTACCGAATGCCACGCATGGAAACCTGCCCAGCTGAGCTTTATGATATCATGAAAACATGCTGGAAAGACAAAGCAGAAGAGAGACCAACCTTTGATTACCTACAGAGTGTGCTTGATGACTTCTACACAGCAACAGAAGGGCAGTATCAGCAACAGCCATAGAACAAAGAACACTTTTTCTATTGCCACGGATCTTTGGCACAGACTATCTTTAGAACAGACTGCTCAAACCAGTCACTTCACGCATTCGGATGTCTTAACTAAGTGTGGAAGCTGAAATGCTGAAGGGAAGAATAATTCTGCAGAGAAATCATGTTTTTATTTGGTTAAAACAGTTCCTCTAAAGCTTCAAGTTCTCCTTAAAGGCTCTGTGTTTTGCACCTGTAGAAACACCCCAAAGCAAACAGGCTTTTTGGGGTGGGAAGGGAAAAGGAAGGAAAGCAATCATGCTGTGGTACAGCTTTACAAGACCTTCCTAGGATCTAAGTCATGCAATATGTTACAAGGAGACCTTGAGAAAAGGGTTGAGAGGATGCATGAACAGCTGTTTCCAAAACAAAATAAATCACAAAGGAGAACTTACAGATTTAAGGCATGGTGATGTTCTTAAATCATCTTTTTTGAAATACAGCATATTGCAAAAATTATTTTTATATCCTTCTTATTTCACATTAGTATCAGGCATACTATCACCTCTTGTAAGACTTTCTAAACAGTGTCAAGTTTTCCTTTGAGGAAGAGTTATATATGCAATTCTTTACACTGAAAAAGTTGTTTTACTTTGAAAATTTAAAATAATTTTCAAAGCATTGCAAAACCATCACAGATGCAGAAGTGCAAGATGAACACAGATGACTGCAGTCGTGGCAGCACACCTCACTCTGGGTTCAACCTTCAGCTTCCCACAAGGCCAAAGTCATCATCCAAAGTCCATGGAAAAGCACAGGATTTTGAAGGAAGTTAATACTTTCATTGCAGTTGCTGAAACTGTTACCAGTGAAAATATTTTAATCTTCATTTTTAATCCTCTGTGGTTATTCAAGAATATTCCTTATATTTTTGCTGCTTTAATCAACTAACCTCAAATCTGTTTGAAAGCTAAAACTAGCTCTAGCTCTATCAAAAACAATTTGTGGAAACATGCCATAGTACATCAAGTTACATTGCAGTGACACTATCAGTTGTTGCTTAGTATTACAAATCTAATTCTTCAAGTGAATGCAATTTGCTAGGCTCTTTACATTGAATTGTTCTATCAAGATACTTACCCAAACAGATGAGCTAGTGCAATTGCAATGTAACCACAGCACAGATTACTTCTTTTTCAAAGCATCACTGGTTCTTACAGCTGAAACCCAGTGCACATCTTTGCCATCCTTCAGCTCACTTATTTAGGCAAATGGTACTTTGCAGAAGCTTAAATCTTTTCTGGGAAAGCTTCAGTGTGCCTGCAGTTGAAGCTCAGCAGCAGAAGTATTCATGGCTTTTCTTTTCCAGTGGCTTCCTTCAGTCAAACTGTGCAGGTTAAACAGACTATCACTTAAATATGTAAATAGTTTCTATTGTATGGTGATTTTTAATTTTAATAAACACTTAATCTGAAGCAAGCTGTATGGTAGTAATTTGAGATAAAACAGATAGCTGATGTTCTGTCCAGTGGTAGCTTCATGTGGAACAGGGGAATCTCTGATTATCACCACATCCAAGATTAATGGATTCTGCTTTCCTTACACCCAGCCACCTTTGAGAAATTGAAAAGAACCAAACTCACCATTTTTGCATCCCTCTTGTGGTTCGTTATTGTGCTGGAGGATATGAAGAGAAGAACCAACCCTCAGCTGTTCTTGAAAACAGCTTCTCAAAAGCCTTTAATGCAAAACTTCACTCTGCTTTAGCAACTCTTGGGAAAACATTAACAGTTCAGTACTGGCCAGTAGTTCACTACAGGCTTCATTTTATTTTAAGACTGAAAAAAAAAAAAAAAAAAAAAAAAAAAAAAAA
>VZSR01001685.1:18756845-18781814 GCA_013398615.1 Brachypodius melanocephalos
AAAAAAGGAAGAAAGGGAAAAAAAAAAGTTCAAGATAAGGTAACTTTGTCTTTCAAACCATTTCCTGTAGCCAGCCAAAGAGCTCTGGGAACTATGAGGGAACAGAGAACAGTTGCTCAGGGAATAGGAGGTTATAGGTAGTGGTACATAAAGTTGCTAGACAGGCTGCCAAGGTGTAGCTTGAAATGGTATTATGAAAATTTTCCAGTATGAGCCTGTTCTGATGATTTTTAAACTTCTGTTTTCATTGCTTTTCCTAAAGCAATTTGTACATAATAGCTTTCTTATTCAAGAGATCAACATTCAGTGTCTCATATAACTACACCAAAATATTTTTTAAAAGCCAGAATAGTTTATGTGGGAATAGAAAAATATTTTAGAAATTCTACCTTGCAGGGATTAGAGGCCTTCAGAACTACTAAAGCCAGTATTTAACAGAAACAGTTCAAAACATGAGCAAAGCAATGGCTGAAGTACAACCTCTACAGCTTTGTTAAACAGATGTCAGAGTGATTACTGATCACAGACCAACCCAAAACTCTCAAGAACCTGGCAAGAGGAGCCACAGCAGAGAAGGGCTGTGCTCCTGTCACACGGGAAGGCTGCACCACCTACTGTCTCCCCAGGGAGGGTGAGGTTCTTGCTTGGAATCTGGTCCCCCTTCCACTGTGAGAAACACCATTACAGGCACTGATCACTCCAATTCACTTACAGATTCCACAGCAAGCCTCCAGCAATTACAGGCATTGTACACTTCCTCAGTAGTTAAAAAACCCATCACCTTCAATGACTGCAAAGGGCTCTAGGAAAACTATTTCCAGTTTTATCATGGTCCATCCTTAAGCTACTAGATAAAAGCTAAGTAATATAATCAAAGATATGATTCTTACAACTCAAGATCATCTCATATCAATCACTATCATTATTTGGGCTCTAATTTTATTTTTCCTTATCTTAGTTTTGTTGATTTATAAAATGGCAAGTCAGAGCTGAACTTAGCAATGGAAATCTTTATTAAATACATTTTTCAAAGTTTAATACATATTCCTAGTGGAAATTCAAATTTTATTAAAACAAATTTCTTTACAAACCAAAGTTAGCTGAGAAATAGCAAGGAGCCAGGTCAGATTTCATTTCATTGCCTTTTTTAGCAGTTTGCTTAGTTTGGTCCCAAGCAGGGGGTTTCCAGGTCAAAACCAGACCTGGAGAAAACTGAAGAACCATGCTATTTTAACTACTTAGGACTAAGTTTAAAAGTCATCTGATTTCTAGGTATCAGCAGTGAAATAAAATAACTTAAAAACATAATGAACAGCAGATGAGGGCTATCCCACTATGCATGAACCACACATTTATCAGTACAGAAGGCCATGATAGCAGTTACTCCAAAATTAAAATATAAATATTTCTCATATCACATCCCTATATCAACAGTAAAAGCACGTCTTTGTGCTTTTAAAAGACCCAAACTTCTATAGCTCTAAATTCAACCCTGAATCAATTAAAAAGTTCTGTATTAAACATTTTTCTGTGAGAGTGAGAAAGAGCTACCAACAGTTTAAGACTATTAATAAAGAAGCCCAATAAATGCACGCTTGGATTTATCAAATATTACTCTTTTGCTTTATGAGACAACAGTACTTGTTTTCTGGAACAGGGTGAAGTCTCTTCATGCTTCCCCCAGCCTTTACCAAGAGGTGTACTAGCTGTGGGTGCTACTGTGGATTTCAGGTTAGCCAGCAAACCTTTCCTGGGTTTCTGCTGTTTTGACTCCTCCACAAGGAAATGCTTTTTCCGTTCTTCGAGCTCTTTTTGCAGGGAAGACACTGTTTCTTCCAGCTCCAGAACACGTTTAGCCCAGTTCTGAAGACTATTCATTTCTTGATCCTTTGAGGATAAGACTGTGTTAAGTATGTGAACACTGCATGGTCTCTCTCATGCAGGTAATTTTCTGGTTCACATTATTTTGTTAAACCCATAAACACCCTTGTTATTACTATGTCATATGGCCACTCAGTACCCATTTCCTCTAAATTACATCAAAGTAATTAAAAACCCAGAAAACTACAGGGCCATAAAGTCCAGTTAAAGACCAAGTCTGACTAAGAGGCTGATGCTAAAATGCTTTGCCACACTATGCAAAAAATGATGTTGTTCTGGGAACCAGATCAGATAAAGGTGGCTTTCCTGCCTTGCAACTTCTGAAAGCAAAACTGGCCAAATGAAAACTCTAATGGCATAATTCTGCTATCCAGTGCTCAATAAATGCTTCCAGTGGGCAGAATACAGAGCATTAAATACACTCTAATCTCTGTGGTTAACAAAATCCCCTTCCTATTAAGAATGGATAGGAAGGTAGCTTCCAATTTAAAAGTTCAAGTCAAATAATTTTCAGTCTCAGATTTCAAAGAAAGACATCACTAAGCAGTTATTATACCTGCAGACTTGCAGATTACAAGTGAGGCATAGATTCAAAGTGCCAAGAGTCCAAAAGTTTCATTCTTTTTTGTTTAGGAATCGAGTTGATATCTGAGGTCAGGTGCTGTAAACTTTAGGGAGTCCCTGCTTTTGAAGGACATATGTCTATTTCTGTATTAAACACTTCATCTGCCTGTATCTCTCATCCAGTTTGGCCACTTCTGGCAGGACCATCAGTATAGCTTTAAAGGCATAGATCCTTAGGACTTCTTGCAGTAACATTTGTGCACTGACACCTCGCTTCCCTCAGCAACATGCCTCATGATGAGTTCTAAGTAGTATTTTCCTTGCTTGAGAGTAATTCACAACAACTTTAGATTAGCAGGCTTTGTCAGCAGAGTTACTAAGTTGAAAAATGAGTTTGGTCTTACAAGATTCAGAGTCAAGTAGTAAAACTTGAGCTCTGAGCTCATAATTCATGAAGTTAGGCACAGAAAAAATGCTAACATCAAAACAAATTGCTAATTTAACAGTGGTTTTACATGTAAAAAGGTGCAGAAGCATCCAGTACAACTATAGATACAAGCCATATTAAAGTTGTTTTTAAATCATTGACTAACCTTGAGCATGATTGTGTGCTTCAGTTGACTGTTTTCTTCTGCCATTTTTCTGTAGCCTTCATTAGCTTCTAGGAGGGCTTCATTTAGTTTTTGTATTTTAAACTTCAGAGACTTTATAAGCTGAAAATAAAGCCCATACACATGGAAGTTCAAAACAGCATGTTTTACATTAATTTTGTTTATGGCTAGAACAGTGCAAACCGCAAGATCAAAACAAGAAAGTCTGCTTGTCCCAACCTCCTATGTCCCAGCTCATCATTTCAGGTGATAAAATACAGCTGGAGCATTCAAAGGCTGTTATGTTGAAGCTGCTGTGATTTACACAATGAACATCAATGTCATTTACATCAATTAACAGTACCACAGATTATGCTGCATCTCGAACAGCCTGCTCCATTTCAGTAAGAGTAATTAAAAACACTTTTGTCTCATTAACACTATTCATATAAAGAACTGGAGCACAGGTACCACAGAAGACCTCACCTTTCTGATGGGAATATTAATGGATTAAGCCTAAACCCCAAGAGGCAAAAGAAATTCTGAAGCAGAAAAATAGATGTTACCATTAATTTACTTCTACAAAGTTGATAAAAAGTTGCTAAAAAACCTCACATCCTTTGCCCATGTTTAATGGCTGAATGGGAAGGAAAAAAGTGGTAAATTACAAGTCACACACGCACTGATCTTTGAGGCAAAGCAGCAGAAAGGCACTGGTGGAATCAGCTGGTTTAAACCATTATCGCTTCAGTTATTGCCAGGAATCAATCTCATCATTCTAACACTTTCTAGCCACACAAAACAATCAATAACTGTAATCATAACAAGCATAAAAGCCAAACTTTCACCAAAACTTGAAAGCGACATGGAAAAATGATGTAGAGCTCTCAAAAACAGGAGTGGAAAACAAATGCTATGGCCATAGCACGAGACATTAAACTTGGTAAGGAAAAAGTTATTTTTGGAGTATTCTTTCTCAGTAGAAAGGGATTTAGGTTCAGTTTCCATTTACATGGTTTATTAGAACCAGCTGGAACTATTTCTCCAATCCCTACTCGTATTTGATAACAGAGAAAGAACCAAGACTTATCTCTTCCCTTCTGCCATCCTCTTTAAACATGGGAAACAAGCTGTATCTTTACAAGATCACTCAAGGAATAGAATAAAAATGCAGACTTAAAAATTAAGGTCTTTCATAATTCCCACCTCTATATGGTATTCAGAACACAGATCTACTTTAAAGAACAGAGGTATTCATCTTTATTTAAGTTTAGGGTGAGAGTGGAGTTGAGTACTTCCAGAAAGGACTGCTTTAAGGCACTATTTTGACTTTAGATCTAAAATCTAAACTATTACCAGATTCTGTAATGGTTCCCCTGTGCAGAAGCAGGCAGCATTTCAGGAAGGAAAGAACTGAGGTCACAGCAGCAATATTTACAATAAATTCCAACACAAGGCTAAACGTACTTCCTTACTTCCAACTCACACCACATTCACCATGACTTGTTTCAGTAGCAAAGGGTTTTACAGACCAGAATAAAGCCAGAAGAGTGTCTGGCAAAAGTCATCCACAACTGAGCAAGGGTTGGTTTTTTTTTTTTTTAATAAGCTTAATGCCCATTTGCAGGAATATTCATGCTTTTGTCTACAATGCACATCCTTTAAGCATTGAACCATGATAGAGTTTACAATCATTACCCTCAGATAAATTCTAAGCAAGAGCTACCTCTTCCTTCTCTTCACATTGTTTCTGCAATCCTTCATTGGCTCTCTTCATTGTGCTTTCCATAAGATCTATAGGCAAAAGAAAAGTTTGTTTGTTTATACACATTACCAGAAGTAAACTGAACTTTGAACACTCAGATCACATTCCTACCTCGCTCTATGTTATTTTCAGTAGTTGGAATATCTGAGTTCAGACTTCCCAGAGCCAACAGCCTCCCTGACTGTTCATCAAGTTGCCTTTCCAACTGCAGTATTTTTCTCTCTCTATCCTGAAAAAAAAAAGGCATATGGTAGAATTTGTCTGCATTTCTGCTTGATCTGATGCATTACTGCACATCCATCAATTACACCACACACACATGCGAGTTTTAATTATTTCACAGGTTATGGTTAGGAAATCACAGTGAGGGATAACACTCGGGTCACAAAACCATCTAGGAGGAAGTTTCTTCATGCAGGAGTCAACTCTTCCAGCCTGAGGATTTCCAAACTGCATTAAAAGTAACCACACAGCAGAAAGGAAACTTTAGTGTGTCTGTGCTAAACATTGTTGCAACTTAGCTTGCTAACTAAGGAAGAAGGTACTTCACAGAGCTACATTTTAATCTCAAACTCTTTTCCAGTATCTGTCAGACTGCTGGGGTGGTATTTCAGAGTGTGAAATCAAACAAGTGGCATCATCAAGAAGAGCTATTCATCTAATTCTGGCTCTCTGAAGCTGCCCACTCAGGTTCAGGCTGTGCTCTCCTTTGTCAACCAACCCTTCCACATCTCAGGGATTTCAATAGTTTCTTATTTGACTTGCTACCAAAAGCATCATGCTCTTTGGATCTTCCCTTATGCAGCCTCTTGGCCAGTATAGAAGCACTATGAAAACTCTTTTTGTCCACTTTAATAGAGGGTATAGCTAGGATTTAACTGAACATAGAGTCTAAATGAGGAAAAGAGACAAACAAAGGAGCTGGAAAAACACAGGCCATTACATAATATGGTGTTGCTTCTCAGCACCTGAACAGAGAGGTGTAAAAGTAGAAACATTTATACACCACAATCTACAAGAGAAACCCACTTCTCATGTCTTGAAAGGAACCTGCCTATCCATGGAGTGTGATGTCTTACCAGCTCCAGGACAGGAGTGCAGTGAGAAAGCTCCTCTGTGGACACCACAGCTGTTCTATACTCCAACTAAAAACCTTCTGAAAACAACAAAATCCACAGGGCTCATCTGCTGCCCGTATGCACATCTATGCAAAGGATAGAAAACTAAATTGCTCATAGCTAACCTGGCTGCATTGCAAAAGGAATAGCAACTTACTAATGCCAACTCTGAGCAATTCTAGGTTTAAATACATTCAGGATATTCGGTTCTCTCCTGCATGAAGTTTGATTTCTCATCAGTTTCTTATCCCACAATCCGCCTACCACCTCCAGACCAGAGATCAGTTGTAATTAAAATAGCTATCCTGTAACAAATTCCCCATCACCCTTTCAGAGCAGCATTTTACCCTACAGCCTATGATCCCAAAGATCTCTAGAAAGCCAGACTCCTGTAACCATCATTCCCCTGGGTGTTCCAATCATTGCACCACCAAGATAAAGATAACTTGGATCTAATTGAACTGTGCCTTCAAAGATCATAAGGTTTAGGTGTGCTAAAGGTGGTGGTGCCAGAGAGAAGACATCTGTATGCTTATGGTGAACACTGAACACAGAACTGCATGGCTGAACTGCTAGTTATTTTCCTTGTTTAGTGTTACATTTGAAATCCCAGAGAGATTTTCTTAAAGAAAAGCAATATTTACAGTTAAAAGGCTAGAACATACTTTAATGGCAGTCATGTCATACCTCAACTTTCTCTTGTTCAGCTAGAAATTCTTCTATGGGAACGTAATGGTCTTCAATTTGTTCCATTGCACACATATATGCATGTTTCTTAATGGCTTCTTTATACATTTCAAATTTACTCTCAAGTTTTTCTTCATAACTGTCTTTCATATCTTCCAAGCGGTTGCTGACGAGAACATGTCATTATGATATGTTATTTATGATATCTTTGCATCCCAGCTATTACATTTGACTACATGTATTCAGCTGTCAATATTGAAGTTATTTCTCTAATCAGAAATAGTGAAAAAAGAAGAAAGGAGTACTTTTTTCCTTTTAATCTCAATGATCCTGCAGACTTGCACCAAATGTAACTTCTACTTTGCATATACCAAAAAAAGTTATATAGAAGAACACACACTTAACACCTATCAAAGAAAAAACTATAAGAAAATCCACCAACATATAGCAATAGAATTGACCACACCCATTTATACATTATATTTGAAACAAATATCCTGGGGGCATCTTTGACTTTGGGTTTTGGTTGGTTTTTCTTTTTTTTTTGCATTTAAGATAAATGCCAAATTCATTTTCATAGAATCATAAAATGGCCTGGGTTGGGAGGGACCTTAAAGATGATCTAATTCTAACCTCCCTGTCACAGGGAGGGACACTTTACACTAGATCTTTCCAGCATATCCTTTAAACACTTCCAAGGATGGGGCATCCACAATTTCTCCAGGCAACCTGTTCCAGTGCCTCATCACACTCACAGTAAAGAATTTTTTCATGATAACCAATGTAAACCAACTCTCAGTTTGAATCCACTCCCCCTTGTCCTGTCATTTCATACTCTTGTGAGAAGTCCCTCTCCACCTATTATTTCAATACATTACACATTACTCCATTACTGTCAAAATTTAAAAACATGCCCCATCAGTGATGCAATAGAGTTCCCAATAGAGAAAAAGCATCAATGCTAATTCATGTGTTTGACTAAAGGCAATCAAACAATTTTAAAGCCAGTGCAGGTGTTAAACCATAATGTGCCCAGCTGGCAACCCAGTGTTAATTTTTGTTAACGATTCAAACAGCAGGAAACTATTTAAAGAAGAGTTAAGAGGAAGTGAACACAACTTGAGGAATCTGAACTTGAAAAAAAAAATCCCAAATTATTAACATCAGTGCAGGGAGCCACAGCAATTTTTAAGATAGTAAACTAACAATGGTTCATAAGTCATGCAGAGGAGCTCAAAAGAGATGCAATTCAAATTACCTTAAGCACATGCCTGCATATTAACCTGACAGAGCGTATGTTTTGGAAGAATCATACATCCCAGTGGGGTACCTATCACAGTCTTCCACATCTGCTAAGCAGTAATAACAAGCCAGGACAAGCTCCAGTAATTACAAATTAAACAGAGGAAAGGTCAACAGAAAGCAAGATTACTTTTTCTTTGTAAATGGGAAGAGGCTGATCTGTACGAGTTTAATGTTCTTTCTTCCCTTTCCTTCAGAGGTTTTGAAGCCTTCCAGCCCTATCTTCTCTAAATAACATGAGTAGGTATGTCCTGAATATACACACAGATGTATATACATCCATATGTATGCATTTATACATGTGGAATTCTTTCAGCCTCAAAGCAGACTGCAATATGACTTGCCTCCAGGCTTCCTCTGTTTCCAACAGCTGTCGAAACATAGCTTCTGCCATCTCTTTACGTATCTTCACCTCCAGAAGGAGCTTACTTTGCCTTTCTGCAGCTAACTTCTCCTTTAAGTCCTCTGCAGCTTTCAAGAGGTCCTAAATTTTAAATATTTCAGTTCAAAAACCAAGACTGAAACACATATTTACATGTATCTCAAACAAAATATTCATACAGGCAGCCATCCACAGAGGGTACTTTTAACAAGTCTGTGTTTTTGGGGGGTCTGCATCAAAGTTTAAATATTTTCAAAACATGAATTTCTACTGCAAATACATCCTGTGTCTATCTTGATGGTGCTTGCTGTCAAAAAGTTTTCTTCTGTTTTGGCATTTAAATATTAGTCTGTACAGCATAACAACATAAAGCCTACTTGATTTTTACAGTTTCTTGCTATTAGATTGTATATCTTTGTTTTTAAAATGCTGCATCTTAACTCATTACTGCTGTTTCAAAAAAAAAAAAGGCACAAAAAACCAAATTATGTTATTTTAAAGATATGTACTGCTTCCTTAGTCTTCTTGTTGGGCAATCAGTTGAATTCCAAATTTAGCACTTGACCTAACTAGAAAGCCACAGGGCATCCTTCCACAACTACAGTGAACTAGGCCACCCTTAGTCAGTCTGATACTGAACAGAAACTTAAACTTCCCATTTGACACAGCTTCCAGCACATCTCTTATGCTAAAACAATATTAGAACCAACAGCAATTGCTTTCCTGGGTGCAGTTCTAAGTAGACATGCATTCACCTCATGACTCAGAATGGTGATGTCCACTTCCTCTTCTGCTGAGGTTTCAGCAAAGTCACCTACAGATGTGTTAGCATCAAAGTGCATGATAGGTTTGCCATCCCCTCCAACTAGCTTTGGTGGAAAATAACCAAAATTTTTGGGCAGGATTGTCTGGATAACCTGAAAAATCCAGAGTCGATTTACCAATTCTGTCAATATTGCAGGTATCAGAATACCAGGAAGAAGTGGCATGAATGCATCGTTGTATTTACACAAAATTTACTGATTACATGAATGCCAACAAAAGCTTACATGCCTTTTAGCAGAAAAAAAGAATCTATCAGTATAACATAATTCTCATATGAATATAAGATTTCAGCACTATAAAATGAAATATAATTTTTACACAAATATAAGATTTAAGTACTCTACAAAGAGTGAAAATGAAAATATTATCTGCTAGCAAACTTAGCATCCTTGTCTAGACAGGTGGTTTCTCTTCCTCTAAAATATTAGGGGTTTGGTGTAGCTTCCTGCAAAGTTAATGAAAAGCAGAACATCCCTACAATATTTGCTCCTTCCTGAAATACTGTGACCAGGATTCAGCAATTCATGCTGTTTACATAAAGATTTTAAGTAGCTATGTCATAGGACAACATATCAGAAGTTTGTCTCTACAGAACACATATCTAACAAAAGTCACACCTGAAGAGAATTAGAAAAATCTTCCTCTCTGAGATCATATTAGACATGCTATTACAGATTTGTAATAACATGCCAGAACTAATCTGTGGCTCCAGACTGAAAAAATTACTGTATTTCTGCATGAAACACAGCATAGCCCACCATCCCACTCCCTGCAAGAAGCAGCTTCAGGAAACTTGAATGAGGTTAAGGCCAAACATCAAACCCAAATCTTGAATTTAATGGGAGATTGAGACAGGGAGCAAAATGAGGCCCCCATAATCCAGGAAAAAATGGTCATTGCCCTGTTACAGCACAGAGGATGCATGGGATCCACCCAAGGGTACTAAAGGAGATGGAGAAAAATCTTGCCAAGACACTATTTTTATTATCAATTACTTGCATTTATTCAAATAGGAGCAATACATGGCAAAATAACTCATTTAGACTACAAAATAAGATGATACTCCTTTTACTACCACCAACTGTCCAAGAAGTTAAAAACAACTCATCTTGTGCAATGGATGTTTAACTGCACCCAGGTTAAGTAATTCATCCAAAGTTTGAATTGAAATCCTGCATTTGCTCAGGTATATGGTATAAATCAGTCATATCTGAAAGAGCCCTGACTATGTTTTACACAGAACATCAGGAGTGTTGAACAGAACAGCCAGACATTTGCTGTTGTCTGAACACAAATAGGTTTGAAGATGGCCAAGACTTCTAGAAGCCTTTTAGGGAGAGGCCACATGCAGAAGAACTTATATGATGAATCAAGAATCCAAATCACACTCAAATCCACACAACCTGATCATTTCACAAAACGCTAGTAACAACAACAACAGCAGAATAGCAGAGAAAATAAATACACTCTTACCTGTCTGGCTATAGCTGAAAATTTCATTACATGCAGGGTTTCATCATAGGTGGAAGTATGCTGATTGATGTTTACAATCATACAAGCTTTGCCTTTTCCACAAAAAAATGGCTGAAACAGACGAGTCAATTTACTCTCTCTGAATGGAATATAGCTTGGCTTCATCCTCAGGGAGGGAAAAAAATAAAATTGTGAAACAAAATAAAAACTGCAAAAATTGTAGGCTACTTGTAGCTTACTTTAATTGTTTTTCTCTTTCAGGAAAGAGATCCAGACTCATATTTAAGCCTAAGCTACTTTACATTAAAGAACAATGTTTTCCTGGATTTTGTAGGCTCTCTCCAACAAACTGAACTATTTAAAAGTAAAAGTAGCACAGTGTCTGCATCACAATTCTCTAGTGTTCCAAAACAGATAGTGGAACAAGCCAAAAGCTAAGTACAGGTCATCTATGAGCTGCCTAATGAATCTACCTGTATAATTTGCAGGTGGAAGAGAAGATAAAACTGGAGCTTTGTACACAAAGTGTATAGTTCATATACACTAAAAAAATTTTGGTAGTTTGCTGCAAATTGCCTTTTTGTGCTCTCCACAAACACCTGTTATGAGAAGACATGTTTTTAGGTATTCCAGTGACATCTGTAATAAGGAAGACTTACAAGATTTTGTAGATTTTCATTTTTCTATGTGCAAACTGCTTGCAGAAACATGAAGGGATACTTAGTGTTTTCACCTAAAACTTGGCATATAAATAGCTTGTCACTTACTTTGGGTTTTGATTTTGCTTCAGTGCTGCAATGCACTTTCCAAGGATGTGAAGAGAATTATTAATATTTCCTGCTTCTTTTAGTCTGTCTCCAAAGACATGTGTTTTATTGCACCTCTCTGAGCCAGCCAAGTCACAGAAAGACAACCTGCATGGAAGAGTTATCCAGAACACACACATGAAGTCCTTCCCAGCTCACCTTACAGCTCTTTGCTTGGCTATGGCTATTATGTGCTACTAAACTCAGACCACTGACTGGCACAATCAGAAAATCATCCTGGATAATTGAGGAATTCAATAAGTTTTACTTTATATTAGGAAAACTATTGAAATACAGGAAGCTCTGGAAACTGGATAATTTATGTGACCAAACCGTTACTCGCTTACAAATGATTTTATTTAAATAAATTTATGTATAAGATCATAACCTTTCATATTGATGTAAGTCCTATACAAATTATTAAGGCACGTATTTCAAAATGATGAAAGCCTTATGTTCTTTATCCTTTCTAGCACAAGATGAAAAGCTTTTTTCTTTTTTTAAGCAACATACAAACTCTGTCATTCACCTAACAGCTGCTGCAAGCTTTGCCAGGGGGCTATACTTTGACAGAACAGCAAAAACATACAGACACAGTCATTTTCTCAAGTTATCTTTTCTTAAGAGTATTTATCACTGTAACATCTGACATTTAAAGGTGTTATCTCATAGTGAGACATATTTATTACCATCTCTGCTCAGCAGACACGAGAGAAATCAGTAGGAGCTAGGACTGAACTAAAACATTCTGTTACAGGCTATCTTCATTTTTCTGTATCAACCTAAATTATTCAGAAGAAAAAGACACGCCATCCCAAAAAAGCTGTCTAAATGGCTTCAGGCCAGAAGATTAGGCTGCTTCCTCTAAATCATAAAAGAGCAGAGACTTCAGTGTACAGACTTCACACTGCTCTCACAGGGTACACTCACATTAGCACTTTATAGTAATGGAGTGCAGTTTTTAAGCAAAGCATTTTATGATCCCCTTTTACTGTACATTGGATCATGGAGCAGTCTGAAACCATGTCACCAGCATTCTTTTGGGATGATAGATTTTAATTAGCACTCTAGAAGCACACCAAATGTGTTGTCACAAACATTCCAGCCACGAAGTCTAGTCTGGTCCCAGGGTAGAAAGACAGACTGGCCCAGCTTGCACCTTGGCCCTTTGGCACCAGCTGCTGCCCTCCAGCTGTAGAGATCACCCTCTGTCAGCCTGGTAACCTGAATTCTCCTTACCAGGACATATTGTCTGGTGCTGCATAGTCTTACTCTGCCACCACCTGCCCATTGTGTGAGACAATACGCATTTTCCTCAATTTACACATTACTGACAGAGTTGCTCCAGAAAAACCTCAGAGTAAGAGACAGGAAAACACTTCTGTGCTTGCCCCTGTTGCACTTCCAGTCAGTTTATCTGTTCAGTGGAATTCTGATTTCCTTCTCAACTCTCAGAGAAGTCTCAGAGAACTAGTTCATTAGAAAGTTCACCAGTTTGGCATGCTTATACCTTACTAATTTTTCCAAAATATTTACATTCTTGGTAATCACATGAAGCATTCACTTACTCTGATACTCCAAGAACACGTGGCTGATGCTCATCAGTTAGCTTGAGTAGCCTGATGGAAAATATACTGTGACTGGAATGGAGAGAAGTCCTTTTTAATAATCACTTATGAAAATCAAGCAGTCACTGAAGCAAAGTAAAATTTGTATGCTACAGAAAGCTCAGTGCTGAAGAAAGGACAAGAATTAATTCATTAGTTACCTTAATACATTAGTTACTTTTGCAGTGCGTTCATTCAGTAGCAAAAAGCAGCAATAAAAGCTGTATTTTATGACTTTATTTCTTTCCACACAAGAAAAGGAAAAATATCACATGAAGCCTACAAACTGTCTTGGAGAAAAAAAAAAAAAAACAAACCCAAGCCAGTTCACTAAAGTCTACTGATCAAAAGATGAGTAGTCATGTAGTCACTTCATACAGAAAACCTCAGGCAGTACCTGAACTCAGCAAATCTGAAAGATTAACTTAGAAACAAGTGGTGAGGAGAAGGGAATAAGTTTAAGTTTCACAGTCCTGTAATTTTGCCTACTTCAATATGCACAGTTACTTGTTTGGTTTTGAAATAATTCTGTTTTCCAGAAAGGTTGAATTTGTAACACTTGAAAATCCAGTAACTCTGGTTTAGACAACAATCTACACAGGCAGTGGATATGCTGTCTGAAACCACAGAGAAAAGTCACAAATCCAGAAGTGCCCAGTTTTTCTGATTCATCAGGAAACACAGCACACAAACTTCTTTAGTGTATGGCTTAAGCAGAGTGCCTTCTAGGTATAAAGCTCTGTAAGAAGAGCATGAAACTCAACAGCAGCTGTCTTTAGCTAATACACAAGAACATAACTCTTTTTTCTCTTTTAGAGAAATAAAAGCAGGTTTAGTAACACTATGACTGTATTAGCTAAAAATAAAACACGGCCCTTCCACACTTAAAAGAACAAATTATTGAGGTCATTAAGACCAAGAAAGGAGGCACTTTCAATAGAAATTATACAACCTTCTCTATTTCCTCTCACTCCATCAAAAGCCAGATTATCCCTGATCCCTGTCCAGTGATGGGTAAAAAGCTAGGAGTTTCATTCTTAAAATACCAAGTAAACTCAGCTTGAACACAGCAATCTAAAAGCACCTAGAAAATCTAGCAGCACTGCAAGATACCACATGACTTGCTCCTTCCTATATCCTCTAATGACAGGTTCCAGGTTTCCAAGAATTACACTGCCAGTTATGAAAAATTAACCAGCTTTTCCTTCAACATCTTCACACAGCCGTTCTCACTCAGCAGCACTAGCATTTGCCAAGATGACAGGCCTGTTGGCATTCAAAAATGAATGATTTGATCTTTTTGGTTGTCCAAAGCCATGAACAGCAACCTGAGTCCAGCTACTATTAGTCACAGCATCTCTCCTAGTTTTCTTTCAGAGAGCATTTCATAACATAACCAGAATAATCAAGGGAAGTATGAAACTATTATTGAAGAGTGGTTCATTTCACACATATTCTAAAGTCCCCTCCCTTCCCCTCAAAAGGGACAGAGTATGTTCATAATTAGAGGATCAAACCTTCTACTTGACTGCTCATTCATTCTAGTACAGGCAAAGCTTCGGTTCTTGTTTCCTATTTTTAGCAGTCTGCAGGCTTCTTCAGTGTTCTGGACATTAATCCACTTTAAATCTGCAAAAAGAGATCTTTTACACACATTTCTGACCGTCAGAAATTCTGTGAAACTGCCTAGGTCATAAAACGGTATTATTACCTTTAATGTAACAATTTCCTCCTTGATCCTCACAAATCCTTAAAACTCTGCGCCTTTGAGGTTTTGATGTTGATAAAATACTTAATAGGTCGTACACATACTCATTATAAATTTCACAATAGGAAATCCACACGGCTGCTTGTGCTCTTTGGTGCATATTAGTCCTATGAAGGTCAAGTGGAGCAAAGTTCTTCTCTCCTAATCCAAGACAGAGTAAGAGTTCAAAGATAACTCAATGACAGATTTTAAATCAGTATATAGAATCTTCTGAAAAGACTTATAGAAACTGCTAAAAGGAGAAGGCTTAGATGCATCTGTGTTGTACAGTTAGACACACATGGATAACTTTACCTTTATCCAAAAATGTTCAAACTTCTCAGCAGTCATCTGTTACAAGAATATGCCCAAGTTCTAAGTTGATGGCCTTGCTTTATCACAGACCCCCAGCAATTTATACATTATATTTGCAAAACTAAGTCTCCCTCTTCCCCCCAGAAGGAGTGAAACTATCAAAATATTTTATATAGTTGCCCTTTCTCCAGAGGAAAGAGACAAAAATTTGGTCAAAACTTATATTTACTTTACAGTATAGTAGAGGGAATTTTTTAACCCACTGGTAGTTACCCACTAATATTTTTTAATTTATGTTATGTTTTTTCCCCAGACAACAGTTTTCCACTTTACCTAGGGAGTTAGAAGGTTGATTGTCTGAAGTACAGTTAGAAGACTCCAACTTCACATCACAGAAATTTGTTACAGTATTTGGGATGCTCTCTGTCTCCTTGAGAAAATAAGAGACTATTAAGTCCACATAAACAGACAATGAGAAAAGCAGAAGTTAAAAAATTACAGCAATTTCAGTACTTAAGATTTAAATATTGAAGTAGTATTAAGTGTTAGGCCACCCTTACTCTGGGGTACGAAAATGTTTTTAAAAAAAAGAAAACGAAATGTTTTTAATAACACTGAACCATAATCAATAGATGCTTTTCCCATCACATGAATTATCACTTGCTGCTACTCCCAGCAACCAGTTTTGGTGGCCACTTGCTGCTAACACTGGAGATTTAACTTCAGAGTCCTGGGAGAAAAAAAAAAAATGATTTTGTCAGACTGCAACAGCCCAGAATGCCTTTATGAGCTATTGACCAAATCTGAACAGTGCTTCAGTCATCCAAAAGAACTGGAGAAGTTTCCTCCAGGAGTAACTGCCAAGGTGGTAGGACTGAAGTTATGACAAACCAACACTCTATCTTGCTTTAATTCAGACTGAACTAAAAGGCCATGCAAAATAGACAACATAGCATAGTTGCATAGTTTCTTCAAATACACACATCTGCTGAATTTCTTTACACCAACAGAATTGTCTTAAACCTGCCAAGATTCACGAAAGCACAGACTTTAAGCTATCTCTGGAAAAACTAATGTAACAAAGTAGCAACATCCACTAGAGTCCAGCATCTTTACCTACTACTTCTCTCTCCGTATTTTATAGCCCCTATAAATCAGGACATTCACCCTGATTTCTCTTTCCTGAGAGAGGGTCATCCTACAGCAGAAGGGAGCAGATCCAGAGAAGCAAATCTTAGTGTTGGAGCTATTCAAAAGCAGCACTAATTTGATCATGGCTTGACTACTGATACCAACGTTACCCACTCTCTATATCCAAACCAGAACCCTTACAGAGAGGCACAAAGCCATAATTTGAGAGCTCCCATTTTAAAGATAAATAGCACAAGTTACAACAAAATCATGTAAGTGACCATTTTGCAAAAGCTGCACTGTCTATGATTGTGTTTCTTGAGTGTTAGAAATCTAACCACAGCAGGGATCCTATTCATTGTGAAGTGCCAAGCAGCACATGGGACTGACACACATGGTATCATCTGTGCATGTCAGAAATGCAGTGGAATTTAGAAAACCCAGTACCACATTACTTGTGCATGTGATAAGTTTTTGTAAGTGTTTTGTGAGAAAACTGAGTGAATTCACTGTTGGTACACTGCTCTTCAAACAAAATACAGAAAAGAACATGAAGATGACTGCCTAAAAACAAGTGGGAACAGGAACTGACATTGTTTGCCAACAACAACGACATTTAATAGAAAACACAGAACAGGTGGGAACAGGAATGCACGTAAAGCATCTTTTAATCCAGTAAAAAACAGTATTTAATCCCATGAAGAGAACCAGGAAAGGGAAGGAAAGAGAGGGTATGAGCCATGTTAAGCAAGAGTTGTTGCAGCAGTACTGCATACAGAACATACACAGTAGGACATTAGGTGCTGCAGTCACTCAGAGCAGTTAAAACCAAGAGAATGAAAGGAACAGCAAGCTCTTTCTGTACGACATGTAAACTGAGCCTGGGAAATGAGCCGACAGAAATCCCTGCAAACCAAAGCCAAGCCCACCAAATCGTATCTGCTCTCAGATTACAGCTTGAGACAGCATCCAAACAGTGATGCTATTCATTCACCAGCTATCAAGAAGCACAGCTTCAGAACAGGGGATCATTGAGCTATCTCTGTGGAAGCATTGTAACACATAAACAAGATCCTGTCATGTAATAGTTTCCTGGTTCATTTTCACCTGTCCTTCCTGATGGTGGAGTGTTGCTCTCTTTTCACTGCAGTGAATCGGCATCTAGATCACTTACTGCAACATTCAGTTACTAAGCCATAAGTAAGTCAGGTTGTGATTTAACAGAAGGAAATATAGAGTTATCTTCAAAATAAGATACTGACCTTTTGTTCCAGACCCTGGGCTCCTGCTTGTTCTTCTTTTCAAGGCTGTAGCTTCCACAAAATTCTTAAAGGTATTTACTTACTATCCTCCTAACCATTTCAACTTTTCTTTAAGATCCCCTCATCCTCTATGCACATACACATACTCAGACATTTTCAAAATAAATAAGTCATCTTTCAAATCTTTCTGATTTTTCATCTGAGATATTTCCTCAAGAGTTAACCAGACTCGGACTGAACAAAGTTTTGGGTTGCAGGGTTTAAATTAAGCAGCAGAATTTAGAGTAGAACTTTACATATGAATTTGAGTCACAGAAGAATATTTTTTCAGGGTTAACTGGAATACTTAAACAAGGTTGGTATTAAAGACCACAGAAAAAAGAAAACTCAATCATTATTTCTATACATCCCAGAATTAATTTAGAGTTGCTTTGAATGATAACCACCTGAGCCTACTGCATTCTGGGATTAGATGCACAAAGTCACAGTTCAGGGGAAAAATGTTATGAACAAAATGATCTTACAGCAAACTGCAACTGGACTTAAAAGTATAAAATAGTCCCAAATACATGGATGCCCATTTTCTAGTGAGACAGTTTCTCAACAGAAATTACTTGAAAATAAGAACAGGAGGTTGCCACAGAAAAGACTTCTCTATTCTACCTACAGTCTTTAGAGATCAGCTTTAGTCACATACTATTCCCTAAGGCAGACAGGAATCCTTTTAGGACACTCATTTTATGGCATCTCACTTCACTTGCTGAATCAGAAAGTTTCTTTATGAGATTACATAAATCACAGTTTTATAAACTTTTTAATCTGCCTTAAGACTGTCTTCCACCTAAAGCAGACTCTCCCTGCCTTCTTCACTGCTTCTGCTAAGACAGTGCCATCATCTCTCCTGAGCTAGTGCAAGCATTTGAATGACTGCACCAAGATCCAGCCTGGGAACCTGACCTACAAGAGCCGCCACCTCACAAGAACCAAGTTTTAGATAGGTTACGTAGCTCTCAGACTTCTCAAAGGCTACTGTCACCACAGTGTCAGAACTGCTGCTCTAAAGAGAAGACTTCTCTCTAGAAATTGAGATTCAGCTTTGTGATGGTTTTTGGTTCGAACTGTGTGCTGCAGAAAGGTCTTCCACTTTACCCTGAGCTCCAAAACCAGCCAACTGTCTTATTATTCCAAGTTTCACCACGCATGCATACTGTAGATTTTTATACATACAAAGAATCAATAGTGGAATAAAGACTTCTAAAACTTCCTGTCTTACAGAACAGCTTTAAGAAGTATTTGGTCACTGACCTCTTTCAGTGATGCAAGAATAGCAGTTTTTAAGGCTTCTTCTTGCTTAACTTGTTCATCTTCTAGTTTCTTAACATCACTGCTCAAATATGGTTTGAAGTTCATCTTCAGGTAATGTCTTCCTCTTATGTGGTTAAAAATCACGTCAAGTGAGCGAGGTAAAATACCAAGATCCTTTGAAGTCCCTTAAAAATATTCAACAATTAAGTGTAGACATTCATGTAAGCTTGTCATTGGCTTTGACTTGTTTTTTATACATGCAAATATTTTATACCTTGGATAGTGAATGTCTTGCCTGCATTTGTAACTCCGTAAGTAAATACCAACCCATTCACTCCATTAACATATGCTCTTACAATATCTTTCATTGAGCCTTCAAAAAATTCACTCTGAGTAGTTTCTGGTCCAAAGACCTAGGATAAGGGGAAGAAAGAAAGAAGGAAAAAAGGAGTGACAAATGGCACAAAAGTTTAATAAGCCAAAATATTAAGTACTGATTAGAAATTATGAATTTTTCAGAGCAAGCTGGGTAGGAGACACCAGCCTAATTTCCTGTCTTGTATGAACCCCTTCTGATTCAATGTTTTCTGTTGGGTTCTCACAGGATACCTGCTTAATTCTGAGAGGCACTCAGGCTTGCACTCATTTTTGAATATTTTCCTACTCCTAAAATAAACTGCTCAGAATTCTGTTGAGCACGTGCTGTTCAGTCAATATTCTCAAGAGCTCTGTCAGTGATGTAAAACTCCCTCTTCAGTCTTCACCAGTTACCCACAATTGAAAATCAGCATTACAATGGTCTAAAAAAACTCAATCCCTGGAACTGCTTATCTTTTGGTACTGTAAGAACAGAACTTCTTGTTAAAGTTAAGAAGTTTGCTTTCAGTATAGAAGGTTTAAGCACTTAAGCTGCTATTCTTTCAAAAGGAAGTTACTAAATACATGCTTACATAAATTCCTACAAACATAATGTTTCCTGTAACACTTTCGAGATAAAAGCACCTGCAGGAACAGCAGAACCACAGAAAGTTTGTGCCTACAAGATGTTTCTGTAGCATCTAATCAAAGAAAACAACAGAGCTGCCAAAGAAGCTTCCTTGTCTTATCTAATAGGCACTTCCATTGCAATTCAGCTTTCCTGACAGCTTATCAGTAATTAATAAGCAGTCTTAAAAAAAAAAAAAAAGGCAAGTGCCACCATATGTAATTAAAAGAAGAAAAATCATGTTGCATGACATAAAACCCAGCTTTCATTATAGTGAAAAAAACAAAACCAAAAATTTGAATGGTCTACCTGAGAAAAGGTGAAGCTGTGCACAGCATGACCAATCCCTCTTTCACTGTTTTTCATTGCAGAAGACTCTTTGGGTGCATTAAGAATTACTGTCTGGGCATCTTCAATAGTTACACAACCCTTAAGAAACAAGACCATGTAAACCAAAACATGACACTAAGTTATTCAGGAAGGAAGCTATCTGAATAAAACTAAAAATGAACACCCTCTCCAACAACCCCCCAGAAGCCTAGTGTCTTCACCCATTCACCAGAGCTACAAAAAGTCCCACGATTTACATATATCATCTTGAGGCATGTCACTATAGAGATATTCACTTCACATGAGAGACAGAGTATAGACAAGGCAATCTTCTGGGATTTTCTAAGAGGTAGAAGCTTTTACTAGTATTCCTTCCAGCAACCTTTCCTTGGGAACGCTTTCTAAACCCTCATATTTTGTGACTGTGGCTTGCACAATCACTACGAAAACAAAATTAAATGGAAATCTACTGTTTTTTTCCACAGTAGTCATTTTCAGTGTGAAACAGACTAAGAGCAGAATTAACAAAGTAAAATAAGTCTGAAGCATTATCCTTCGACCAATAAAATAGTGTTACCAATAATGAAAGAAACTGAATTAGCTTCAAGTAATTTGATGGCTATTTCTCAATTAAGTAAAGGTGAAATACAATTACCAAACACTCACTAGCTAGTTAAATGTAGGATGCAATGTTAAGGGAAAATATATTTCACACAGACTGGCTACCAAAGATGCAAAGTGGATGCTCAGTATAGCTTAATGTCTTAATGCATCATCTAAAAGGACTGATTGTAACTTAATCTGAAATTTATGTTCAGAGACTGGCCAGAACATCTAAGACCAATAATCCATGTGTGGTATGTACATTGGAAGTACTGCTGTTCCTAGGAGCCTCAATTAATAACTCTGATTATTAACTGATATAGAAGCTCTGTGGACGTAATTAACTGGTACAGACCTCACAGCAGCCTACAACTTGTCACAAAGAAACAAGAATGGGCAGGCACTGATCCCTTCTCTCTGGTGACCAGTGACAAGACATGAAGGAATGGCCTGAAGTTGTGTCAGGGGAGGTTTTGTTTGGAAATCAGAAAAAGGTTCTTCACCCAGAGGGTGGATGAGCACTGGAACAGGCTCCCCAGGGAAGTGCTCACAGCACCAAGGCTCACAGAGTTCAAGAAGCATTTGGACAACATTCTCAGGCACATGATGTGACTCTTGGGGCTGTCCTGTGCAAGGCCAGAGCTGGACCTTGGTGATCCTTGCAGGTCCCTTCCAACTCAGCTTATTCTGTGATTTTGAGAAGCTCTAAGAAACTGCTTTCTGAGTTTAGACCAATCACCTGCTCACTGCACCAGGCTCTGAACCTGTATAGTCTCTAGCATTTCTCCCACATCACCAGGGACAGGAACGCAGGTCAGATAAGCTAAAGAGAGCTACAGAAAAATCCAGGAGCTGCAGCGTGTGCCATCAGCTGCCACCAATCTCATAGAAGCCTGAGAGTAGAGGCCCAGAGTAGTCAGATCTGCAGAGACAGAAACCAGCTGGTAACAATTCACCCCACTTGCCTCCCCCAGCTAACCCTGCAGGTAAGCTGGCAGGAGCTGGACCATTTCTGGCACTGTACACATCATTTATATCCAAAACCCACAACTTCCTGCCTTCCCACAAGTGACTCTGGAGAATCACTGGCAGGAATAGAGAATTTCACCCAGAGCTCCTAAGCTTTACTTCCATAAATCATTATCTCTATAAACATCATCTAATCAGTTAACCTGTTGATTGTCTTTGTTTAAAGCATCAGCCTACAGCTGTAAGAAATAGGTCTTGGATTCTATTTTGTCTTTTTTTCCTGTCCCATATATTTGGAACAAAGGTGCTTTACTGGAAATTACGCATGGCAAGGAGGAACAAAAGACCTAAAAATTAAATTGATCTGTTTGATTTAATGATTAGGAAGTGAGGTTTACTTGACTGTTTTCTGTGGGTTTCTTCCATTTGTTACCAAGCATTTTCTTCTTGGATTCAGATGATACTAAAGAAAGTAGAAAATGCTGAAAACATTGAAGATGTTTCAATCATTCTGTTTTAAGAGGCTGCAAAAAAAGCCTTAATCCCATGCAAAACAACTTATATAGCTAATAGGTTGGAAATTCAACTATTTCAGCCGGAACTTCATGAAAACAAAAAAATTAGTACAAACTTCAATGTTCACTTTTTTCCTCCCTGCTTTTAAGAAATGTCTTAGCTCCAAAGAGGAAAGTGCTAAACAATTCATGAAGCAATTTGATCTTCCAAATCAATTTACACTTGGAGCCAGCTCAGACTGTGGAATTTACCAAACTGGAAGCACTGTGGAAGTATACACTACTCAAGGAGAGCTGACCAGGCAAAGACAAATGGAAGCTGAGGCAGGGAAAAGAATTATCTAAGTGAAAATGATACAAAGGTCCCAACTCAGGTAGATCAAAAACAAGAATGTATTTTTAAAAAGTAGTTTACAAGAAACAAATAAGAACTAATATTAAATCCTTCTTAGAGCTCTTCAAGCTGACCTCCCTTTGATCAGAGAGCCTGCAAGGACAAGAGCTGAGAGATGTGATACAGAGACCTTGTCCTCCAAAGACAGCTAAAGGAATTCTCTGCATCAGTGATCACGAGGGGAAGGGGAGTCATTCTTCATGTTTGTACATGTGCGTATATAAAACCCTGAAACATCTGAATAGAAGTTATGGAAGATTTTTTGACAGGCTGAGCAAAAAGTCAACAGGATGAGGTGATAGGAGATTATTCAAGCATTTCAGAGAAACTCAAGGATCAGATACTCCAATTACGCCTAGAACTGCATAATCTCTCCCATGGAACTCCTTTGCATCCTGAGCACTACACAGAGTTGACACCAATTTTTAAATAACTCGCCCAGAGGAATTTTGAAGAGCTACAGGTGTGCATGTCCATACCATACAAATTATTAAGTCATGGGTGTAGAAAAAAAAAATCTTGCATCTATCCAGGTGCTCAATAATTTCATGTGGGGGCAGTACATGACTCATGTAAAAGAAAGCTCTGCCTTACAATACTGTGTGTTGTTCAGGGGAGAAGAAAAACATTATTTCTTAGTTCTACAACAAACCTGGGAGTCATGGCTTTCAAGCTCTGCTACAGAAAAGGGCCTCACTCTCAAGAAGACTTTCAAAGGCTCATATACCTATACATTAAAAAGAAGAAAGACACAAAACACAGTTATAACTGCCACTTTTTAAACAGAACAGCCTCAAATCATACCAGCATACATACCTGATACAGTGTTTCCTATTTTATATTGATGTCTCACGTTTTCCTTTCATGTCAAGTTCAGACTCCAAGCTTTTATTTGCTTCTTTACCTTCTACTGTCCTTATATAACCCTTTTTTTGTGTGCCTCCCCACCTCCCCGTTAAGCATTCTGTCATGACAAATCCAGCATTTTGATTTTAAAAGAGCACACTATCAGAGGCACAAACTGTAGTGCTTCCACCTTCTGGTCTCCCGCTGTACTGAATTCAAGCTGTGTTGTTCTAACAGCTGCTACACAGCACTGCACTTTCATTTTGTATGGAGCATGTTCAATTAGCACTGACTGACGCATTCTTAGCCTCAAGAGACCACTTCCTTACCACTATCCAGGCACCAGACCCTCATCTTCCTCACAGAAACAACCAAGCAACCGCTGTCAGTTGCTCAGGTGGCCTTTTCCATCCTCCAACCAATACAGTAATCTCCACCCAGGTAAAGCAATAACATCAGGGAGCATTTTAGAGGCATCCCAGCACTCCTTCCTTTCTCAAGGAGCTTCAGTCTTTACTTTAGCAACGTTCATTCAGCAGACGAATTTACTAGAGTTCTCCAGAGCCCTGCCATGACCAGCACGAATCAGACAAAATGAAGTCACCTGAGGAAAAGTCACCCAGGAAACGTATCCCTCAAAAACTGCATAGTTGGGTGTATTATCTTCTGCTCAAGCCCAGCAGAGTATTATAGATTTTTTATTTCCAAGTACCTAATGAGCTTTCACATCAAAGATCCATATTTTTTTTTACAGCTTATTAAAAAATAACAGTACAGTATCATTACATTCAAATTGCAATTACTGAAGTCCTTTACTTTTTTCTCAAAGTTTAGCACATCGCATTGCATGGCATTGACCACGCATTTGGTGCGAGCTATGACCTGTGTACAAGCAACGAGAAACAAGCAGAAAAATCAAATACATCACAGGGGCAGAGGAGAACAGCAGTTCCTACCAAAGAAACATTTATTAAAGCTTTAAAAAAAAATCCACGAAAAAACAACCCAGCATCACCAGAAGACATCTTGTAAAACCAATCCACACCTGCTGTTCCTCTGTATCAGACAGTACTGTTGACTCCAAGGGTGAAGGTTTACCCTCTACATTCAGAAAAGAAACCGATTCCAACACATCACACGCTTCCGTGGAAATATAGTTTTCCCCCTCATCAGCCATCGTTCTCTGCAAGGGAACTTGTAAAGAAAGGGGAGAGAAGGTCCATCATTTTCTCAGAGAACAGACAAAAAAACATGTGGAGTATAACAAAGATGGGGCCAGCTCATATATAAACGAGCACTTCCGAAGAACATGGGCTTATCTAGCGAAGTTTGGGGAGTACGACCTTAAAAAAAAACCAACCAACCAAACGAACAAAAAAAACCCCCACAACAACCAAACAAACCCCAACACCTAGCAGGTTACACTAGGAAACACACAAGGGAAAGCGCGCTACCAGCCTCAGCTGGGCGCTGCTCTCATCCACCTGCAGGAAGGCTCAACACTGGCGGGCACCCGGGCGGAGAGCCAGCCCCGCTCCCGAGGCCGCACAGCCCCGCTCCCGAGGCC
>VZSR01001685.1:18781914-18898861 GCA_013398615.1 Brachypodius melanocephalos
CGAGCGAGTTATATAAAGTCAGCGTGGGGGTTACGTAACCGTTCCGGCACTAGCGCGGTGCAGGAGTAGAGAGCGAAGGAGAAAAGGAATAAAATCGCGAAACGTGCGGGTCGCGCGAAATCCTGAAGTGTGCAGGTCAGGGACGGAGTGCCGCGGGAAAGGCGGGATGAGGCTGCAGGAACCCCGCGGTCTAGCGCCTTCCACAAGCTAGGGATCGACCCTCCCGATAACAAGCGTAGAGCTCTCCTGTGTGAGCCGGCCTGTTCACACGGTAGGCGCGCCGCAGTATTTCTGCACAGCGCTGGACGCAGACACAAAGGTAAAGTTGCATCTGGGTTTATGGGTGAGTTGCAGACAAGTGAAAAGATGACAAAGGAAATTGTTCTTTGAAGTGCCGCAGCTGAATGAAGATCCGTGGGACTTCAGATCATTTAGGTGTGTTTAAGAGGCACCCTGAAAGTCAGAGGTACAGCCAGATGTAAGCGGAGAGAAAACCGTTCCACTGTTTTCCTGCTTTGACCAACAGGGAAAAGCAAAGGCAGAAATTGTGTCAAACCCAGCCAGCTGTGCCTAGATCCCTTCAAGTGCTTTCAGTCACAGGGCTACTCTGGTAATCAGAAGGAAGACTACTTGAGTACAATTTATGCCAGTAAGTGTGAACTATCTCCATGTGCTATTTGTTTGCCCATTTATTCCTCTAAAGAGCAACCCATATAATACAAATTTAAAAACTAAAGCTAGAAGTATTTGGCAGGCAGCTTACATTTGTGACGTATTACCAGAAATAGACTTTAAGGAAGACACAGGTGTTTTGTGTTGGGGAATATTTACCCCTCTGCTCACAGAGTTGTTTCTCAAGGAAGTAGGAACACAAACTGTTCACATGAACTCACTCACTCACCTCCCTTCTACCAAAGCTCTCAACTGGAAGGTCAGAATCCCTGAAAGGCTTTAAATGTAAGGAAAATAAAGGCCTCTTGTATCTCTTGAGTAAGCTCAAGCCTTGGTCAGTTTTAGGTCTTAGCAAACATAAACAGGACCTGAAGCTGCTTGTAGAGAACCACTGCTTGTTTTAATTAGAATTCAAGTTCTCTCCTATGCTTGCAGCAGAAGCAGCAACCTGATCCTTAATGGATTAAACCAAACTGTTTTCTATAACTCTGGGCTTTGTTTTGTTTGTTCAAGAATTAATCACAGTTCCTTTATTTGAGACTTAAAAGAAAAGCAGCAATAAAAACGACTCTTTCGTTGCTTCACATATATCTATGGAAATCTAAACCTGAAGAGACAACTAGGTAGTTTCCTAGTTCAGTTTTGTGACTCTACATGCACGTCAAATGAATGAACTTGGTAAATTTAATGTGTTCACCACAAATTATGAAGTTTTATAACTAGCATCCCCAGGATCCTTTGTGACACACATGGGAAAAAAAAAATCCAAATAAACTAAGCATTAGTTCAGTCTTGCAGAGCAAGAACCAAGAATTGAAAACTTGATAATTTTACCTAAATCTCAATTTTAATGCAGGTACTTGTCTGTGTATAAACTGAGATTTCAGGCAAAAATCAAATCCTTAAATTATTAAAAATATATTTTTCTTTAAATGCTGTACAACCATATAATTGCCAGCCTCCCAATGAAACCAGGATGCCCAAGTTTAATTTTCCTGGTATTTACAGCTGGCATATTCTTCCTTAAATATATAGTCCTTTCACACAGCGTTCTGTCTGGGGTTTCTGTTGTCGTTCTTCACAAAAACTATCACAGAACCATCTCCTGGCACACACAAGAAAACAAACAAGTGAGGAAAATTTGTAAATCAACTTTATTCAACCATGACCATCATTTAGGCATCGGCAATAGTAACTTCAACTTCTACGCCTGGCTCGATGCTGATGGAAGTGATCTGCTTCACGATCTCAGAAGGGCTGTGCAAGTCAATGAGCCGCTTATGGATACGCATTTGGAAGCGATCCCAGGTCTTGGAACCCTCACCACAGGGCGTCTTCCTGGTAGTGATCCGCAGGGTCTGAGAAAGCCAAACACGAGGTATTTAGCTGATGCACTGAGAGGAGTAATGTTCAATCATATAAAGAGATGATCACCCAGAAACACTGCATGGTATCTATGCCATTAGAAAGTTACCTATTAAGTTATGGTCTACTGACGTTAACACTCCTTCGCTACATATTTAATTTTATTTTAAAAATGAAATTTTCATATAATGAGAATGAATAATGAGTTCATTATTCAAACAAATTGAACAGAAAAACCCCTTCTACATTCAACATGT
The DNA here is from genome assembly GCA_013398615.1 of Brachypodius melanocephalos. Classification (NCBI taxonomy): domain Eukaryota; kingdom Metazoa; phylum Chordata; class Aves; order Passeriformes; family Pycnonotidae; genus Brachypodius; species Brachypodius melanocephalos. The sequence goes on from VZSR01001685.1 coordinate 18,784,209, forward strand.
TTTGCACTTAACAGTAACCTTAGGTGTCAAAGCAACTTGTGACATCATCTTTTTTACAACAGGTCACCCTCAGTTTAGTAGCACTGCTTTCCATCTCACCTCTTGTCCTTTAAAAAATATGATTTTAAGCACACAGTTGTAGAAAGAAAACCAACTTTTAAAACAGGAAAAGAGTGTCAAGTACCTTGGTGGGCATGCGAACAGGTCCCTTCACCTTCAGGTTTTTTTCCTTGGCACCTCTGATCAAGTCAGCACAGACTGAAAAAAAGACATGCAATAGGTCAGGTTTGCAGCTATTTTACTTGCTTGATTTTTTAAGCAAGTACTTTAAACAAGACGTTGGCTCAGAATAGCGTATGAGTGATCACTGCCATTCATTTTAAGCATTATCCTCATAGCCAACCACATACAACTGGAAGCATTGTGACATGATGAGCAAAATCATGGTAAAACAGTAAGCAACAGCCATTACTGCAAGTTTGAACTGTATTTAGGCTGTCAGCAGCCTAAAGATCCTGCATATAGTAACTTTTAAAACATTTTTATTACATGATTAAACACTGGCAAAGCTAGTTCCTAAACAAGATTAAAAAAAATTTGAAGAACATTATACTAAACTCTTCATAACACAAATGACAAAATATTGATAAACCAGTGCCTTTCAGTTCTTATACATTTAAAGGGTGATAACTATTTCAAAATTCCTCATAAGAACTAAAGGGAAGAAGCTGGGCTCTCTTACATTAGTCATTATGACATAAGTTTTCTGCATAATGAAAATCCCCAAACACTAACTTTTATTAAAAATTAAATCAGAATTTATTTTTTGGTGTATGAACCACTTTGGTTTGGCTTTGTGAGCCAAGGCACATACAAAAAGGCAAACAGTAACATCTTTAATTACAGCTGGTTTCAATACTGTGCATTTTGCAATGCCTTACATGGCACTTATTTATTACTTGACAAGCTACCCAAGTAAACAGGGAATTACTACTCACCCTTCTCCAGTGATTTTACATTGCGACTCGTCAAAGTAATCCTAATGCGATGAATTGCCACCTCTTGTTCCACAGGTGCTTTGCCAGTATCTTTAAACGCCTAAAATGTTTAAGTTACAAATATCGGACACTACAGCGAACACTAGCTAACACTATCCACTGCCCCTTAGAAACAGATTTCTAAAGTGTAAAGAACAATTCAGCTATGGGACTAGCTTAACACCATTGATAGAAGAGCTATCTGAAGGGCATGGCAGCATGGTTGAAATAATGGGAAGAGAATGAAGGGGCAAAGTCCTAACTCTAAGGAAAATCAATTTTTTAATGTCTAACGGCATCTCAGGGTGGGAAGCTGCAAGCACACCCTTCTGCCTATACACAGCTAGCACAAACATTCCTTTTCCTCAAAAAAAAAACAACCCAAAACCCAAACCTCAGTCTTCATGTATCTTACAACTTAACTGCACCACAAACGAAGTAGCAAAGACTTGATCAAGAAACCTGCAACAACTCACACCACGACAACAAAAAGGGGCACCTGTCCAGAAAGACTAATTTGGCCACTCAGGAAATGGATTTGAGGAGCTTAAGCAATTAAACACTTGCAAATAATGGGGCACTAATGTGAGTTAAGTGAGCTGATGAAATAGGAGTAAAAACATGAATAAAGGAAGGTCTTAAGAGAAATTAAATATACATATGCCTCAATAAAAATATAAATATGGGGGTTCCCCAGAGGATGGAGCCAGGCTCTTCTCGATGGTGCCAACCAGTAAGACAGGAGACACGGGCAGAAACTGATGCACGGAAGTTCCACCTGAATATGAAGAACTTCTTTACTGTGCGGATGACTGAGCACTGGAACAGACTGCCTAGAGAGGTTGTGTGTGGCGTACTCCTTCCTCCCTAGAGATATTCAAGAGCCGTCTGGACTTAATCCTGTGCCATGTGCTCTAGGATGACCCACTGTGGTCCCTTCCAGCTTGACCTATTCTGTGATTCTGTGAAACACGGGATGTCACACTGACGATGAGGTGCTACCTGCCGCACTAACTGACCATGGCCCCTGCCAAGGGCCGCCTGGAAGGGCAGCGACACGAGGCCGGATCAGCACCGCTCACGCCGGGCTGCGGCCGCCTCCCCTCCGCCTGCGCTTCCCCGCGATGCCGCTTCGGAAGGGAAGGGCACTGCCGGGCCCACAGGCCGCCCTCCCTGCCCGCCGGCTCGGGGTGAACTCCAGGAGCCGCCCCAGCAGCCGCGGACCCTCCACGCACCGCCGGGAAGCGCCGCGGTTTCCCGGGGCCGAGGGCCTACACCGCCCAGGCGGGCACGGCGGCCACGCAGCAGGACCGGCGCGGCGGCCCCGCTCCCTCCCCCGTCCCTGGCGCTCCCCCGCCTCACCATGGCGGCAGCGGAGCCTTCCTGACCGACTTATTCCCGGGCTCGGGCGGCGCGGGGCCCAGCGAACAGCGGTGAGCCAGGAGGTGGCGGCGGCGCGGGAGAGGCGGGCTCGGCGGCGGCGGGCGCTTATATAGCGGAGCGGCGCCGCCTCCATCCGGGCGCTGCGCGACCTTTCACCCGCCCGCCGGGCGCGGAAGCGGCGGGGCCGGGAGGTTGGGGCGGTTCTGTTTCCTGCGGGGATGGTGGCTTTGTAGTCCAGGCTGGTGGCGAGTGGAGAGGCGCCTGGGGTTGGCAGCTGCTGTGTCCCCTCCTCGGGCTTGGCCCGTCCTGAGGGATACAGCACCCTTCCCGCTCGGGTCCCGCGGGCATCTCAGGCTCCTGCTTGCCTTTTCCGGGAGGTTTCGGCGTTCTGCTGGGGGGAGGGCCGAGATTTGGCGCACAAGCGAGGCTTTATCGCTTCCAGTGATAGCGAGCCCGTTCCCGTCTGAGCCTTTGGGTCTTTTTATCTTCTTTCCTTACTGAAAGCGATAGGACGAGAGGACATGGTCTTAGGCTGTGCCACCGGAGGTTTATGCTGGACATTAGGGATTTATTCATAGAAAGGGTGATTAGACATTGGAATGGGCTGCCCAGGGAGGTGAGGGGCAGTGTTCCTGGAGGTGTTTAAGGAAAGACTGGATGTGCCGTGGTCTAGTTCAACGTAGTGGTGTTTGGTCACAGATGGTCCCAGAGGTCTGTTCCAGCCCAGGTGATTCCTGTAAAGTGGAGGTGCGAGAGCAGAAGTTCTAAGTAAAAGCGCTCGTTTTATTCGTGCTTAAACTAAAAAAAAAAAAAAAAAAAAAAAAAAAAAAAAAAAAAAAATTAAATTATTTGTGGAAGTTCCATTATCTGTTCAGGTTGGGTATTGGAGGGGTAATTTTTACTGAGCATTGTCTTCGATTTGGCCTGGGCAGTGGTAATTACTAGTCCTAAACCAGGCGTTTTGCTGAAAATATGTCTGTTTCAAGTTACGTCACTGGAGAGCCAGAGAAACGTGTATTGAGATGATGGCTTATAGTCGGGTCACTATGGCTGTCTTTTAAAATTAATAATTAAATTCTAATTTGGAGTTCTGTCCAGGAATCATAGACATGTATAATGTTAGTATAAGTACTGCACCTCTGGAAGCTGAGTTGTTATTACAGTTATTCAAGAAAGCTTGCTTGGTATTTTAAAATAAACTTACGTTCAACTATCACACTCTGCTTTAACATATTTTTTTTCCTACCAGTTGCTTTAGAGGTCTTCATTTGTTTCTTAAACCTCATGTCATGCAGTTAACTTTTATATGCCAATTATTTCATTGTTTAGGCTTGTTTGCACTTGGATTATGTGTACTTTTTGAAAGCTCAAATTTACTAATACCTTCTTTGAAAGTACTAGAGGCTGTATTGTGATAAAGCAGCTCCAATAAATGTGGATACAGAAGTTGTCATCCTGTTGCTGTTTCCTGAAATGTAGCCATGTCTTTTGCCAATGGAGATTAGTATTTGCAAAATCTGTTTTTATGACAGTCACGTTTCTCTGGTCTCTTCCTCCCAAATGAAAACATCATTTGGTTCTGGTGGTTTGTTTTCTGAGCCATTTAACAATTACATATATACTGGTTTTGAACTCATATGCAAGGAACTCATATTTATTCTGTTACCAGCTATTCCAGCTACTTCCTGAGGAAGTTTTCCATCTATAAGTGTTTTAAATTCATCACTCTTGAACACATGACCTCGCACTGATCATGCTGAAGCACTTAGTTTTCCAGTAATCCAGATGCTTCCCAATCAGCAGCTTTGCTGCACTGTTTACTTAGAGCTTTTATGAATGTTGTTAGTAAGCTTTATTTCCAGATAAAATACTGAGTACCTTGCTGCCAAGAACTAATTCCTGTGGGATTCAATTAGAAATATGTCTGACTGACACAGACCTGTAGCCTTAGTTTTAATTTGCTTGCTATTAACTGTATGTGCACATACTTAGAAACTGTGCCAGTTTCTTTGTGTCCTACTGAAAAAGTCAATGTACAAATGTGTTATATCAACACTGTTCCTATTGTCTACCAAACAAATTCTGTAATTGCATGAGGGAAAAAGTAATTCCAAAAAGATCTGTTTTCCATACATGTAAGTACAAATTTAAGTACAAAGTGTAATTTAAGTACAAATTGCTAATTTATTTCTTGCTCCTGTCTAAAGAAGTTGGTTTGGATTTGGTTTTTTTCCCCTGGGATTAAGGCGAGGTTGACCGTAAGTTCCTGAATTTGTTCCTTTCTTACTTATTTTCCTAGTATTGGCATTACCTCAGCTTTCTTTGAGTTTTTTTTTTTTTTTTTTTTCCCTGAGCTTCCCCAGATTTCTCAGAGCTTATGGAAAATCCACATTAACAGCACACAAGTCGCCTTTGCCAGCTCTTAAAATTCTTGGATGCAGGCTATCTGGAGCTGCTGATTTAAAAACCGCCTCACTTCTGTTCCTATGTTTAAGGCTTTCCATGGCTATTGTTGGAATTTTCTGATATATGTTGTTTTTCTCCACAAATGTGCAACAAAAATTTATCTAAACGTTCTGTTTTCTCTGAAATACACTATAAAAGAAAAGATGGTCCTTCTTGCCATTCATGTGAGTAAAAAGCCTGTCTAAATACAACTTTTTGGTTATCTTGTATTTTGTCATTCTTAACTTCTAATTGATATTTTATATTCTGCCTGGTTTTCCTTTTATTACATACAGCTTTTCATGTAGATTTTTTTCTCCAGACAATGCCAGCTTTAGTTAAGAGATTGTGATTCTGTGACTTAAATTAATACCCAACAGCCTGTGCTTTATAGATGAAGCTTCCAAGAATGTTTCCCTCATGTCAAGTAATTAAGAAGATAAATGATTAAGAAGCAAGACATGCTTTTGACATGACTTGGTAGTCTGTAGCAGAAACAACTTGATACCTAATTTAATGATTTATCATGCAGAGTATCGGTCCATGTGCATTCATGATACTTTCTGGTTTTTGTTTTGGGGTTTACAGATCACTGGGCATACTTTTTCTCTCTTCCTTTGCCCAGCTTGTCCTTCAGAAGAGTAGTTCCTGGGATGAGTCTGTCTATGTGACAGAAGGAGTGTGTGCATGTAGCCAATCAGGGCTTTTGTAGTACCTTAGTGAAATGCAGGTTTTTGTTGTCTTCTGGTGAATGTTGAACCTTTCTGATGCACCTTTGCCTGGGTCAAAGGACAGACGTACTCCCCAGGCTTTGCAGCTTGGGTTGTGGACACCATTTATTTTTTTGAGTAGATTTATTCTGCCTGTTTCACACTGGTGGACCGTGGATGGTTTTGGCAGGGCTCACAGTAGCTTCCTTAAGTCGTCTCACAGTGGTTGTTTCATGTGGGCTGCTCCCTGGAAGCTGTCTTCGTTATGCCAACCTAATACCTCTAGTATTTGCTTTCAGTGGTAATTAACATACTGCGATTTACTTGTAAATTACTTCCTTCTCCAAGGTCATTGGGATCTGAACGCACTTTCAAGGGTTTTGTTTGAGCTTCTGGTCTTCAAAGACCTGTGTAGCAGGATCATACGAAGCAGGCTTCTCAAAGATTATCCATAGATGGTTGAGTCTCTAAACTAGTCAGGAGAAATCCAATGAAAGCTATTTTCAACCCTTTTAAGAAAGGCTACAGCATCTGCTTGTTCTTAATTGTAGGTATCTGCTGATCCTCTTGTGTTAAATTTCTCAGTTGTATCATGTTGCAGAACTCTCATCCAAGTTCTTTGCTCAGCAATTAGCTTTCTCTACAAGTGCCCGAGCTACTGGAACTTCAGAAAAACACCTGGGACTAAAAAATACCCCCCTTTAAAAGACTAATTTGTGTAAATGGGTAGCTGCTAACTGGCATTGCTCTCTGCAGGTAGTAGGCAGACAGAATGCACAGCTGGAGTTCTCATATTGCACCTAGCCTGTCCATTTTACATTTTCTAAATTTTCATGCCAATTCTAGCATAAAGCTCAACCTATAAAAATGCAACCACTCCTCAAAATACTAGGCTCTCTTTACCTAAAAAATTCCTCATGTATGGAAAACATGAACTAGGTCTGTGATTCAGAAAAAGAGCAACTGTGCCTTGATGGAGTCCTTTACTATTGACAAACATTGCCACAAATACTGATTGTTACGAGATGTTTTTTAAGTGGGCAACTTGAACTTCATTGTTACCACCACAAGCTCTTCTAAATATGTGTTTTATGCCTGCAGATAATACACTTGGCTTCTAATGTCATTGTTGTGGTTAGAGCAAAACTTCTCCCTTTGTCAGCCTGTTTTGCCTTGTTTTTCTGACACAGATCACTGAGACAAAAAATACAAAGCTGCTGATATGCTACAGCATTTCTAGTGACATCGAATCTGTGATACATCAATTACAATATGTCTTCAAACACTCCAGGCTGAAACAGCTGGGAAGCTTTCAGGAGGCTATTTGAATTCATCCTGTTCTAGTTCAATCTTAATTTTTTTTTTTTTTCAAATTGATGAATTATGTGTTCTCTGCTTTCTTGCAAGAATGTTTGTTTTCTCTCCACTCCTTGCTCTGCAGATGTGACGCTTTTGTCGAATTTGTAATAATAAATAAACCACCTTTTGCAGAAAATGACTGTGTAACTCACAGAGCCTTGATAGCAACCAAGGTGCTTTGCTTGATGAGCAACGTGGAATTTGTTGGTAATCAATCAATCACTGCTGGTATATATTGTGGATCAGTATCAGCACTACAACAGAAATCACAATACTAGAGGCTTACAAACTGCCGGGAAGCACCTACACATTTCATACCCTTCTACAATTGATCTCACTTATGTAGTCACACGTTTCTTATATGTACTTCCATTCTCTTGCAAGGAGTGTGTGTTACAATGCACAGTCCTGCTTTTGGAAGCCTGTGCAGCCATTCCGCATACCAGGAGGAGTGGGTCCCTGCTGTTCCTTCACCCTGTCAATGCCCTCAGTCTGACACCAGAAGAGGGCGGACACCTACTTACCATGTCTGATGAGGAGAGTCTTAGAAATATTAGCACCTACCACAAAGTTTTCTTCTAATAATCACAATTTCTCGTGCTGTTTTTCAAGCTTTTTTTTTTTTTTTTTTTTTTTTTTTTTTTTTTTTTTTTTTTTTTTTTTCCTCCAAAGGCTCTTGTTAATCTAATTCCCTGGTTACATTTAATCTGGGTAGTCATTGTCTTAAGCAAGTTTTGTTCTTATTAATTTTCTTTTAGTGTTATCAGGTTTTGGGCAAACATCCTCCTAGAATATGCCAGTTTGGGTATTCCGTGCATACAGAGAGTATTTATACTCACATTCCCACCCTATCATCTGTTGTTATCCAGGCCAGGTTACCAAGAGTGGGAGCATACAATTCCTCTACAAAAAATTCCAAGCATCCCAGTGAAAGCAGAACTAGTGGGCATACAAACAGAACTGTGGGGGTTTTGCACCCAGTTTTCATTTTGGAAATCACCTCAGAAGACTTCACGTGGGGAAAAGTTAATGAAGTACAAAAAACAATAAGCTACACCAAACTTTCCAGTCTGGATTTAGCCACTTGAGGCAGCATCACTTGGAACCGTTTGTTCTGATCTGTTTCACTTTGTGAAAAATAGTTCAAGAAGACTGCAGTAGTTCTAGAACATCGTGAAAACTTGCACCTACTCAGATGACATCTCTGTGACTTATTGAACAGAACAAGCTGTTTTAACACCAAAATTGGAAATGGTTTTCAGGACACAGGTTGTTTTGCTGCTCTTACCTTGCTGGCTTCCTATGGAGGTTTTGTTCTGAGAGTGTTAAGGAACTAGTGGCACATACTGGTGCATACAAACTCTCACAATACTGTGCTATGAAAGACTTTGGAGTTGTCTTTCCTCCTCATGTCTACCTCCTGCAAAGACTTTGTGGGAAGCTGCTAGCTGCAGGGTATTAGCATGGTTGAGTGTCTGTCCTGGAGGAAAGAAATGGTGTTTAGTTTTACAGCAATTTTGTTTCCCAGTATATGTAGTCCATATACAAGTTTGCCTGTGTGTTTTAGAGCCCGGTTGTGAAGTCACTGACCTTTGGGGTTTTTTCATCTAAAGACCAGTTTAATCTAATGTAGACAGAGTAGGAATTGTTTCACGGTGCTTGTGCTGCTTCTCTGTCATGGAACAGGGATAATTTAAGGAATGATTCTGGTCTTACACTGCCTTATGAGTGGAAGAAAAAATTTCTCTTGATATGGAATGCATCACTCCCTCATGTTCAGGCTTTTTGTTCCTGAAAAGTTTTTCCTCATTTCTTCAGAACTGGTGTCCTTTTGTGATATTCCTGATCCAGCAGGATTTCAGATGGTAAATGTTTGCAAGCACAAAATTTAGCAAATGCTTGCCACAGATGATGAAGAGACTTAAAGTAAGGGCTGATTTCCACCTTGATGTTAACAGGACTATTAGAGCTGGATATTAGTTGCAACTTGCAATTTTATCTAGATTACATCCAGGTGTTGGCCTTCTGTGGGACTTGAGGTGCCCTTCCCAACCTTGGCATCTGGAAAGAAAGATTAAAGCTAATTCAGCAATACTATTCCTGTTATGACCTGACCCTCTGTGAACTAGCCAAGCTAAATTACTCAAAACCTGACAGAAACAGGACTAGTAACATAGAACTTAGGACCTGGAACTAAAGGAGATACTGTGGTGTTAAAGATGTGCTTTAGAAACAGGAGTTAGTAGCCACTGAGGAAACCATCACACTATGATGGCTCAGAACAGCTGGTCAGATCCACAACATAACATGAAAGTGATCCAAGAGGCATCAAATATGAAGAAGTTTTGGTTTCAAAGTCTGCAAGGCTAATGTGGCAAAGTGGCAGCTGCAGTTTACTGCATGGAAGTTATGAGGTTGCAGTAGCAGGGCAGGAACAGCCATAGAGTTGGTAACTATCATTCATAGGAGACCCAGAAGTTTAGTTTAAGAGAACATCTTACTCAGAGATTACAGCAAGTCTATTAAACTAATCTTTCACCTAAATGCATGCCAGAAGTCCCTACTTCATGAAAATGGGGCTTATGCATGGCCTTTCACACCAGTCTACAAAATGTGGTTGTAAATGTGGAATATAGTTTGCTCTATTTTCCCTCTAGGAAAGGATATAAAACAGAAAAGTCTTTTTTACCCCTGCAGCAGTTACTTAAATAACATAAGTCCAACTATATGTAGATTAATGGGCACTAATGTGCAAATGATTGCACATCCAACATTCCTGCCTCCATGCATAGTGAAATCCCCAGCAACAGGTTTTCCAGATATGAATCAAGGGAAGCAGTATTTTCTACAGGTTTAAAACTGAGGAAAAGATGATATTAATGTTTATTAGGGTTGTTGTCAAGCATTCAATTTTTAAGGAAATAAAATTAAGTATTGTAAATGCAGAAGGTGGATTTGAGTACTCATATCCCCTGACAAAAATTTCAGAAGTATTAATACTATTTTTTTTTTTGCCTTATGACCTCGTGTTTTCAGTTTATGTATGAAACACATATGTATAAAAATATTCTTTCAATAATTATGACTGTTGGAAGTTGTTTCTGAGAGCATCCAGCATCCTACCAATAGCCCCTTACCACACTGCCACAGGTGTATGTCCTTTTTGAGAGTCCCTTACCTGTTCAGAGGAGTAACTTATTCTCCTACATTTCTTGGGAAATGTTCCTGGCGTGAGGTAGAGCCAATCCCTTTGTTCTGGCAGGAACAAATGCTTATGCTAATACCTAGGAATTGCTTCTCATTTTTCCTAGGAAGCAGAAAAAAAAAAGGTGAAAACAGCAACACACCTTTGATACAGAAAATGGAATTTTTTACTCTTAAAATCTTCCGTATATAAAGGAAATTTCTTTTCCAATGAAAAATCTTCCATTACTTGTGTACTAGCATACACTGCTAAGTCATTGGTGGTACTTAAATATAGCACTAAGTAATCATAATTAGTAATAGTGCAGTCACAAAGAAAAGGAAATAAAGCCCTCCCAGGCAGTTTGGGGACGGGTAATGGCTTGCAGAGCATTAAAAGTTAGACAAGTTTTCCAGACCAGCTGGGGTTTTGAGGGGCTGGGAGTGAGAGGAAGTCTGTGCTTCTTTCAACAAACCAAGAGACTACTTTGACCTGGTGGAAATGTGACCACTCTGAACTGGATCAGTGGCCTTGTCTGATTTTAAAGAAGTAGTTCAAGACCTTAGTTTAAGTCATGCAGGATCGTGACAGTGGACAGGTATCTCCAGCATACAACACAGAAAGCCATATGCCAGTAAAAAACTTACTTTTTAGTGAGAGTTTCACTGATTGAAAAGGTTGTAGCAAATAGGTTTGGATTTTGGGGTGTCTCCTCTCTCCCTGTCTCTGGCTTATCTCCTTGCCTCCTCCAGCCTGCTCTCTTGTCTCCCTGGGCATATGGCTCTTTTGCTATGATCAGTCTGGTAGTGCTGATTTTTATGATCAGGACACTTTTCCAAATGCTGTTTGAAATTCAGTATACAACTTTTTAAACAAACTATGCAACCATGAAAATGTTTTTAAAAAGGTAACTACATTTGTTTCCTCTGAAAGTCAGCTGTTGGGAGGAATGATTTATGAAACTTTAGGAATATCTACTTTTCCCCTTTCAATCAGAAAATATTTAATAGCAATCATTTCACTCCCAAAAGCTGTACAAGGATTGACAACTTTAGGGGAGGTCTAGAGTTCTGTCACTTCCTTAACAAAGAGAAATCAGTGTGACATTCATCTATTGGCATGTTAGTGCAGTGATACATTCCTTCAAAAGCTTTACATGTAGTTTTTGTGTTATCTGTAAACCATTTCATTGGAACTGTTGGATAAGAGAAAAACAAGGATGTAGAAAAGGTGTATAGTATCTCTCTAAACTTACCATATTATGTAAGATATACTATCAACTACTATTAAAAGAAATCCACCTTCCCCAGCCTATCAGTTCCCTTATTCACATTCAGCTTTTTCACAATCTCTGTTCAGGTACAACTTTCTATACTTGTCTCTGAGACCAGCTTCATTTGTGCCATATCTGAATCAAAACCCTTTCACCATTTTTAAGTGGTCGAGAAAAATACATGGCTTGAAAATAAAACTGGTTTTCCTTCTGCCCTTCTGAAGGGAGTGACTTAAAAAGAACTGGACATTTACATTTCCAATTTGCAGCCTACTTTGCTCTTTGTAGCCTGGCACATGTGCAGTAGAATATTTATTAAGTTATGAATTGCCCTATTATCCCAGGTGCCCTGCAAAGGCAAATGCAATCACCTCCCTGCTCTGCTGAACACTTGGGCCATTGAACTTCAGGCTGGGTCGACAGCAAAACTCAGCCTGGTGCTCAGAGAAGCCCAGGGGTGCATGGTGCTGCCTCTACTGTCAAATTGTCCCACGGCATCCTTAGCTACTGGCAGACTGGGATAGATGCCAGTAGACTTTTTTGTTCCATTTGCCTTCTTTAACTGGTTTTAAGGCTTTTCTTTGACAGGCAGACAAATATTTGGCAGCTGGGTTAACTGAAGCATAGAAAGAGCCTCTTTGAGTGCTGCATGAAGGTATTTGCAGCAGATAAATAGCTAGAACAAAGTAAAAGCAGAATATTCCACGTAGAGTTAATTTCAAAAATAACCATTTATTTTCTAGCCCTATTCTCATCTTTGTTGTAGCAGATGAAATTATGTACACATATGCTAACACTGCAAAAATTGATACACGAATCAAATGGTAAGCATCCACTTAAAGTCTCATTAAATTTACAAATATTTGTGGTATATTGTGTAAAACAGCTTTTGTTTGTTTTCTTTGCTGTGGTATATCTTACCACAGAATACAGAAGCAACCCGTACTTCTTCAGACTTATGCTTCCCATCCTACCTTCTGAATTGAGGATGTGCCCCCTTCCAATTTATGAAGTATTTTTGTGTGAAAATAGTGATGTTACCACTTTCTTTGTGGGTTGAGATAAAGCATAATACCAAAAAAAAAAAAAAAAAAAAGAAAAAAAAAGGGTAGAAAGAAGAGCAAACAACAGAACAAGCCAAATAAAGAGCATAGCATCAAGCATTGTGTCATATGTTAACTTCTTTAAAACCTATTATGAAATGTCTCTTGATATTTCTACTTGGGATGCAAAGAACCTTCAGTAATAGCTATAGTAATTGAAGATTAATACGGAATTACAAGCTTCCATGCTTTTCCTTTTTCTTATTTCTCATTTTTCCTAGAAACTGTTTATTATAAATGCATAGTTCCTATGCTTCTAGCCATCTTTTCTTGCCTTTCTTGTAATCACTTGACTGCTAAAATAATCGTTGCATTTCACAGAACTCAGGATAGCGTGTAGAAGTTGCTTTTCATTGTAAGGTATGAAAAAAAACAATTACCTAAAAGCATTCCAGCGCTAAATAGTATTGGCTCTTATCTGGGGATTCAGTTTAAATTAGGTAAAATTAGATAAAATCTCTTAATAGTGCATTCTATCAAGCTTTACACCTGTGCCCATTTGAGGAAGAAGAGGAGACGTGTCGGGGAGATTGTGATGGTGAATGCCATTTGGTATAAAATAAAAGAAAAAAAAGGCCAGAATTAGAACTTATAACTCATGCTTTCCCTTAGTGGACAGTACTGTTTGCATAAACAAGAAAGCACAAAATACAATACTCTAATATGGATAATAAGTCCAGGGCTACTGCTGTTTGTTACTACCCATGAGAATGCAAGCACTTTACAGTATCTTCTTTATATGTACTTTCCAAAATTAGTAAATACAACCAGGTTTGGTAGTTAGGTACTGGGAGATTAATGAGAAAGAGCTGAAGTTTCCATGCAGGCTGTGGTTACCCCAGCCTGCTATGAAGCAGGAGCTTACCCACCCAGTTTTGAATAGTTAGCTCTCAGTGCTGCAGAGCTGGAAGTTTGAAAGGCACCTTATGCTCCTTAGGGACAGAGAATATAAAACAAAACAAAAAGCATCTCACCTTGAGAAGCTGGCTACTGTGACATGGCATCCCAGGGTCCCAGAAACAGTATTTAGGTTGCTGCTATTAAAAACAAACCCCGAAACAAACAAATAAATAAACAAAACTAAACACCAGAATAGTTAAGTTTCCAAGGAAAATAATTATATCAAGCTGTGAAACTTGGTTAATAGTAAGACACTAGAGATCTGACTTTTACATTTACCAGCTGGGAGAAACGAGGCTTTGTTGCTTCCCCAGAACACAGTCAAAATATGTGGTGATTCTTATATGAGGAGATAAACTCTTATTTGATGTTAGCATCAGATAACCCATGCCTTGAATAGAGCATACCTGGCCATCAAAGGCATTCCAATGCCACCATTCCCAGATGTACACTGATGCTGCATCATCTGAATCTGTGCAATACTTCAGTAAATCTTCTGTTTAGGCTGATCAAGCTACTGGCAATCAGTTCCAGAAACAAAGAGAATAAATAAACTAGGTAACAGTAGTCCTTAAGGTTTATAGCTTATAACCATGTCTTGCTAACCACCTGGAACTGTGTTGCATACATGTGTATGGGAAGGAGAGATAAAGGACAAAACCAGTTTATAGAAGGGGAAAAATCTGGATGAACAGAATCCCCTTAGAGCTGTGACACAATTGTCTGCAACTGCTCTGCTAGCATCATGTGCCTTCTACTAACACTTTATTTGGAGGTATGCAAATGTGACAAAGTTAAGAGCAAAGTGCAGCTACACTGATTAGCTCATTCTAGCTTTAGAAGCAGAAAAGAATCTTTTAAAAAACCCAAAGCTGGGTCCAGATGAAAAAAAAAAAAAAAACAAAAAGGATAAAAGTCTGGTGGATTACATAGAAAAATACTTCAAGAAACTAACAAAAACTCTTTTTTTTTTTTTTTTCAGAATGTCAAGAAGAAGAAATCTGCCAGGATTCTCTGGCAGATCTATTGATGTCAGGTTTTTAAAAGAAAAACAAAACAAACCAACCAAACAAAACCCTACAAAACCAAGATCAAGACTACCCCCATCTAAACATTTTAACCTGTTTCCCCCACCAAGACAACAAAGCCATTGAAAAGAAGCAGAGTGATCCTTGCATGTATGTTGTCCCTGAAGGAAAAACAAAATAGCCTCAAGCTAGAAGGATTTTTGTAGGAGAACTCAGAAGATGTCTGAAATTCAAACATCCATTAATGTTATTATAATTGCAGAACTTCTGTGGTTAGAAGAGACCTCTGCAGACTCTAGTCCAACCCCCTCCAGAACAGGGTCAACTAGAGCAGCTTGTTCAGTGCCATGTCAGGTTGGGTTCTGAGTATCTCCAAGGATGAAGACTCCTTAATCCTTCTGAACAACCTGCTCCAGCGTTTGACCATCTTCAAAGTAAAAATGTTTTCTTCTCTTGCATTTAAATGGGGTTTCCTGTCCTATTTGTGTCCATTACATCTAGTCCTGTCACTGAGCAGCACCGAAAAGAGACTGGCTCCATGTTTACTGCCTCTCATCAGTATTTCTACAAACTGGTAAGATCCTCCTGAGCCTTCTTTTCCCAGACTGAACGGTCCCATCTCTCAGTTTCTCCTCACCTGCAGAGTTTCCAATCCTGTGATCAACTTAAAGACCCTTTGCTGCCCTCCTGGTCCAATACATCCGTGACTTTCTTTTTCCGGCAGAGTCCTGAGGCGACCGCATTGCCCCAGATGTGTCTCAGCAGGGCTGAGTGAACACCGGGGCACACTGTCCTCCAGCAGCGCTGTGGAATTGCTGGCAGCACTCTTCGGAGTGCACCCCAGATGCTGTTGGCCGCCTTTGCCGCAAGGGTGCATCGCTTGCTCATGTTCAGCTTGGCGTCTTCCAGCAGCTCCAGGTCCTTCCTGCAGGACTCCTTTCCCATCGCTTGGCCCCGGGTGTATCCCGGTGCACGGCGTTATCCAGCACCATTGGCCAGACACTGCAGTTCCCTGCACTGGCTGCCACCAGCAGATCTCTCCAGCTCGGTAATGTCTCTCTGAACACCAGCACCACCGTCCAAGATAGCGACTGCTCCATCCAATTCTGTATCACCTGGAAACACGCACAGGGTGCTCCATCCTATCCTCCAAGCCTTTAATGGCTATGTTAGCCTGCACGGGGCCCAGTGCCAATCTCTGGGGTACACCACTAATGACTGGTCTCCCACTGGACTTCATGTCACTGATCTCAACACTTTGAGCCCAGTAGCTCAGCTAGTTTTCCGTTTCCACTACTTAGTCAGTGCTTCATCAGTTTCTCTATGAGGATGTAATGGGAAACAGTGCTAAAAACCTCCTTAAGGTCAAGATGAGCAACCACCACTGCCCTCCAGCAGCCAGTAATCTCATAGCAAAAGGCTACTAAGTTGGTCAAGCATGATTTTCTCTTTATAAATCCCTCCCAATCACCTTTTTGTCCTTCATGTATTTACCAATGATTTCCAGAGTTATTTCTTCCACCGTTTTTCCAGGGATTTAGATGAGGTTGACTGGCTTTAAGTTTTCCAGATCCTCCTTCTTGGCCATCTTGCAGAAAGGAGTTATATTTGTTTTCTTTCAGACTTCAGAATTCTCTCCTGGGCACCATGACCTTCCAAAGATAGGCAAGAGTTTCCTGGCAATGACATTGGCAAGTTCCCTCAGCATTTGTGAATTGATCCCATCAGAGCCTATGAACTTCTGTATATCTGTTTGTTTCAGTGTTCCCTAACCTGATCCTTCTTTACCAATAGTAAATCTTCCTTGCTTCAGACACCACACTGGTCTCTCAACACTTGCATATTTATTATTTATGTTTGAGTTTATTCAGGAGCTCCTTGTTTATTCTTGGAGGCATCCTGTCACCTTTACCTGATTTTCTGCTCATGGGGATGGACGAATCTTGAGCTTGGAGAAGGCAATCCTTGAAAATCAACCAGGTGTTGTTGACCCTTCTTCTGTCCAGGATCATATCTTGGGGAAGTCTTTAAAAATAAATTTAAAAAAAAAAAAAAAAAAAAAAGATTTCCCAGGGAAGTCTTTAAAAAATAAATTTCCTAATTCCATGAGTGACATCTGTATAAGATACATTAGCAGATTCTATATTAAAGGAAATAGCAGACACATAAACATGATTTGTTTAGAAGGAGCCAATATTGCTTTCATTGGAAGAATTACATTTCACAGTTTTATTGGATTGTATTGGAATTCTTTAGGAGCACTAACAGCATGAAGATAAGGCACTGATTGATATGTTCCCTTAGGGTTTCCAAAGGTATTTGAAAAATTCTTCACTGCAAACTTTCAAAAGGTACTAAGCAGCCACATTTAGGAGAGTAAACCCGGGGCTGGATAAATCAAAAGATAGGCACAGGAGGTAAAACTGTCAGTTCTCTCAGCAGGAGAAAGTACCCACCGGTGTTTCAGGGGATCCTCTGCTGCCCAGCACATCCACAAATGAAGTGCAAGAGGGGGACCCAGAATATAAACAAATTTACTGATGATGGAATTATTTAATTGCAGGAGCCAACTACAAACTGGCAGAAAGAAATTCAAGGTATATTGGTGTAAAGTGAGGCAAACAGGCAAAATTATCATCACATAGAATCAAGGATTCTGAGCTGTTAGGCTTGAGATATTTCTTGATTAGTATTAACTCAGAGCTCATTAGCAATCAAAAAACAAAACAAACTTTGAAGTTAATAAAAAAGAGACCATCATTCTGACAGCAGAGTATGGCGTGCCTGCATCTCGAGTGCTGTGCAGAGTTCTCTCTCACACTATCAAAAGAGAACCCCATAAATTGACAGAAACATCTGCAGAGCTGATTATACTTCAAGAGTAGATCTTGGCCATTCAGTATCCTTCTGTCAAGTACAACAGAGAATTTGAAGGGTGCTTGATTTTTCACAGAGTCTCAAGTAGCACTTGTTGATGCTAAAGTATCATTAAGCAAAAAAATCACAGGTTTCTAGCAGTATAAGCCGCAAGCTTCCCAGACTGGCAAAATACATACAACAAAAGCATTTAGGAACTACTAAAAGAAACTAATTCCATTCTTTATTCTTTTGAAAGCTGCAGAAATATTTTTATTTAAGGCTTGATGTTAAGGTGAGGCATGTCAATGGCTTTATCTAAAATTTTATCTTGCATGCCCTCAGCTAATCATTTCAAAAGGTAACTTGACTTATTACAATAACATCTATAAAACAATACTGCTTTATTAAATGTTATACAACACTCACACAAAAAAGTTCTAGTTCTATAGCATAAGTATTTTGACAGAGAAACACAGGAAACTTTTTCCAGAATTTACTTCAGGGTTTTTTTATTCCAGCCAGCATTTTCTATTTCCACTTAAGGGGGACAGAAGACCAAGAAATAGTTAAGCTTAGATATGCTTTATAAACCATTAATTTCAATTACCAACCCAAATACCATAAAGACCTACAGAATCATCTCAAATTCACATAGTTGCTCATTTCTAGGATTTCACGGGGCTAAGAACAGATGTGTGTCAGAAATCAGGAAACTGGCTCAATTCCTTTGGGATTTTTTTTTCCCTAGAATGGAAGCAAGGGGGAGGGAGGGTAAAGAAGAAAAACAATTTGACTGAAACATCACTCTTTCTCCTGTCTTAAAAAGAAGCAGAGGCTTTGAGCAGAATGGGAATATCAGCTACAGCAGGCAGCTCCAGATAAGGGTTCAGATGTACAATTATCAGCTCTGATAAGTCAGGGATCAGAGCTTTTTGTCTTCAGTGTTGCCTAGAGCACTTCCTTTCCCAGACACACTACAACCAGATTAGGAAAGATAGCAGATAAGACATAAGCAGTGCAGAGGATAGTTCAACAGTATATGCTTTGAGCACCAGCAGAGGAACATTATTACTGCTGTGAGCAAACTTCCTTTTCAGTACTTCCAGTATCTTGTCCAATACTGAGCCATGCATTATGAAGCACAAATAATCCTCCCTTTACCATTCTTTCCCCCACCTTTTAAAAAAACTCTATTCTCCAGAAAATGTTCTTATAATACTTCAAAATTTACAATGTTCCAACTAGCAAGTTGCTACTAATACACCTGATATCAGGGAAGTCCTATAAAAAGAACAGGTTGTTAATACATTTTCTCACTCTTAGTAGCCTTAGACTGACAAAAAGGTTCTTTATTTCAAGGACTATGTGAGTAGTTCACATTTTCCATATCAGAAGCAGCATATTTACTGAAATTAAGTACATCTAAGAACAAGTTAAATAGACCACTGACACTCTTTATTTATTTTTCTGCATTCATTGATTTGTGATACATACTCATTCCTTGGTAAATGAAGAGGAAAAGCTCAAATGTACTATCCTAGCTCGTGTCAAGAACTACTCATATTTGACATTTTAAAAATACCAAAAGGTATTATGTATAAAGAACCTTTCAAAAGCGGACCCTTATTTGTACTTCACTTACAACCAACAATTTTTCTGCACATCACATTTCCTAGTGAACAAGGCAGCCCACAACACATCAAGTAGAAAAAGTCATGTATGCCAACATCTTCATCTTTGCCTCTATCCCCTTCCAGGGTAAAAACCTCAGTATCATTACATCTCTTTATTTTTATTTTCTTATATCAAAACAGTCTGGGTTCCATTTTTTTTTCAAGTATTAAAAAAAACCCCAGCAACAAAGCCTTTAGATCACACAGGGGCTAAATTAATGATCTTCAGACGAAGGGCGGAGGAAAAGAAAAGTCGACAAAAGGGATTCAAAGAGTCTTCGAGCTTTCCTAGAGGCTCTGCTTGAGGGCCCTGAGGCTGGGAAGCAGCTGGTCTGCACTCAGACGCTCCTCTGCGTTGGCCTTCCAGCAGCAGCTGATGATGCTGTGCAGCGTCTGGCCCAGCGGCGACTCGCGGAACACCGCGGCAGCCAGCGAGGGGCGCAGGTTGTAGGCGACCACGGCATAGAGCACATACTGCCGCTCGCCCAGATACGGCTGCTCCCGCATCACCATCTGCCACAGGGTGATGGCAAACGAGTAGATGTCTGCTTTGGCAGTGACCCTCTCGCCCTTGAGGAGCTCAGGGGCACGGTGTGTGTACGTGCCCCCTTGCTGGCAAACGTGGGCGCTCTGGGACAAGCCCTTCTCCAGTTTCTGGGAGCACCCAAAGTCTCCGATCTTGCACGCTCCCTGCTCAGTGATGAAAACGTTTGCGGGCTTCAGGTCCAAGTGCACGATGTCCCGTGAGTGCAGAAAGGCTAAGCCTGTCATGATGTCACAAGAATAGCACACAGTCTCTTCCATGCTCAGGGCCTCCCTTCCACATCCTCCTTCATCGTCCTCCCCGTGTCTCCACGCATCCCCAGTGTCATAAATCACATGGTGCAGAGTGATGTTCCCCACGTACTCCATGATGATGGTGCCCAGGCTGTTCTCACTGGCTGGGGCACACGTGCTGGCAGCCACCACACGTACCACATTCTCGTGCTGGAGCTGCGCCACGTTCAGCTCAGCCCAGAAGCTCTGCCGTGATGCCAGCCGGTTTTTGCTGCTCTTCTTCACCTGCTTCACAGCCACTGTTGCACCGTGGTAGGTGGCCTTGTAGACAGAGCCAAAGCCCCCAGACCCCAAGGGCTGCAGGAGGCAGAGCTGCTCCCAGTCAATGGAGTACCACGACAGGCGTGGAGGCAAGCGATGAGTCCTGGCGGAAGAAATTCCCCCCAGAAAGCTTTTGTTGTCTTTGCCAGGGATAACTAAAGGGCTGCTGCAGGGGCGCAAATCCGCAGAAGGGGAATACTCAAAAGAAAGAAAGCAATTAAGAGGAATAGGTGATGGCATAATATGAAGGAGGAAACAACAGGCAGCTACTAAGGCAGAAGACTAGAAAGCTTCCCTGACAGAAAGGACTCTAAACTGCCTTCCAAAGCCTTTTATCCTCCCTTCACCATTTTCCCTCCCTCCCCCAAATGAACTGCATCTGTCACAATCATCAGAACCAAAACAGGTTCACCTGGAAACATTCTTCTCCAGCCCTGAAGCAAATCTTTAAAAAGTCAAGGCAAAGAGATTTAAAGCTAAAAATTTATTAACTCATAAGTATTTCACATAATTTCTAATCTCAAAAGAAAAAGAAATACATTCTGCCCATTGAATGCCTCTAGCAAAATGCCCCAGGAATGCATTTCACCATGGCTCAAGGCAGGAATGATCAGCATCAGGTGCACAAAACAGCTCAAAGCCTTTGTCAGTGGAAGCTTCTGAAGTGGTGAGTATACTAACATTTGATGATGCTATGGCAGGCATAAATATAAAAGTGTATTTGTAGGCACCTACCACTTAAAGGGGGACTGGGAGAAGGGGACTGATTTGGGTTTTCAGCTTTGTCCATGCAAGCCTGCAACCTTAATTGCAGCATAAAAGCAAATTATTGTTCTGTATCACCCTTTGGCTACAGTAACTACAATTAAACATAAGTATTTGGTCATCTTCCCATCACACTCCATGCAGTACTACACAGGTGTGTATTTTATTTCTGGATCCTTCTTAGAAAAATTATTGCTGAATTTACAGAGCTGTTCTGGCAGAAATCAAAGAAACATAATTTTGTGTTAGTAGTCCGTGTGGCTTTTAAAGGGCTTTTGTGAATTTTGACCCTCTCACATATTTGCAGTGCTCATGATAACTGCCATAGTGTTTAATACCTGCTGTACTGCCCAGATAGCAGAGCACCCTTATGGGATCTACACAGTTAAGGATTTTTGAATATTCCATTATCTTTCTGTACATGTTGACAAATATCTTGGAAAACTTGGAAGCCATTTCCTACCTCCTCAGTCTTCAGAACTTTCCTCTGGATGTCAGATTTTTCAGTACAGATTCTGCCATAAGATTTCAGGCTGATAGTCCTTTCTTCCAGGGTTTATCCTTGGGCAGTACCAACTCTGCAGGCAGTTCCTGCAGGGGTTTCCTGGTGGTTTTTTTTTGTTGTTGTTTTTGTGTTTTGGTTTTTTTTTCTTTTTTTTTTTCTTTTTTTTTTCTTTTTTTTTTTTTTTTTCCTTTGGATGAGTAAAATGCAGCACAGGTTGGTGAGGGGGGGTTTCAAGGGTACCCAGACCATGTGCAAGCAGAACTGGAGTGCTCTCCACCTTGAGATGGGTTCAGTTTTTCACCTTAACACACAAACCTCATGTCCCAAAGTCATTTTCTGACCCCCCCCCTGAACTCTAGATCAGCTCAACCAGAGGGTCTCAAAGACATCACTTCTCTGTAAATCAGTGATGGAGATCTTCCCCAGAACTGAGATTTGGGACAATCAGGAGAAATTCGCCACAGCAATTCACAGGGAAGCAAACTTGGACCACAGATGAATGGGAATGGAAAATTTGTTATCATCTGACACTGTAAAACAGACAGGCTGGGGAAGATCTAGATAAATAGGTACTAATAGGACTTGTTAGCAAGTGAGAGTGCAAAGACTAAGGGATGCCAAGAGACCTCGCGAGGGCCGTGGGTGGGACAGTTCCTGCAGACGGGACTGCCTGACAACACAAGGCTCCTCTTTCCTGGCCCCTCCCAGAAGGGGCTCTGGCAGAGCACGAGGCCCCTGGACCTGTCAGGTGCTACCATGCTTCATGAGCTTTCTGTTGTACAGCAACATGAGCCAGCAAAGTAATACCCTACTGCTACCCCCACTTCGGGGCATTCCTCTGCCTCATCATCAGTTATACAGGGATGTTTTGGGGGTGGAGGAGGACCAGTAGTCCTCCTTTAGTGTAGTTTTAAATATGCAGTGAAATAAGCCACGAAGACAACAGGTATTAACTTCCCCTTCTTGAGCAGCGCTACGATGTTAAGCTTGTGTGTAGAAGTCTTCATTTCCAATCTTTGCAGAGAATATCTTCTAGGCGGCCAAGTTGTGATGGAAATTAAAAGCTGCAGAAAGTGGATGAAGCTACATAAGAGAGAGAAAAGATTTTTATGCCTGTTTTCTGAGTGCTAGTAGGACTCCAATTCTTCAGTAGGTTTCTGTGCCACACAGCATATAAAAGCACCATAAAGACTTTTCTGCTCTGAATTCTCCAAGCCTGTTTTCACCAGGTTATGGTGGCAATGAAGTTCAAAGGGAAAACTGGGTGTGGAGAGGCACAGGTAGAAGGATATGTGGATGACTGACCATAGATCTGTTAAGCTGACAACTATAGCAGCCTATCTGATGATTGTGAATGCTATAAAACAGCAGTAAAATCATATGCTCATAAAATAGTCAAGATTAAGGCTGTTTGCAAATTTCTTTGATTGAAATCACATTCAAAAGGATATATCAGACCTTCTGTATTATTATTTGCAAACTCCATGTCCACATCTGTGTGCTGTCCTTTTCTTACTGTTTCAGTTAATTTTCTTGTTACCCTTTTCCATCAGAAATCTTTCTGGTTTGCCCTGCCATGGTAGACATTGTTGTATAGTTCTTGGGGAATACACTGAATTTTTGAACAGGAAGAGGGGCATTCTTTGGGATGTAAAGTGCCTCAATGTAACTTACTGTTCTGCCTCAATCTTATGGCTGAGGACCAAAGCAAGGGAGCATCCAGAGCCTGAACACGACTAAATCTGATTTAAATGCAAGCAGGCTTTTATTCTTAATGAACATTATTTTCCTGTAATCCATTGGTGATGTGGCCCAGTGACTTCCCAGGAGCTAGAATAACTGTAGGATGTCTGTGTTAAGCTTCACAGCTCCGTTTAGCTCCAGCATCACCACAGGCTGGGATAAACTCCCGGTGAGCCACCTGCAGAGGGGAGCAGGGCTGCTGGGGACATGCTGCCCCTTCCCTCCTGGCCACCCACCCTTCCCCAGGCCAACGCTCAGCAGCCTCCAACCACACTGTTCCCATGGCACTGCCTTTTCCATGAAGGAAAAGAAAGCTGCAGGAGCCAGAAGTCATCAGTACAGAATGCAATAGGAACTTTTACAAGTGCCAGGAGGGAAGCACACAGTCTGTGTGCCACGGGCTGCAATGTCACAGATGTCACAGCTGCAATAAACTGCAGCAGCAATGGGTTTGTTCCAAGCTTGTGTGCTGTATTTCTGCAAGTAATACATACCTGTGCATCCAATGCTGCACCAGCTGCCCAACCTAGTCTGTGCTTCTGGATGAGAAGGAATACAGAATCTCATGCGGTTCCTCCATTCATATTTCACTTGCATATCAGGAATATAGAAACTCTTTGTTTGCCATTGTTCTTAGTTACTACTGCTGTTTCTTTGGTCAGTGGACAGGAGAAGTTAGCCTCTATACCAAGGGCCTTGAAGGGCTGGCATGGATATAACCCAGCACAACACAGGGCACGTACCAAATACCACTTTTGTTTTCATCAAGGTGCACCATTCTTGT
The DNA here is from genome assembly GCA_013398615.1 of Brachypodius melanocephalos. NCBI lineage: Eukaryota > Metazoa > Chordata > Aves > Passeriformes > Pycnonotidae > Brachypodius > Brachypodius melanocephalos. Next base: position 18,808,058 of record VZSR01001685.1, read on the forward strand.
GATTAATAGCCAGTTTTGTCTAAAACAGGAGAAGGACAGGGCTTGGGATTGGAACTGACTTCGGAGAGATCAGGAATGCATAGTTATATACTTCTCAATGATTACTTTATTTCTTTGTGCATTTGGTGGTTGTACCATGTAACAATCCCTTGAAGGCTGGGCTATCCAGGGGCTTCTAAGAACTGCCTTACAATACAGAGGTAGCATTGTGTTTCCACTAGGTTACTTTGTAACCTTGCTAAAGGAGCCAAAAGTAGCTCTTCAGTACTTAAATTACAGTCCTACTTAAAGCAAGACAGTTCCATAGCCTGTGGCTTACTGACTTCTGAAAGGTTTTCTTCTCTGTTTGAAACCAAGAGTTTTCTTTTTTCTCCTTTTACTGTTAGTCCCTCTGATCTCAGTTTAGGATTTGATGACAAACCTACATTCTCCTCATGCACAGAGTTTCACAGTCCAAGTACTGCTTCCGGACACACCTCATAGACCTCAAATGATATTCAGAGTTGCCTCAAAGGAATTCTGATATGATCAATTGCACAGGTGTAAGTGATAGCATTGTCTGGAGCCAGTCCCTACAGAGGCTTGCTCTGAAGATAGGCCACTGATTAACTACCCTTTTTTTTTTTTTTTTTTTTTTTTTTTTTTTTTTTTTTTTTTTTTTTTTTTTTTTTTTTTTTTTTTTTTTTTTTTTTTTTTTTTTTTTTCCCTCCTCCTTTTCTTCCCGCTCTCCCTTACAAGAATAAGCTAGAAAATAATCCAGTTCATGTTTCAGAGTTTGGCTGTTTAGGTGAGACAAATGACACCTTGGAACTGCAAATACAAGCAAGTTTTCATTAAAGCAGGGAAAGGTAAACCCTAATGCAAGGAAAAAATACATCTGCAAGAACTGTGATGCTGTTTTACTGCTGAGACATAATAATAATAAACATTTTAAAAGGTTAAACCCTAGTTTATAAATAATAATATCAAATTTCAGACACACATTGCCAAACAGCTGTTTGATGCTTTTTTTCCTTCACACTAACGTTACTCCATGTGTTCAAGAGCATGAAGCAAAAGCTCTCCTTACCTGAACACACTGAGGTTTTAACTGGAGGCACTGGAAAAGCAGGTGAGGTTTCACAGCTAATTTACAGGGGTCTTAGTGACTAAGGTGGACCAGGGGTAACAATCCGAGACCTGCTGCTGTAGATTGATACCACAATTTCAAAAGAGCATCTTGTGACAAGCTACAAGAATCCAAACTTGGGGACAAAGACAATGAAATGTAAACTACAGGCTGTCTGTCACCCACAGCAGCATTTTCTGGCCATGCAAAGATGGATACCTATGGATGGTTGACTGCTGTCACATGGCAGGCACCTTAGGCAGTATTTTTAGCCAAACTGTCCAAGACTGCTTTTGCAGTCTTGCCCCTGGAGCAAAGCTGACCTTGCTGGGTTACAGGGAGATGCCAAATATAGTGGTGGAATTTAAGACTTGTAGCTTAAGGACTAGGAAACAGCTTCAATGCTTAATGAGAAAAATTCATCACCTACAGCAAAGGACCCAGGGGGGTAATGTCAGTGCTAAGTCTAATGCTGGGAGGCTGCTGCTTGGCCAGATACATGGATTTAATGCTGATGCCTAGACTGATGCCTAAAGGGGAGAGTCTCTCCCAGCAGCTTAACTCCATTAACACAGATCATGCCCAGCTCTGTGATGTATATTAAATACACGGCCATAGCAAGTGTGGTGTTCCTGCAAACACTGCCTCTTTGGAGAGGGGAAGAGCCAAGAGAATCAGCTAAATTTGGTGGCTCTGAAATCATGGCCGGGCTACTCTGCTGGGGCACAGCAAATTCTCAGAGGTTGCCTTAAGTTGAAGGGTTTTAAGCCCAACATTAAAATGGGTGATACAGTTCAAGTAAATTATTACAGGGCTTTCAGTGAGTAAGCAGAAGCTTCTTGTAAAAATACTGCCAAATTCAGCCCAAGCTGAACAGAGCATATAAACTATGGGCCAACCCTGTAATACTTCACTGGTGTAAGGAGTCAAACAGTTGACAAAATAAAAGGAGACAATTTTCAGGTGAGACTTTAGAAAGTTTGGGACTTTAGTCTGTGTTTATTTGTCATGAATGTTTGATATTTGATAGTCTTATGTTACAGCTCAGATGTTGTTCACTTATGGCATGACCTTAAACCATACAAAACCTGTATTTTATTTTTATTTTCAATATAAGTACTTGTGAAGGAGGTTTAAGGATTTATCCATGACCATGTGTGTAACAATTTAACACAAAAGCCACTAAGCCAGAGTTGAGCCTAACTTCAGAGGCACAGCCTATAGAACTTTTCTGCTGAAATTGTATCTAGGACTACAGAAGGACAGCTGACAAACACCTTCCTCACTGGAGTCTGTGCACCCTTTAGATAAACTGCTGTCTCTCATAGATTAATCAAGTAACTGGAAGAAGCCCTTCCAGCTTGCCTGGGAAACCACACACTGTATTAACTTGGGGATACCTTAACAAATGATATGATTCACTTTGGAGTTGTAAAATGCACACTTTAGACGTAAACATTTTGGAGAAAATTAAAATGAAAAAGAAACTCCCCCCCCCAGCCCCAACCCCAAACTAATTTATCAACTTTTCCAGCTTGGATTACTTTCCCATGCATACATATATGCATACATACATGTGCACACAAACATTCACCAGAGTTTAAGCAATATATTGGTTTTTAGAAATGGTGAACTCTTCAGGTTTTTTTCCCTACTTAGGGCATCAAGCAGAGATCTGACATATGAAAGTGACACTGAACCATTCTTCTTTGTACGTGGCAGTTCAGTGCAACAGTGAGAATCAGCCCCACTAAATAGGGTAAACTATCAAGGGATCAATTCAAATGATTTCCAGCTCAGCCAAAGCAGGCAGTACCATAGGCATGTTTTCAGAGTGCTCAGCTGACAGCTGATGTCTCTTCAGTCCCCTCAGAGGCAAACTAGCTCTGTAGCTGGTGATCTTGTGATACAAATATCCCCAAATGAGATAAGGCTGGGATGACAATGAAGAACAGAACTGTTCATTATATTTTTAACAAATACTTATTTCTCTGAAAATGTTCATTACTTGAGGACACACAGACCATTAATATAAATAAATAAGATTCCAGAAAAATAAAAATACCAGGCAAGCTGTTGCACCTTTATTAGGAGTAGAGAAAGTTCATACTGAATTACTTGGGATACAGCACATGAGCAGGAACTTGAACCTTCACACTGCTGCTGGGATCTGTAATTTTCAACACCATTATCTCCAGTGTTGTTCAAAACAGAAATACAGTGTTGCTGTTTATTTGCTAAAGGCGCCAGCTCACACTGATAAGCACCAGTTAATCTTCCAATATACTACTCAAACTATTAAGTACAGACTAAATTTTGTAGCAGAGTTTATCTTGCTGTCCCACTTGCTGCCTGTTCATGATCACCAATCCTTGCTGTGTGAACTACCACAGCTGCCACTTTGGAAAACTTTATTTCTATCCAATTTTATAGAATGTTTTGATTTGCAAAGCAGGGAGACCAACCAACAGCATGTGGCTGCTCAGTTCTTGCTAATCCACAGTAGCTCTGCATCAGTTCTGTATTTCTCTGTCAAAAAGCATTTTTCATCCTAGGGCATGCTTGTATGTGGAAAGGAAAAACTCGTGTAAAGAATGAGGGAAAGTCAAGGGAAAAACCAGAACAACCTTCCTCTTCCACCCCTGGAGAACAGTGAGACCAGGTATAGAGGATACAACAGAACCATTCTGCTGTACTTCCTTATGCAAGTTTTGGAAAGAGGTGGTTACGAGAGAGGGAGAAAGGAAGGTGTCTGTGGCTCTGAATTTAACAAGGAAATTCTGGAGGGACTGCATCAAGAGATCTCTGTATAACACACAGATGTCATCTGTGCAATCCTATTCCAATTATTGCAGAGGCTGATGGAATTTCTAGAGGCTACCTGCTTGGAAGGAGGACATGTTAAATCAGTAACAGTGGGTGAGACCAGCTAGGACAGCAACACAGTGAATGGGGTTTTCTCTTGAGGGGGTGCGTAGTGGTATGTGTTTGTGGGTGGTTACAAACTGTTTTGCAGAGTATTTAGTATCACAGAGCATGTGTTGAGCTTTTGACTCTCAATATAACAGGGCCAACCCTCTCAAACAAGTTTGAAACCTGTGACAGAGAAGCGGTAAATCAGCTCAGAGGAATGGGGGAGGGATCACAAGAAAGGAAAGATTGTCTGCATGTGCAGAAGGTGAAAGCTAACAACTCTTTCTAACAATCATTTCTCTCCAACTGGGTTACTGCAAGGAACCTAAAAAGCCAAGATTTGGAAAAGAGAGGAACTCAAAAGCAGGCAAACATGACAGTGCTAAAGATGTTAACAAAATATGCTCCAAAAAGCAATGAAATGTGAAATGCTAGTATTTTATTTTCCTGGCAAACAGTCTATGCTAGGGAACACCTGCACGGAAGGAGCAGAGGTAACTTTGTGCAGTTGTGTGCAGGCTGCTTGTCTGGCTGCAAGGCACCTCTTCCCCAAGCATTAGCCTGGCTTCTTCAGAAGTCAGTGCCACGGCCAGACAGACATCTATGGGACCAAAGCAACTGAGTTTCTCTTGGGAATACCACAGAGAGACAGCCCACATAGTGCGTCTAGCACATGCCACGCCTTTAAAGTTTATCCTGCAAACTACAACAAACGATGTATGAGACTTGCACTAATCTGAAATGATGGGGAATCGCTCACCTATGTGTCCCAAAGGATTGATCCCACTATGGAAACCCCATACTTACCTTCCAGTGCCTCAGTGTTTCAAAGCACAATTTGATGGCAAACTCAATTGCTTCCTTCAGTTCAGATCTGTCTTGTCACAGACACAGCAGCATCATCCCATTTGTTCCGTGGTGAAATCATGAAACGTAGATATTTATGCCTTAAGATTTTCTGAAAAACTGACATTTTACCAGTCATAAATTATAAAGACAGTTATGCCTTTGCAAACTACACCCAGCAGAACTGGATGTACTCTGTAATTGCTTCTTGCAATCCCAAACATGCAGATCAAGAATATCTATTGAAATGCCAGGCGTAAGTTATTCATTAACTAAAACCATTCTGTAATTTTATTGATATATTTTGTGGAGTTCACATATTTTTGTACAGCAAACATAACACTGTAGGCCACAAGAAGCTGCAGCACTATTGTTTAATAGCAGCAAGGTATATTTTATAATCAGGGTATGTGGACAATAAATAGTCTGTTTCTTTGGATGTGAATGTTTAAAATGAAGTTCTGCTGCAGCTTCATAACGTGATTGCTATTTTACAGAGCTTATACACAAAAATATATATGCAATCTTTTTGTCTATATTTTATACAAATACAACAGTAGTTTGTGAATACATTTTAAAGTACATATACATGATAAGCAACTCAATTTCCCATATCACAGGATAGCAAATTTTAAATGCAAGAAACATATACAAATTCAGTCTGGAATGCAGGGTTTTCTGTGTTCTTTTTTTTTTTTCTCTATTTTTTTTTCAACTCAAAACTTTTATCATTAAAAACATTTTAGCATACAAGTCCAAACAATTTTTCCACTAGCTAAAAATATAATTTCAGCAATCCGAGTCAGGTTTGGGTGTGACATCATTCACCAATATACTCTTCCCAGTTTTTGTCTAAGGCTTTTAGTAACATATAGTATGTTCTTCACTCCACACCATATAAAAAGCCCACATTTAACATTAACTAGCAGTCACCTATTTTTGTGAACAAGAGCTGGGCTTGTCTGCGTTTAAATTTGCATGTCCAAAATTTTACTTCTGCAAGTGCATATGAATACATTGTGGTGTTGCACAAAGTTCATTAATGACAAATTAAGTCACAGTATAAAAATATATCATACAACTATAGGTCTAGTATAGTCCTTTCTTTTTCTATGGGTAAAAATACATCTGAATGAGACAGGGAGGTTTGTAGCACCATGAGAGGAGTTGTATCCCAAGTTACATTAGCAGCATGATCCAATATAACAATATTGCAGGAGTGTTTCTGAGGAGATAAACATTCACTCTGGTTCAACTGTACCACTGAAGCTTATACTGAAAAGTGTTTACATATGATTAGCAATAGTTCTGTGTCACTTCCAGGGCTAGATAACTGTTATCAAAAGACACTGCCTTCCAACAAAAGTAAGACACCCTTATTGCATAAAGGCCTTGGGACTACCCCAACACATTTTGAACTACTGTGGCATTACTTGTAAGTTGAGCATGATGCTAAGTAAGCTGTGGTTTGAACTGTACACTGGGGGGAAGCAGGATGGGCAGCTAAGCCTATAATGGTTTACTAAATACCAGATAAGTACATATATTTCAGAGGCTTATCTATAGACTGAGAAGAATACAGGAGATGCTGCTAGACCAGTGTATGAGACAGACATAACAAAGGATGCAGGATCCCCATTTATGGATGCAGGATCAGGCCCAAAGTTAACTTCAGACAGCAGCATAGCGATGATAGGATGTGATTAAAAAATTCTGCATCAAATACTGCATGTTAAATATTTTTGACAAAGTTTATCATCAATATCTCCAGAAGACACAGTTTGCAAATGGTGAGGACAAACTCCTAATTGTTTTGACTGGTATTCAAAATGGCAGTAGAAGACAGTGTAGTTTGAAACATGTAAACCTAGTAAAAACCATTGTAAAACCCTTAAGAAAGACACACTGGTTCTGTGCAATATAGCAAATTGATAAGAAAACACTGTAAAAATGTACCTGTTTAAAATTACAATGTCTACCATTTTGTACACAAAGCATTATACCAAAGGCCTACATATATGTAATCTAATGGCACTTGAAACAAATTATAATAAAAGGTTTTATAATAAAAAGCATAACCTGTACGAAATTTTCTTAAAAGGTTTAGGTTTTCTTTTTGAAAGTGCTATATCTTGTAATATGTGTAACATAGAGGTTGACCAAGCTTTATTTTAAAAAATATTGGCCTATAATACAAGTTTAGCTCACTAGGCAAATGATCCTGAAAATATGTACTCTTAACATTCATTATTAGCTTAATAAAGCAATCAGCTCTGGCTCATGTTTCAGTCAGTATATGGTTTTTAAAAACCGCTACTGCCAAATTAACAATAAATCACTCTATTCCACAATTTACTACTAAATAAAGCACAAGCAACAAGTACACAAAAATATATATATTTAAAAAAAACCCCAAAAACAAAAAAACCAAAAACAACAAAACAACCTTACTAGAAGTTTAGAAGTTGCACAAAGAGAGGTGCATGATCAGCCAGCCCTCCCCCTCCCACCAAGAATCCATGGGAAATCAAGAAAACGGGGTTTAAAAACTGATGGTTTAGTAGTGGCCAATATTGACTCCGCCTAAGTGATGCTCAAAAGCACTCTGGTGGTGTTGATATTGCTTAAAGGGTCAGTCTGCTTCCATGTTACCCTACATCCTAGTTCAGCTGCAAACACTCTGGGTGCAGGCACCCACTGAAACCCTGACTGAATGAGGTTCAATATCTTGTCTGAGGTCTCTATTTCTCAAGTGAAATGTACATCTAACTCCAAGTGAAATGTCAATCCTTTTTCAGGAAGCTAAGGCACGAACAAAGTAGTAAGGGTTCTGGCTACGCACTAAGAAATGGGTATTGGCAAAGTGTCTGTGGGTTTTGCTTTTTATGAAGACTTTTGGCAGCTGCAGCTGATAACAAGTGGCTCCAGACTCAGAATTCATGTGCCAGAGGCTGCCCAGGGAGGGCAGCGCTGCCCGGCCAAACTGCTGGGCCAGCTGCAGTATGCCAAGCACTCACAGCTCTCCTCTGCTGCAGGGAGAGTCGCAGATGCTGGGCTCCACGTGGGACATAACCCACCAGAGGAATTAAGTCCATTTATCTTCATCTCAGATTAAAAGGATTAGAATAAACCCAAGTTTTTCTTAGATGCGTTACGGTCGTTTATATAAACTAGAGTTACATTCGGCTGCATTCGACTTGTGCTCTGTTCATCTGTGGTTTTTCTTTCCTTTAGAAAGGTGAATGGAAAAAAAGCAATATTGAACAAATCATTCAACTAAAGATGTAAGCAAGCGAGCAATCTGTTTCACAGAAACCAGAGGAAGCAGTCGTGGAGCAGAGCTAAACGCCCACTTTGAGATAATGTGCTCCTAAACCCAAAATCTAGGAGTAGTCCGCAGAATTTCAAAAGGTATTTTCCTTATTAATACATCCCTATTTTAATGCCTTTGGAACACAAACACATTTATAAAAATGTTATTTTTCAGTAATAAAATTTAAATACACATATGTATAAAATAGTAAAACTACACCTGCATATTGCTCCTAGCATTAAAAAAAACAGTAGGAGCTACTGATAAAACATGTGGAGCATGAGCTCCATAAATGGGAGCAACTTTTGTTTCTGTGAAGTATATTTAGTTTAACCACTTAAAACCTTGTATGAATCCTCATTATTGTTTGAGAAATACTAATGTACTTGATTTCCATTTTTTAATTCCTTGTACAAAAATGACAAGGAAAATAATGTTATGGTTGAATTACAGCAAATCTAGTTTGCTTTTATGCATCACAGGGTTGGTTGTTTTTTTAGGGTTTTTTTTTTTCCTCTTTTGGTTATTAGGGGTTGGGGTATAGAATATATTGCATTAGGTAAAAGTGGTGTAAGCAATATGCTTTTACTTCACTCCTAAGAGTCCTGTCTTTAAATCTTGGCAATGGGCAAAAAGTCCCTAACCAAGTACCCAGGTGTAGAAAGTGTGATTAACATCTAACTTGTTGCTTAGGAGGACATAACACACCATGTAACACAACTGAAAAGATCACTCCAATAAAAACAAAACAAAACAAAACAAACTGGTAGTTGCAAATTTACATTCACTTTCTGACTGCACACTCGTTTTGAACTGAAAATAGGTACACACTTTCTGGCTGGACTTGATCCACCCTTGGTGGTGGCAGCGGGGAGAAGGCTGATGCCTACAAATGTGAACACACTACTGGAAGGTTCCTATGCAGTACTCTTTCTATGCTACTAAAGAGAAAAAAACAGCAAGTTAAGAATTAAAACAAAAACTGCGACAAAATATTCTGCATTACTACATTACAACACTTTTATATTTCAAGATCAGCCATTAATTTTGCCTGTTTCCCTATACCAGAGTCACGAAAGCACAACAGTTTCAAATTCAACTTGAAACATCTGTCATTTAGGCAAGCAGAGATTCTCTGTCGAAATTCTGTTCAGCCCTAATTTTAGAGAATTACAATAATTTTTTTCTTCTGTTATCCATAACAGGCCACCAAAATTTAAGCCAGAAAATGGCAAAAATTCTTAACAACTTTTATAATGACTTCAATACAAGTCAAAATGCTATATATATGTACATGTGTATATATGGACTTCTATATATACACACACAAGTTTTCAGAAAAATCTGAATTCTATATTTATTTAAAAAAAAATTTAGATTTGTCATTATAGAACAGGTCAGATGTGTCACCATTTGGGAAGAGGATTTGTTTGGAAACAGACTGGAGAATTTTTTTCCCAAATCTCAGGAATCTTTGTGATACATATTTTAAATGGATTATTTGCAAATAGTAAAATATACTAAAAGGTAAAAGTGGCAGTTCTACCACTGACATCAATAAAACAGAATAGCTGGTATGGTTGAAAAAGTTTTAAAAATGGGATGAGTGTTGTGAGTTTGCTTGGGATGACTTTCTACTGAACATTTTAAATGTGTAAATTGGCAGTGAAAATGAAAACAATACAATGAGACTGTTTTAAAAAAACCAAGAAACCAAAGTAAACACAGCTGAGAATAAACACTTTCAAAACATTTTTAAAAAGTTAATTTAAATTTCTTACTGGCTTCATGAGATTGGTACTGTACAAAAGCGGAGAATTTATAATGTCTTATAGTAGGCACTAAGTTAAAAATGGTCACCTAAGGCATTTCTACAAATAGACAGTTAACAAGCCAGCTTTGTACATCCTATTGGAAAGCTTGATGAAATCGTGGTAGGGTGGTGGTTGTGCTTAGACTGCTTGTGAAAGCTGCTGACAATGAGTGCAGAGACCCAAGGCCTATACTATTGCTAGGATCTTGTGGATCCTGGGTTTGTGGTGGAAGTTGAGTCATAGAAGAATGTGCCTCCTCTTGCGTATAACTCATCCCGAGGTTTCCCACTGAAACAGAAGGATTATAGGGAGGGCCATTTACAGGTATGAAGTTGAACAGCTGAGAAAAGTCCAATGATGGGGCGTTTAGAGGTTCGCTAATAGGAACGGAGCCCTTGGAAAGGGAAACTTCCCCAGACCCATCATCTAGCGGCCCTACTTGTGGATCCAGCCCTAGTTTTGATGAAGATGCTTGAGAATCCTGGGATGAAGAAGGCATACCACTTTGCAACTCCATTAAGTAACTTTCAATTTCTCCTTTCAATGGCTGTTCTTTTTCAGGCATAGAAACTGAGTATGAGGTAGTACCGAGTGGATATTTCAAAGATAGCTGGTGAGAAGGGTGGACAGACTCCATATCTATTGGACAAGGCATTCCCAATGGTAACGATGTGGCAACCATTTGGTGTGCAGATGCAGAACTCTGCATGGACTGAATCTGAGTGTTGTAGAGATTTAATTGCAAAGTGTTTGTAAATGGCTTTGATGTCAGTTCACTGGAAGGTAAAGACATCACTGGAAGCAGCTCATCCTTAATAGGCACAGAAACATTGCAGGTAAAGGGATCTAGAAGGTCCATTGGCTCTGTTTTGACCTTCAAAAGTTCTTGGTTGTGACTTTTCTTCATGTGGCGTGTGAGGTGATCCTTCCGCCCAAATCTCTGTGCACAGTACTGACAGAGGAAGTCCTTTCTTCCAGTGTGCACTACCATGTGTCTGCGGACATCCTTTCGGGTGTAGAACCGACGGTCACAGTGTTCACACTGGTGCTTTTTCTCCTTCACTCCACCCGATGACTTGCCTGCGTGAGTTTTTAGGTGCTCCAGCAGCACTCCTGTGCTTTCAAAAGTCTGCAAACATACCTTACAGGTGAGGTCACCACTTGTTGCAGCATGCAAAGCCAGGTGACGTTTGAACCCAAGCTTGGTATTGTAGTTCTTTCCACATTCTTCACACTTAAAGGCCTCTTTGTTGGGATTGTGTGTATGTAGGTGATTCTTTAGGTGATCTTTTCGGTGAAACATTTTCTCACAATAATTACACTTGTGGGTTTTCTCAGGAGAATGAGTAGCCATATGCCTTTAAACACAGATATATTCTGTAAGTAATTATTTTGATCAAAAAACACATGTGCTCATTTTTTAATGGCAGCTAAATACTACACTAAGGGCTGCTTTGCAAAAGAACCTTTTAACTGAAAGCATGACACTACAAAGACAGTTTGACAAATTTAAATATAGCAAAACGCGAGCCATTTCTCTTAAATTGACACTTTAGTTTTGGTGGGTTTTAGCTACTGTAACAGGGGTATATGGGCAAGTATGAAAGTACTCATGTAAAAGTCCATAGCCAAAGAACTTTCAGTCCAAACTCTTTTTCTTGTGACAATTCCTTATACAAATGAAAATTCTACGCTCATTAAAAACAAAACAAAACAAAACAAAAACAAACAAACAGAAAACAAAAGCAGAAAACAAATTAAGAAACAAAATCAAAGACATTAGCTTGCAAACTTAGGTAATTTAGAATTCTAGAAACAATCCAATGGCTACTTTAATTAACACATCCTCTCTGCAATCAGCTGAAGGCGTACAGAAATATATACTTTTACATGGCTTAACACGGCCAACATAAAATAGATAATATAATCTGAAAGATAAATAGAGTTTAATACCTTAGTAATTTGTACTTAGAAACAAAGGCCTTGGTGCAGTCTTGTTGTGTGCACTTGTAGGGCCTCTCTCCTGTGTGAGAGTATGAGTGAACCTTTAATTTCTCAACACTGTTAAAGGCCTTGTCACACAGTTGGCAAGGAAAGTTTTTTCTTGGTTTGGTTTCACCACGCTTACGTTTCCCTGAAGGGACTTTCTGGGTATCTCTTACTTCTGACAAATCACCAGGAATGACAGTGGCCATCGCAGCCTAAACCAGGCCTTCTTGTTGGACACTTGGGAATTGCCCAACTCCACTAAATGATTTAGCTTTAGATGGCTTCTCAAGTTTCATGTGGTCGTAAAAGAAAGCAAAAGGGGACTGGAAAAAAAAAATAAGAAACAACTAGTTTGTAACTAAACTTAGATTTTGAAGTTTACTTGCTATGTGATGCTTCTGAATAAAACTTAAAAATAAAGTTAGGTTCAGCTGGTCTAATGTAATACCTACAGGTTTCTTTATACTATTTGCTGCAACTCTTAAAATGCATTGCTCAGGATGAACAGATCCACATATGCCCTGAAATCACACCTCACAACCTTCCCCTCAAGCACTGACAGAGAACAGCAAAGTTTCTGTCAGATTAAGGGAGGTATCAGGCAAAGAGCCTACCTACCCAGGCACTTTTTGGCAGCTTCCAATTTCAAAGGAATTACAGGCGCGCCTGTGATGTATGCACAGACATCCCCACACACACGTGTACGCAGGCACACACACACACAGCTATCAAAGTGAAAGTTTGTAAGCCTCAAAATGTTTGAAAACCTGCACAAAACACAGCAGTACCCATGCTGACACTATGGAGGGCAAAGCTCAGGTTCCCTTTCGGATGTACCTCCTTCCCTGTGATTACTGCATATCTACGCGCCTACTCTAGCAAAATGCATGCGCTGCCAAATGATGCCTAACATCAGGTCAAATTCTCCTGTAAACTCACCCTCTGCTAACAGAGACTTGATCTATGAATGATGGAAGTCCCACAGATTAGGGTTAGATTAGACAGATCAGGGTTTTATCAGCCCAGTGTTGGAGACCCTCAGCCTCCTCATGCTACCCTGTGAGACATGAAGACTGTAAATATTTAGAATCAGGCTAGCTCAGGATAGAGGCTCCAAGTGCTGCCCCTGTAGCTTAGTAAAATGTGAACCAGGAGGCTTTCATTGTCAGGAGGTGCATGACATGATCCTTGTGTCTGAATTGTGGGTGAGAAGCTTTAAATTCATCATCTGGTATCATATAGTGGCAACCGGGCACCTGCCATCACAGGGCACTCAACAGCCCTCCTTTGTCAGGGGTTGCTGACAGCTTCACTTCATCCTTGGAGCGCAGCTGCTACTATAGATACCAGAATCCTGTGCTACCCATAGTGGGAAGGGTGGAGCATGAGGTCTGCAGCAGCGGGGACAAGGAGGACAGCAGGACAGCACCCAATGCAAGCATTTGGGAGGGCTGCAAAGCCCCAAAATTTAGCCTTCCTCCCTTGAAAGTGCCACCACCCACCCCCAGCCCCGGTGTTGTGGCTGGCAGCTGCTGTCCCCTCTGGTCTCTGCCGGGGCAGCTGCACGAAAGGCGGCTGGGCTGGGCGGCACCGGGGCCGGGCTGTGGCCGGGGCAGGGCTCGGCAGCCGGGCAGTGCCACAGCCCCGCAGCAGGGCCGGGAAACCGCAGCTGCTGGGACAGGTGGAGCTGGGCAGCTGGAGCCGGGCAGGCACCACCAGGCTGCAGCTGCTCCAGCCCAACGCCACCTCCCTGGAAAACAAACCGGGCTCTTCCCTGCTGGCAGTGAGCGAGGTCGGGTAGCTGGGAGGGAGCCCCGGCTTTAGCTGTCCTCTCAGCCCTGCTGAGGTTCAGCAGAGATGGAGGGAGCCAACTGCTCCAGAGAGGAGTGGAGAGCAGCGCCCAGGTGTGCCAGTGGGAAAACTACACGGTCACTGCAAGTGCCCCAGCATGGTCCTGGAAGAAAGCGAGAAGGAAGGAAAGCCTGTGTTTTCCTCAATGCATGGCAGGACAGGAGAAGCAGGGAGAGGAAGAAGGGGAAGTGCCTCTTTAATATCTGCATTTTAAGAAATCCTCAGACTGACATTTGAAATGTGTATACGGAGTATGTCTTTATCTAAGCCTTTTACTCCCTCCTCCCCATTTTCCCTTGTCTTTAGAGGCAGAGAGAAGTACTGGCACACCAAGGTGGAAATCTGCTTACTTTTAACCCTGAAGTCTTTGAATGACAGTTAAACTATGCTACCTCCTTTAAGCAAACAGTTTTGCAAGACCACCTTATTCCCTTAAATTTTTTAGTTAGTTTTATAAGGAAACACTAACTTCTTTTAAAGATACCTAGTGAGAGAAAAGGCTTTCTTTAAGGACTCTCTTGATTTCAGATTTGTCTCAAACTCATTCCCACTCGTGGGATGAAGCCTGGAGACATCAGTTCCATGAGTGGGAAAATGCACAGGTCTTCAAAATATCAGCCTTATTTTATTTTCTGTCTGATAATCAACAATCTAGTTCACTAACTCTAGTTCATAAGGAAGCCTTGTTTGGAGACCTAGGAGCAATACTTTTCTTGAATAAAATCAAATGAAGACCAGTTCCAAAGACTTCAATGAAGCCATCAATATAATCAAAAGGACAATCTGATTCAAATCAAAGTTATGATATATGTGTTGATTGAAAGGTATTTTTTTAATACAGGCTTTAATCAGAATCCAGTAATAAAATTAATTTTGTTCTTCTGTTAATGAGCACAGTGGTCTTCAATGCATATTGGCCTGAATGTAGAATGAAATTTTGTTTTAGTCTAATGTCTCCTGACAAATGGAATTCAGGAGGGAAGAAAAAAAGTCCAACCTGACCTACACGTGCACAGGGTACTTTTACACCACACAGGCACCTGTATGAGACCCACCATAAAGAGCTGAGAGTACAGCGGTCACAGCCCTCCCTGCATGGCCAGGGCACACTCACAGCTTCACTGGGGTGCAAGGGATCCAGCCCCTCTGGCCTCTCTGCCAAATCCATACCTAGCCCAAGACAAGGCAGGCAGGATTAGCAGAAAAGGCAACAAAAAGGAGGGAACAGCTTCCACAGTCTGCTGCACAAGAGTGGCACTACTTTGGCCATGCTGGGTCCAGAGCTCAGCAGCAAGTGCATTCTGTGCCCAGACATTGACAAGAGAAGCAGGGACAGCAGGAAAGGTACAGGGAAGGAGGATGAGCCACCACAGGGAGGGAGAGTGTACAGAACCAGGATGGGGGTGTAGGGCTAGGGAGGCTCAGGGAGTGCTGCATAGGCACTGGGAATATCTAAGGACATGAGGATAGGGGTGAGCTGGTAACACTGGGGTGCGTGGGAAGGAACTGAACACGCATCAAGCTGGGGAGGTGCAGGATATGAGGCCATGCAGAAGGGTGCTCTGCAGAATCTGATGTGATGTCAGAAGCAGCCTTTGTTGTGAAACAGCATATTAGGCTTAAAAATTAACATCTGACAACTTCTCACTCCTTTTCTCAAGGCAAAGATCACACCTCAGGCTGGAGACCATCCTATATTCAGGCCAATATAAAATCACTGTTATCTTCCCCAAAAACTTCAGGTAACCTAGCTGCTGTACCTGTCAGAACATTCACAGGGATGAAGAATTTGGGTTTTGCTCCTCTACCATCAAAACTAATTAAGCTGACTTTGAACTGTGTTTAAGTGTCCTTAAAAATGCATCATTAGAACAAATATAGTGTGGATCCAATCTTTGACAATGACAGCGTTTTATTAAAAAACATGTACGCACTATTATCTCAGTACCACTTCTCAATAGGTGAGGCAATTAAGAACATCAGTATTGATCACTGAATAGCAAATAACCACTTTTTTCCCTTTTTTGGGTGTGGATATATAGACTGAGCAATGGAGATAAAACTTAAAAAAACCACTGATCCTCAAATATTAAATTTTCCACAGACCAGCTGAAAGAATTTTACGAGTAATATTGCCTGCTTGTGTCTCAACATATTACCACTTAAAATCCACATTCTTACTGGTGTTTTCACAACTGCAGGATGAATATGCAGTATCAAATGTAACAACACATTACACAAAAGCTTATATATAATACTATTTTTAAGGAAGAATATACTTAAAGCAGGATTAAAGCAGCCTCTGTTCAATGCACACCTGATGTTTGCCCACTAAAGTCCTCAGATTTTGGTCTTAACCAGTTCCGCTGACTCTTCTTGGAGGAAACCAGAATCCAGTACTTCCCATTTTTACTGGTCTGAAAAACAAAAGGAACAATGGACTAGACTCCAGCGAAACCAGTGCATTCATAAAGGCTGTGATGCGGCAAGACCAGGGATTGGAAAGAATTGGAAAGGAAAAGTTAAAAGGGACAGATCCAACCCATGCACAGAACATTATATACTGTTAATTATAAACTGTAGGAATCATTCTTGCATTATCAGTAGCAATTATGCACTTCAATTTGCAGTATACTTACATAATTTCAACTAAGGCTATGCTGGACAGTGACACATAAAGAGATAAAATTAGACAAAAGCAAAGGAGTTTTCATAAAGTTTAAAAAAATTAAAAATCCACAGACCACAAATAATTTAGATGTAACAGGAAAACATGTGAAATGCTGGGCCCAGACTTGAGTTTCTTACTCAGAAAGGACTGAATAAGAGAAGATTCTGGATTAGGCCCAACTTTACTAGAACCTAATGCCTTCATTCTGCTTAATTATACAGGAAATAGCAGCTTAAAAGGTGACCTGCAAAGGAAAATAAAATTAATTTAAAAAAAATAATAAAACCTCTTAATGATGAACATGCTACAGGTAAATCCCAAAGGAGGGCAAGTCTAGGTATGCCTGAGCAAACTGAGAGGGCCTTTTTGGAATTTCCCTTATATCTCCCTTTTCCCTGCCATCATCCTTTTGCAAATTTGCAGCAGGTCTTCCTTTTCTTGCTAGAAGGCCTCCTGGATGACACAGGTATACACAGAAAACATGTTCAGTGCCTCATTTTAATGGGGAGGTTTATCCTGTCCAATTCTTCCAGATGTGTAAGGGCAAAGCCCTACACAGTGCTCATACCCCACAGCAGGCTGGAGCTGTTTGGCAGGAGCCCTGTCATAATGTAACATTTCCCCACACACAACATATTTTCCCTTCTGGCTTCCCATGCATTCCAGAAAACATTTTTCCTTTTGATATCGAGTTCAGCTCTGCACAGCCCCAGCATCCTCTGTTGGTGAGCATGAATGGGAGCAAACAGGTGTCCCTAAACACCTATTAATGCCAGAAGTGCTTCAGAGCAACCAACTGAAGCTCTCTGATGGCTGAGGAACATTTATGTGGGGCTTTGTACACACAGGCAGGAGGCAGAAACAGCGCCAGTACTCAAAGAAAAAATTCTGCTTTCAACTAATGAGCATAACCCTCATCTCCACTTTTTGGAGTCCCCAGACCACCTTGTTTAAGGGAGAAAACACTGATGACTCCTTACCTCCTCTCCCAGCAAAGACCCTTATAAATCCACTCCCCTGCAATGCCCATCTCAATATCTTCCACTGTCACAAAGGAAGAGTTTCCTTCCCCAGATGTTTCTACTAATGTACTACTATTGTTAAGTAGATAATATTTAAGACAGACATATAGATGTAATGGACTAAGTCTTCATGGACTTAGTTCCTTCACTATTCACATTTACAGACTATTTCCTGTTTGGAAAAAAGACCCCAACAAATCCTGTTAAAATACTGTAGTCCTCTCAGTGGCATTTAACATTTTCTCTTAAATGTTTATAGTCCTCAGTGCTCACCACACATCTAAAGCCACTCTAGCAAAAAGCAGATGCCCTCAGAGACAGGCCACTAGAGACATGGAAGGACTATGGAACCAGGGGAAAATGAAGCAACTGGAAGAAGTAAATAAACAAGATGAACGTAAGATGTAGCAAAAACGCTGAGGAGAATGAAGGAGGACAGTTACTCTCATTCATTCATTACCTTATGAATACAGCAAAATCACAATGCAGTAGATCCAGGTGAGGGCAATGCTACACCTATAATTAGTGGGATCTCAATTCCTACAGGGCCATTATTATGTAAAGAGCTCAACAACATACACACAAAAGGGGCTACATTTGTATGAATAATGAAAACATTTACTCCATTTGACAGGATTAAGTGAAAAGATAAAATAATTCCTATGCTTTGCAACAATAATCATGCATTTGGATAAAAGACTTTTCTTATGCACAGAAGACAAAAGTTGTCCATGATAATGCTGATTTCTAGACCACCTTTCTCAGAAGCTTTTGGTGTTAGAAAATGTCTGAGGCATAATACTACACAAAGATGTACTGTTCTCCTTGTAACTGCTTATAGTCATAGTGTTATTAAGCTTTTTTTTTTCACCTAGATGAGGTAGGAAGAATTTTTAATGAATAACAAAGTATTCTCCAGATTAAGCAGAGAAGCACCACACTGCAAAATGCATTTTCACATGTATGTGTCCAAAGCCCACCTGGGTACTAGTAACAAAACATGATTTCTCTGTCAGAATTCTTAGAATTCTTACAATTTACCAGATCTTCCAGAATTTGTGAAGCACTGATTTTGCTATGTCTCCAAACACCCTGATAATTCCAGGTTACATAATATCTGAACTTCAACCAAAAAAAAAAAAAGTGCCCCAAAACACTTATATGGAAGATAAACAATATAAAATATAAATATAAAATAATTGATTCCTTTTTATTATTAAAAAGACTAACACCTTTTTTTCCAAATTCACAGTTCCTATTTAAAAATCTGATAAAATAGTTACATGTGAAAATATTTTAAAACATTTGCTATCTCAACTAAAAGGACAATGAAGACCATACAGAAATATAACCAACAATCCTACTCCTAACTTACATTTCATACTTAAGAGGGTCCAAGCACACTAAAGGAAAACAACAGTTTCATGGTTATTTTCTTTCAAAATAAATGAGCAGTAATGAGAACACAGTACTGAGAACACAGTATTTGTCATTTTGCCTTTTATAGGAAACAGCAAATCTAATTTCAATTCCTGAAATCAATCCGTTTTAAGCCAAAGGAAGGGCCCTAGAAATATTAGAATCATAATAATGGGAGAACTCAGTAAGGAATTAATAGCATTAGAGTCATTGTGGGTTTAAAATATTTCTTTAAGGAAACAAAATGGAAAGTGTTTACTTACCCTATGGAAACTGTGATTCTTTAAGAAGTGCTGTCCGCACAGATCCCAGGTGAGCACGTACTCACACGGACAGGACCAAGTCCTCTGAAGTCAGTTATGTCCATCCAGGCTGTGCCTGTGAACCCTCCCAGCTCTGCACAAGGCCAAGGACTCCCCGGCAGTGCCACACTCACCACTGCCTCACCTAGCACGGCCAGCAGCAGTGGCAGCTCCCACCTCTGCTCCTCGCTCACGCCGTGGCACAAATCCAACCGCGGGCACCACTGCCGTCAACGCGCTGCTTTGGCAAGTGGCAACCTCCCTCTCCCCTGCTGCTCCCAACCCGTGCTCCCACCTCAGGGGTTTAGGTGCTGACGTGACTTGAGCTGGCAACGTTTGGTGTGGTTGATGAGAGGGAGCAGGGGCATGGGAGAGAAATACATGGGCAAGAGTTGATGTCCTAGCTGGAATTGTGGTGTGAGGTTTGGAAAGCTGAAACACCGACTGGCATCCTAGTTGAGGAACAAACAGGATGAACAAGTGCAA
Organism: Brachypodius melanocephalos; assembly: GCA_013398615.1. Taxonomy (NCBI): domain Eukaryota; kingdom Metazoa; phylum Chordata; class Aves; order Passeriformes; family Pycnonotidae; genus Brachypodius; species Brachypodius melanocephalos. Next base: position 18,827,792 of record VZSR01001685.1, read on the forward strand.
CCCAAGAAAGCAAGGAGTTGCTGCTGCTCATGGTGGTAATGGAGCAAACTAATCTCAGGATGCCCCAGCCCAGCCTTTCTCAGGTTTACCAACAGCAAAGATCCATTCACAGTAAAGGACAACAGACGACTTTTCATGCCTCTATTGCCCACATACCTGGAAGAGCCACCATTACCGTAGCGTAAGTAATGAATTTTCTTCTTTTCTGTACCAGGTGACTAATAGTCGAAAAAGCACTGACAAGCAGTCACTTGACTAAAAAGTACTGACAAATGACATCTACTCTGTTGAAGGAATAGCTGGGGGAGCTGAGTTGGCAAAATCATCAGCAAAATACAGCTGACGTAGCCACTCACTGTGGGTCAGAAGAGCCAAAATGACTGTCAGACAGCACCTCCATTTGTAGAGAGGCAGTCACTGGAACAATTGCCCAGAGAAGCTGTGGATGCCTCATCCCTGAAGTGTTCAAGGGGACAGGCTGGATGGAGCTTTGAGCAACTTGGTCTAGTGGAAGGTGTCTCTGCCTATGGCATGACGGCTGATGATCTTTAAAATCCCCTTCCAACCCAAACTGTTTTATGACTCCAACTACAAACCTCATCCCTTTTACCTGGGGCTCTTAAAATGGCACAAATGTTGCTAGAGCTCTTGAAGATGAAGGAATGTAACCCTACATTAAGGCAACCAAAGGAAGAGCACCATGTAGCCCTCTCTGGCTTTCCCTGCACTGTGGGCTTACACACAAGCCTCTCACTAGGCAGTTCCATTTTGTGGGGGAGCAGATTGAATCCTCCTGCTGATACAGCTGTTGGAAGGGGCTGAGGGCAGAAGTGGCAAAGTGCCTGCACTGCTCCAGGACAGCATGCTGAGACCTGCAGCCCTGCAAGGCTCAGACACCCTTCCTGGATCAACAAGGATCAACGTGCCTACTGCACACCTGTACGGGCCACTGAGAGAGAGCAGGAGGTCTGACTGACTCTGTAGAAAAACACTAGATTTTTTGTAGGAGAAGCTTCCACTCAGAGTAGCTGCAGGCAGCAGAAGATCCAGCTTCCCACCTGTGGCTTTCAGAGGCCCCTTTTAGAAAGAATTAACTTTCCATAAGGGAGGACCTCAGATGGACAATCTGATCCCACCAACGGAAACAGTCAAGCAGGTAAGAAAAAAACATGCAAAGATGTGGGGGCATTCATGACTTTAGGGGTGCCTTTCTCCAAGCTGAATTAAAACCAAGTCTTCTGACTGATTCAGGGGTCTACCTCTCTGATTGTGCTTGGCAGGCCATTTGATCTGCATTTATTTGAACAGCATGTTGCTTTTCAAAAGAGACAGCTGAGGGAGCCTGCTCACCTTTGCCCATATTTAGAAAGAATCCTGGCTTTGGTAGGAAGATGCTGATCCTCCCCCATTTGTTCTTGGCTGAATAGGGGTGGAGGGGGAAGCGGCAACCAAAGTCTTTCTATGGTTCTACATCTGGAAACTCAAGCTGAGGCATTGATGCTGGAGGACAGAAAGGAGGAAGAATGGGCACTGCTAGAGTGAGACAACCAGAAAGTGAGCTTGGCCATGGAGTCTGACTAGGCCAGGAGAGGCTCACACCTGCACTTTCACAAAGTGGAATTTAATTTTCTGTCTGCTTTTTTGTGTAATTTGGAAGAGATTTGAACAGCAAGCAACATGTACAGACACCTGGCACAACTGTCTAAAAATAAGGCACTGCCAAATGGCAGGAGGGACAGATCTTGGCCCCCAGAGCCCTGTCTCTGGCACTTTGGCCTTTTGTAGGGCAGGCAGTGAGACAGGAAAGCTGGCAGGTACCCTACCTGAGAGCAGCTGGGAATCAGCCAGGGTTTTACAGCTCCTCCTCTTATAAGCTGACAGACAAATGTGAAAAGACAAAGGGGTCCAACACTGAGACCCCAGCGGGACACGATGGCATTGAGAGGTGGGTGATGCCACTTGGCCTTCTGCGTTTTCAGAGAACAGTTACTGCAAATAACCATTCAAAGATGTAAGCACTGGCTCTGTGGTACAGTGGTGCTTCATGTAAAGGGAGCACGCACACATATGCAAACTAATCACAAAAGAACAGACAGTTTTGCTGTGTGGGTTTTTAAAAAATATATACAAGGCTGTATTTATCCTATCTTAACTTCAGGACCCACTTATAGCACACAGCTCAGTTCAGGGAAATCCTGCTCCAAGGATGCAAGCTCTAGCCTACAGTGTAGAGGAGTGGCTGAGGGAGCACGGTAGGACAGCAGTGAGAGCATGCACAGGCTGCAGGAACAACCACCAAATCCAGGCATGCAGCAGGAGGACTGCCTGCAAAAGCTGCTGCAGGAAAATGGAATGATGTGGGCAAAACAGTGAAAATATCTTTCCAGCGATCTTAGATATAAACATAAGAATGACTTTGAGATAATAACACCTAAGAGTTCACCCCTCAGGGAAACAGCCTAACATCTAGAACACAATGAAATAACATAACCACTGAAGCTAAAACCAGGCAACCATTGTAGTCTGCTGTTAGTGACAGCACATTACTAATATCTACTGCATGCAGAATGATGATTATGCTGCAAAGAATATCATATAGAGGATAGAAAAATACAAGATTTGTATTTAAGGCTTTGCTGTTTTGTTCTGTTTTTAACATTCACAAAACAGAGAAACCTACAGAAGCTGCAGGTGGTTGAGCAGAAAAAAAAAAATCCCAATCCCTTCAAACCAGTCTGAAATTTGGGTAGCAATGGAAAAAAATGCACTAAAATTATTAAACACATTTCTTTTCTTGTAGGCAGTAAATACACAGATTTCAGTAGTCAACATCTGTTAAATATACATATCTTTTATTCCTTAATAAAGCAAGCACTTGGAGAAAAAACCCATTAGATTCCTGTGGGACAGTAACCATCATACGAAAATAGATATTTATATAGATATGACTATTAAGTTTAATATGGTTTTTCTTCATGGTCATAATTCCGATGCAATTCTGAGAGCTGTGCTACAGTCATGAAATTTGGACAGCCAGCTTTTTAATTTTAGAAAGTAACTCATTCTTATAATATGCTCCACTAGAAAGAGGATTACATAACTTTTTTTTTTCAGAATATAGAAGAAAAATTCTATCATGCTGTCCTTTTCTTTCCCCTTCAGTTTCTGGAAAAGTAGAACATGAACTTACTAATGTTTATTTTAGCATGACCTAATAGTCTGTAATTTATAGCAAAAAAAAAAAAAATCACAATACCATCCAGCATCTCTTTGTGGGCTTTCCATGTTTCAGATTACTTAGGTCCACTTTAAATCTTGAGAGCTCAGTTTTGGTTACTAAATGTTCCAAAGGATTCCTGGTTATATACTAAATTAAAGGAAACAAGAGCTGCCTAGAGCTAACCCATCTGATGATTGTGGTTTTATGGAATTTTTAAGAATCTCCGTAACACTGCATAGATGTTTTTCTAAAAATTTCAGAGAGACTGTGATACAAATAGCACTGTTAGTGTAATTACTGTTAGAATTTTTAAAACCTGCAGAAGTGTTTTCATGTGTTTTGGAATCACACTATCACCACCACCCCTCCTCCTCAAGAAAAATCTGCACCCATTTATAAAATGATGATGCTTTTGTGAAAACAAGCTTTGGTTACTATTTAATCTGCATATAGGCCCATGCTATTTTTTATAATAAAACACAAAAGCAAATCCTGTGGATGCACATGCAAGGACAAACACAACCTAAAGGTGCATGAGATTATACTCTAATATGGTCACGAACTAATTTGATCTTTTTAAGGAGCAGTATTTTCCTTTGTCACAACACACCTTAAAATGAGTGTGGGCGTGTGGGCAAGATGAGCAGTACATCTAGGCCAGTATTCTATCTTCAGTAATAGCCAAAAGTACAGAACAGGTCACCGACGGGTGATATTTCTCTGATTGTCTTCAGAATACACACTCCTTTGATGTAGAGGAATTTCTGAACCATATGTGGTTTCTATTCAGCACCTTTGAGCACATCACCCTTCCAAGCAATAGTCCACGATTCTCCTGGAAACCATATAATTTTTTATAATATCTACAATACACATTTGACAAGTCATCCCACAGGTCTCTCCACTACTGATTTAATGGAGAACCTCTCTCTGAATCTGCTTTCCCTCCTAACTGTGCATGCTTTTGTTTTGAAGGCAGTGGTTAGTCTTCATTTTCCTTTTTCTGCAGATGTCTACAACATTGCCCTCAATTAATTTCTTTCCCAGACCACAGTTCCAATTTATAGAAATGTTCTTTAATGGAAGCCACTCCATGTAGCTCATCATCATAATTTATCTACACTGAATTTTATTACCCATTTTGTTGCATAGTCCTCAGCACCTTAATGTCCTCCATTATTCTCCACACCTAGCTCTCTTCTTCACAGTAGTTACCCAACTGCTCATCCCCTACCATTCACAAATATGATCCACCGATCTCTGTGGAACTTAACTGGGACCATCCTTTAACAGAGAACTTCTACCCTTTGATTGTACCTCTTAAACTGTCATTCACTTGTGCAAAGACCTTCCCTCTTACATTATGTAAGTCTTCTTAAAAAGTCTTTTTGATAAAGTTCACTTTGATTTTTGAACCAGAACATCTCTATTTCTTGATGCTGCCTTCCAAGAACTCCAATTCCCTAAGACAGGACTTCCTCACAAATGCTTCTTTGACTCTTCTCACACCATCATTCCTATGCAGTTGGCCACCAATTCTATGCTTTATTACAGCATCTACCAACCAAATACAGCTTTCAGATTTGCCCAGTACAGGCCTGCCTGGTCCAGACTACCCCTGAAACCATGATTTTCCATACTTGCTTTTCAGAAGATTTTTCTGAACCTGAATACTTGAGCATGTACCATTTAGACAATGTAATTGGGTTGCAGAGCACAAATGCATTGGATGGGTGTTACAAGTTTTGCTTTTTAAGACAGTCACCTAACAAATCATAACTAAAGATGCTTTTAACAGTTGCAGCTATCATTCAATTAAAAGGGTTTCTGGTTCTCTAGTCCAGCTAGTTAACACAAGCTCAAATAAGAGGGGCAAGTTGGTGGTCAAAAATAATCTCCATACCTCGTAGAAGCTGCAAGGACTGTGCTAGGACAAGGCCTTTCACAGGAGCTAATTTCCCTCATGATGCTACACTAGATGTTTGGGAAGATCAATTTTGGAAAAAGAAAAGACAACTCATACAGGACAGAGATAAAGTGACAGAGACAGGGTAGTTTCCCCACTACATAACACCACATCCTGGGTTTAAGTGGCAACCATGCAGTAGTGCAAAGCCTGTAGCTGAAGCCCAGTCCTGCCCTGAGTCACAATGCCAAAACAACACTGCCTGGGGGCAAAAGCTGTGACAGGGCTTAACACTGCTTTTTTTTGTAACCTCGGATTTTTTTAAACCATATTATTTATTGGAGCTATTCCAACTAAAATGCTGACGGATCCTGGTTGCCCTGTTTCCTCTGCCTCTTATCCCAGCCCTCAAAGAAAGGCGACAAGTAAGAAAGAGTGACTAATTTCCAAGCAGTCACTTCCAATACAACCTACAGGAAAGGAACTGCTGTTCTATCTTAAAAAAAAATACTTCATACATTATTGTAGCCTTACAGTAAATAAGATGTGTTACATTTAGCCATGATTGCTTTTGCTACTACTGCTACAACTGTGATGCTGGATGATAGTATCAATGATCTTACCAGCTAAAACACAAAAGCCTTAGGGAAGGTTAACTACTAATGCAGAATACTTAAGGTAATACCAAAGCAAATCCCTCTTCAAAGCTCTAACCAGTGAGCTTTTCTGAAGCTGCATAGTACAGACACAGAATGTATTTCTGACTCTGTTCATGTACCAGCTTTGTGCAATGCTAATGTCAGCACACATCTAAACAGCTTACTCTGACCAGAGTGACTTCTCATAGCCCCCACAAGCCCTGTAACTACCAGAGCATCCTTGTGAATGAGGTAAGTACATAGCTCTGCATTTGTTCCCATTTCCCATTTAACATTTTGAGTATTCTGCTCCAGAACACTGCGATGCCGTGCAATGCAATTTGGGATGCACATCAATGCATAAGAATTCTGAGATTTGATGCCAGATTAGCGAATAACTAAAAGCAGTCATGCAGAATTTAGAGCTACACAACTGAACATTGCAGTGGGAGATAAGGCGGGCAGTTAGTATCCAGAATAGCCACCTACATTACAATATTCGGATTCAGGTGACTGGCAGCAACGACTGGATCAGTTTCAGGCAGCAAAGCCAGAATCTGCCAGAAGTCCACACAGATTTTTGTCCTGGAGCTGCATCAACAGAAAACCATTTCGGGAGCTCCTGTCAGCCTGACGAAATGTTGTAACAATGTGGTCACCAAACAACTTTACCATGAAATCACAAGGTAATCATCTTGTTATTGGCAGGACAACCAAGTCAGGAAGGCTGACAGTAGCACAAGGTTTCTCCATGTCATGTCAAGGAACAGGGACAGGGTTCCCTGCTGTCACAGAAGCAGGCTGTGAAATGCATATACACTGCCCAACTCTGTCCCAGCTCCACCTCCAAACACACTGGCTTAAGGCTTTCTCACAGTCTTGCTGGACACAGTTTACCACAGTAAGCATTCACCCACACTAGGTGATCTACAATGAAAGATCCCAATGTCCTGAAATTTAAGTTTTGTTCTCCACAGTCTAAGACACCAGGCTACTTACAAGTTCTCCTCTTTTTTTAAAGCAAGTCAGTAGACTCTGCTTCCCTGATTTCAAGCCTACATTAAGTGATGTGAGAAAAACACATGCAAGACTTTGCCTTGAACAGCTGCAAACTGCTAGTAGGGCAAACTTCCAGAAAGGTGGAAGGAAGATGGTGACAAAAAAGATAGAATAAAAATAGTCTTATGACTGTATGGTATGCATCAAAGTTTCATGCATGTTATGGGAAAAAATCCGGGAGGGCAGATGGAAAAATGAAAAAGAGATGCTTTTGTGAATCCCGGAGAATGTCTTCCTCTAAAATGCTCTCCAACAAGATGCTTGAGCTCCTTTCACGTTGTGGGAAAGCAGCTCTAGACTAGCAAAAAAATTGCAACCAAAAAGGTATGTTTAGTTTCATTTTATTTTTAAAAAATTGTGAAGAGATGAATTTTGCAGTTATGTGCTCAATTAATTTTTCAGGTGTTTAGACAAATGGATTTATTTACTGATTTAGCTGATGATGATTTTTTTTCAGTGAAAAATAATGACCTTAAAAAAACCTCCAGTTCTTGCACAGAGTGCTCCTCTAGATGGTATACACAAGAATCAGAGTAGTCAGGAAACATTTCAGCTCAACTGACGTAGTGGTCTCAATCTGAAATACCTCTTATGTTTTGCAGGGTGTTGGAGATAAAATGCTTGACCAGTGTTTTGTTTGAACTGTTTAGGTTTAGCACCTTTGTACTGCCTGTTTCTTGTCCCCTTCCAGAAATGCATAATCCATCACAATCTTCTGGGGGTTCTCCAGGAAACCCTCTTTTCACCACTCTGCCTTTGCTGAGCTGACAATTTCAAGGTTCAGGTCCACCTTTTGTTTATCTTCTGAAATCTGATGGCTATCTTTTAGCTACTAATTCCCCTCTTCATATGGGCTGCAGCTTTTTTACGTGCTAAGAGAAATCAGAAAAAAAATAAAGATGTTACTAGTCACTCCTCTCATTACAAAGTCTATTTTAATACTGCTAACTAGTTTCTTCCCTCATGATTTTTTTCTCCCAGTTTCTCTTTTCACCGTGTGCCCTCCAAAACTGCAAGATGCTTTCCAAATCACTTCCACATACTACATATGCTGTTGTAGGTTTTTCTGAGACACATGTAATGGGGTAAATTGGTTGCTATTGTTTCAAAACTTGAAATGGTCAGACACTGTTGGATAGGGAATTTAAGTATAAAGGGTTCTGCTTTTGGTTGTTTGTTGGTTTTTTGTTTTGTTTTTAAAAGAAAAACGAATATGTATTACATATTTAACTGCATACGTGGGAAACTAGCTGTCCTTATGCTGAAGGACAGCACTCCCTAACAAATTCCTGGGAGATTTAAGGACCTCATTTATAAAGACAACAGGCAAACTGTGATAATGCACTGCAAAGTTACCTATCAATAAGCTTTATCCAGGAGTGTTGCAGGAGCGTTTCCTTAGAAGGGAAAAAGACAACCCAAAACCAACAACCTGATCTCTCCTTTACTTGCACTTTTTGTGTCAAACCTCCCTCCTACACACTACTGTCACTCTTTTTATGGCTCCTGAAAATCACTGTAAAACACACTGCAAAGGTAAGAAATTTCTGTTTCAGCTTTTGGATCTACACAAGCTTATTCTACTACACAGAAGATACAGAACAGTAACACAGTTCAAAATTCTTTCTTGACCCTGAGTGAAGATTGAGCACAGTAACGAAACTCTGCAACAGCACAGCTTTGTATATGAGACTGCTCTAGATGAATAAACACTCTGAGCATGACTAAGGTCTGGAGCAGGGGGGCAGCATAACCAAAGCTGGGGAAGGCTGTGATTAGCGAGGAGGAAATGAGAGATCAAATCAGTAGAGAAAGGAGGCAGAAAAGTGTGAATCACGTCTGGGACTTGGCACAGCAAAGAAATATATCATTACAGCTTTAAAGAACGGCTGATGAGAAGATGACATTTCACTGAGGGAAACGAGTGCAAAAGAATGCAAAAATATCAAAAAGTGTGATCAAGAGCTCTTGCAATTGTGGAGTCAGGTACTGGACAAACTACAAAACGTGAGTCAGCAGCACAGATGTGACAGTCACTGACTGGGAGGAAGGCAAACCAACACTTGCTAAGCTGAAGGACATCACATAGGCAGGGGTGCAGGCAGCAGCAGAAGGAAGCAGTCCCATACATCATCCATTCTCTATGTCTGTGCACACCCCCGAAACACGTGGCTCCCTCCAGCCTTCAAACTATCTCCCCAACATGAGGAGCAGAGCTCCAGTGATCATGGAGGTGAGCCATGCCATGGCTCCAGCTCAGCTGAAGAACAGGCAGCCCCTTGCTGTGTGTAACTGCACGGGGCAGCCTCCTGCCTTCCCCATAGCCTCAGGGCCCCCAAGGCAGGGAGCGGACAGTGAGCTCCATGGTGACATCAGCACCAAGAGCAGGGTCAGCACTCTCCTTCTGGAGATCTCCAGGCTTTCCAAACAGAGAAAGGTAGGTACGGGACAGAGTTGCAAAGATTTGGACAGTGAGGATAACTGATCTGAGCAGCTAAGATAACTTGATGCTATTTCGCATGAAATGGGTCTTCTACACAGAGCACAGAGAACAAGGGGAAGCAGAAGACATGGGAGGTATCAGGGAGCTGATACAGTAAAGTTTCTGAGAATTCCTTCAGTACAGCTGGACTGGTAAGTAGGCAAGGTTAGCTGAGCAAAGACCAGGGAGAGGGGCAGGGGATACTGATAGTCAAGGCTGATACTCTGGTTGAGAGAGTAAGAGAAATAAAAGGATGGAGGGACAGTAGCTAGAGTGCAGAAGTTTAGAGGTGGTCAGTGAGTGAGTGCATCTGTGTGGAAGAGGAGCTCACAGAAAATAAGTGAAACAGGAGTCTGACATAAGTCTGAGAATGGCTAAGTTAAATGGCAAGGGAAAGGCTGCTACCTGAGTGACAGAGCGAGGCTCCAGAAACAGTAGTTTAAACCCTCCTGTGAAGTTATTGTGCAATTGGGCATGCAATACTTACCGCATCGGTTTCCTTCTCCAGCCTCCATGGGATCCTGAAGCCGTTTCTTGGGTACTGTTCACAGCTGAGGAGACAGTGCTTTCAGCAGACCCAGGCCAGGAGGACACTAAGGTACAGGTGAGGCTACTGACTTTTTTTTTGCTCCTCTTTTTTTTAAAAAAAAACCCATTTACCTCAGGCCTCTGTTGTGGCACTGTGCACCATCTGAGAGAAGAAAAATAATTCACTCTTGGACTTGGTGGCAATGTCACTTGCAAAACCACAGCTCTGAGCATGTATGAGGGCATTGATCAAGAATCCTGTTGAGTTTCTTTGTCTTCTGCTATATCCTTTGTGGTCCCTTGTGCTGATTCAGTCCCAAGGCCAGGTCCAGGTGTGTTTTCTCTCTTTCATTTATGTGGGCAGTGACATGTACCTGTCCATTCCATAACTATTCATATCCGAGTAGGCTCAGTCATAGAGCCTTGGCAGACTTTTCAAAACTTATTATTATAACCAACTTTCTTACAGCCTCCACCACAAAAAGCAGCACTCTTGCCTACCTGCCAACATGTATGGAGCATCTACCTCTACTCAGAATGACCCTGGAGTAAAGCAGGACATAGGTAGTGAGCCAGGTGGGAAGAAATAAAAAATCCAGTGCATTATAAGCGATCAACCCAAAGAAACCTGGAGTGGAACCTAGCTCACCACAACAAGCATTTACTACAGTAAGTAGTCCTTTGTGATGCAACATTGAGAATTCAGCTCAGCACAGACACATGATGCTGTAAGAGGAACTGCACTGTATTCAAGGTAACATCCTACTGTGCACTAAGACATAGTGAATTGGATTTGTTAATTATTTCTCAGGAATCATCAACCTAGAAATTCTTTCTCACTTCATCCATTCTAAAGTTCACAAAGGGACAATCTTACCTATTGTCTGCTTGAGTGAATCCTATGTTTCCATACTTAAAAAAGGAAAATAGAAGTAAAGAACAGAAAATGCAGTGAATTTTCCATGCAGTTTCTGTTTGTTAGAGAAAAATCTTTTTCAGCATATAGGAAGAATATAATTATGTAATTTTAAAAAAAAAAGAAAAAAAGAAAAAAAGAAAGAAAAAAAGAAAAAAAAAACAAGGAAAAAACTCCCCCCAATGGGTTATTTCTCATCCTCTATCTTTAAGAGACTACTCTAATAGATAACACAAATGGATTTTAATTACTGTATTCAAGCATCTTCCCTAAGCCACTAAGACACCAAACGAATGGGTCAGATGGATATGTACATTTCAGATCCGCTAAATCCTGGTCCCATCTCTCTCACGTTCCCCTGTGCAACTGAGAACAAAGCAGCTCATAGCTAAAGCATATCAGCTTACACATTTTTATCAACTTCCAATCCTTGCTTAAAGAAAGAAACAAAACTACTTAACCAAATCCAGCCTACCTCTCTGTCAAGTCTTCCCTCCTCTTGCAACAAGACCCATCCATCCCTAGTTTCTGAAGTGCAGCCCTAACCACCATGCTTTTTCAGAGCCTCCACTGCCCATTAGCAGCTGCAGAGCCACAGTCCTCCTTCCAAGGCTTCCCTGCTCTGGTGGCAACACCCAAGGAATCACTTCAGCTCCGTGCTGCCAAAGCCTGTAGGTCACTGTGCATCGCAAACCGAGTCTTGGAGATTTCTATCAGATGCACAGGCTGTTCTTTATTTACAAAGGCCTGGACATTAGGAAGACAGCAGTACAAAAAGGAGGAGTATTTATTTACAAATATCATTAGCAATTTACAAGAAAATGAAATTAATAGGTCACATAGGAACAGCTGAAGCACTGAACAGCTAACTGGATGTTTCAGCTATCTTAAATTCAGTATTGCATCAAATGTTGTAAAAGCGACAGATCACAAATGCCAAGTTAGTCATTTTCAGTAACAGTTCTCATGGAATTTTTTCCTTCTAAATAATCAAAACAATTGGTCATTGGTCCTTATAAGGAAAAGTGCCATACCAAACAGATTTTCATAAAATACAGCTGTTTTAACTTCACAGTTCCCTCTAGCATATCCACAGCACCTGAATTTTGGGGCTGCATTTTTATGTTTGTGTCTTTGTTGTTTGTTGTTTTTTCCTTTTTTTCTTTTTTTTTTAAGCAAGATAGCACGATAAAACTATTAAAATTATTGGCAATGGAGTAACTTCTTCAGATTCAGAGTAACAGGTTTCATCTGTTCTTATGACAGAGACAGTCAATAAAGCCACAGCATAGGACATTTTAAACAAATAAACACCACGACTTGTTTTTTAACAGCAAAGTGTTAGCCTGTGAGATTACCTGCCAGAAGGCAGCATACAGTTAGACAGACAAGATTTACAACTGGATTATCCAAAATTATAACATGATTTCAAGAGGGCTTCAGGAAAAAATAATAGCAACCCTCTTTTTCCAGGACAAAATACAAACCAGCGGAGTTAAATAAGACAGGATCCTCTCTGTATCTTACGGTTATACCACCCCTTGAGGCATCTGATAGCACCTAGTATCAAGAAAAAATACAGGACTAGACAGAACAGTAGTCAGGATTCCTGTGTTGTACCAGATCTAGAGAGGATAACACCTTTGTGGACTCCAAACAGCAGCCTCCCATCTCCCCAGAGCATCTTTTGAAACATGCTGTTGAGCTTGCCTCGAGTATAGCAAAGTATATGTTTTAAGACCTCGGGCACTGGATACCCGCCAAGTCACAACAAATATGTATACATAATCTAATCCACTTAAATTCTGAGTGGAAACTCAGTGCCCTTCAGGTACATCCCTCAAGGCTACGAATAGTATGCTTGTCAGACAGGATGAAGTTTCCCTGTGTAAGTAATAACTGAGCACTTCTGGCATCTAACCACGCCTCCCAGCTTCGTCCAAACCCAAAGATCAGGGAGAGAGGAGTCGTCAGCATGGAGGAGGTTCGGAAATAGGGGCAAAATGAGATTAAGGAAGAGGAAACCGAGACAAATTATAGTGGATTAGGAACAACAAGGCTCTCTCAATAAAACAGTTATAAGCAAGCCCTCTTTTTCCTTCATCCATCCCTTTATGTGGCAGACAACAAGTTGGTTAAAAAGTCCCCAAAACCAGGGATTCCTGTGATGAGAAGGGAGCCTAAAAAGTGAAACGAAGCCAAGCAGAGGCAAAGCAGCAGTGTTAATGAATTGCAAGGCAATGCTGCAGACAGGATTTTTCACATCACTGGTATGGTCACACTTTCTTAGGAAAAAGTGGCTAGAAAGAAAGACAATGAAATCCCTTGAAGTCTGTAAGGGCTTCTACTGCTAAAAATAAAAACTACTAAACAAAAATCAAAACAGTTTAGGATACACACAGATGTAAACACACAGGGGCATATGTTGACAGCAAAAAGGAGTAACTGTTGTCTTCTGAAATGATGGAAAACTACTACTTTTCTTTAAAAGCAGGTGACTATTGAGTATGAAATTTCATACTGCACTTGCTTCTGTGACCTATGAACCCTCTGTTAAGAAAAGCTAAACAACTGGATAAATTTTAATAAGAGATCTTTGCATTTGGACTCTAGAATAAAGATTTCACTGGCAGCCTTATTTCCTACCACTAACCAATCTCTTAAAATATAGAATCTACTAATCCTTTAAAACACTTGGTTTAACAGCACACGATAATGGTCAGCTTTATCTGAAGCAGATCTAGTGTGTTCTACACTACTTATTTTAGCAGGGTTTTTTTTCCTTTACTTCTGAGAGATAATGTTACAATTACAAATTTCAAACTGCAAATGCCCTACTTACTGAAATCTGAGTACCAGGCAGAGGAAAGGGAGATGTGGAGACTCATGCTCATTCCGTCAGTGTTTGTAACTGCCTACATGAGCGGTCTTTAAGAAAAAAAAAGCAATACCTGTGAACACGAAGCATGGATTCATGACCAGTTAATGCTAGGTAATACAGTCTGACAGCAGGGCACCCACCCAAGCCTTCTATCTGTAAGAACACACGAAAAAGTAACATACAGAAACTTGGCTGTAGAAATTACATTTCTTTCCTGCCTCCTATCATCTCGCAGCTATGTGCCAGAGTAAAGGAAGGTGTGCACCCCCTTCTGCAGGAAGAGCTGGAAGGTCATCTTACTAAACCACACTTGCTACATATCATCAGCCACACACAATACACTTATTTATGACCTGTAGCTTCCATCACTCCCCCCAAACTCACCCAGAGCCGCCACCTTGCACAAGCTACCACCATGACTAGTGCTGGGGGGAAACATCTGCTAAAGAAAAGGGTACAAAACGGTCAAAAAGAGCTAGGGTTATGCAAATGAATGGCTAAGAAACAAGACTCACTACAAAAACAGGTACAGTAAATGGCCTGATGATTTCAACGTGTTTCTTTCCGAAATCACTTGCTTCCCTACCAAAGAAGGGGGGTGCTTTTGGAGGAGCCTTTCCCAAATGAAAATACAAGAATGTATCAGACATTTACATTTTAATTTCTCATTGCTACCCTACTTGTCACCACAACTTTGAGGTTTATAACCAAAAGGCTGTACTTGCCAAGATGAGGGCTGATATTTCCCTTGAATTACACACAAACCAGCACTACGAGGCATCAACTTTTCAAAACAAAACAAAACACAACACAAAACAAACCCCTAAAAAATCACTCAGAATAGATACAGCTATGGTAAAGATAATTGCTGTTAGTTAACCTCAAGGCCTCATCTATCATCAGATTTGATAGCTGCCTTGGCAAGCAACTTCAGCAGTTACATTCTCATCTCTGGATCCAATCCCAAAAGCAAAGCAGCCATCTCCAGAATTAGGTAACTCCACCTAAGCAAGCACCTTTTTCACTGGGTCAGCCATAGGCAGAGGCAATCGTGCCCACCCAACATGCCAAGGTGGCTGGACACAAGCCATTCCTTGCTGGAAGCCAGACCATGCAGCAAAAGCAGCTGAGCTTTTCAGCTTTTCATCCATGAACAGCTCAGAGGCAGGGGTAACAGCTCTGGCACAGCATCTTGGCTAATGCTTTGCGATCAGAGATGGACACATCTGTCCAGCTGTCACGTTGAAGACAGCACACATCAGCACTCTGTTAGTCTGCCCAGAACTTAGTTATTTTCAGCATGCCTCCACACTGAAACAGTTCAGTGTTCCTTCCTCCTTCCCTTTCCCCTTCCTTTCCTTTTTCCTTTCCTTTCCACACTCTGTGCCAAGCCAGAGATCTAAAACATCCAAGTTAACTGTAGAGAGCTAAAACAGTCAAATTAACCCTACAGAAAGAATTCTAACCATTTCCACATAGCCTAAGTCTAAGCTTTTTGTGCCAGCACAAGAGGAGGCAGAGAAGAGCCATCTCATGAACAGGGATGAGCAGTTTGGGATTCCCACATCTCTAGCCCCAAGAGCATGCACAGATTTCCTGTGATCTCTTGGTACTACCTAGACTCAGCAGCCATTCAGAGTCAGGAACAGCAGCAATTTCAGCACCCTGCTGAACATGGAGATTTGGCACCAGCTCTGTCTTGCAGACCCAACATCCAAGAGAACCAACCTGACAGAACAGACTGAGCACAGCAGACTAATGGATTATCACGGCACTCTGAGATGCTCTTACCTTAGTAGGGGTGATGAAAGGTCCTAAACGACCAAGTTCATATTATTATTGGCAGTGCATAGATCTCCTCGAATAAACTTGGTAGATCTAAGTCTGCCAAATATCTACAATCACAACAGAGAGAGCACTGGGCAACTGTTTGAACTCACTACTCCTACTAGAGTGAAAGTGATGTAAAAGTTTACCCCTGCCCCATAGATGGCTGTCAACCACAGAGATCAACACAGGGCCTTCTGAAAGGCGAATTCTAAAAAAAAGCATCTACCACACTTCTATAATCTTATCTTTCATACTGAAATACTGTCTTCTGATTTAACAGGATGCAAGGCTGTGATGAGATGAAACTGACTCACAACAGCATCAAAACCAAGCACACACTTTTTGCCTCATTTCAATATTGAGAAAGGTGGAGAAAAGTTATCTGGACATGCAGCTAATGATGATAGCATGGCCTCTTGCTTGGAGCACATTTTCAATGAAAGAATGAAAATGTGAAGGTAAAGGAAAACTCAAACAAAACATTATATAATTTTTAAAAGCTGAACCCTGTCAAACACCCAGCTTTTCTTCAACATTACAAATAGCCTTTATGCAAAAGAAGTACAACACTTCAAGTCTCACTCAGTAAGGAATCTGCTAAGCTACCACCTGAGCAGTAATATGTTGAAATGAGAAGATAGGAGTTAGTTCAAGAAAAGTATGATAGGAAAAGCAGCAGATCAAGAGGAGATGACAACAGATTTCTTTCAGAAAAAAAGTGGAAGGATGTTAGTTATGGACTTCTGCCAAGATTGGTCTTTAGTCTTTTTTGACTCAACACTTTCGTTTAGAACTTTTTTATGCCTTTAAGTGAGCACCACAAAAATACGCAGAAAATATGAAACTAGGAGGTAGCAGAAGTACCATGCAGACTGAAACAACACACAACAAAAATGGTAACAAATCTTAAGGACAGATGCAGGATGAAAAGGAACAACAAAGAAGAAGGTAACAATCTTAGGGACAGTGGTTTCTGCTGAGAAGTGATGAACTGTTAGTTGGAAGAAACAGAGAAGGAAAAAATTGTGTCTAACTCTCCTATAAGCAGCTAGTAAAAGTCACTAAATAGAACTGGTTCAGAAGAAATAAAATGTAATGATTCAAAAAAAGAAGCTGTATTTTCAGTGCAGGAAGGGACAAAGATGCTACTATAGTGGACTACCAAGATCTTGCTGGGAACACCATGTATATATCTGGTAATACATATTCAGAAAAAAAACTATCTGGGATAGGGCAACATAACATTGACTGAAGGAAAAAAAAAGACTAAAGTTCTTAACAAGTAAACCAAAGAGACAGTCAGTAGGGCTGGAACAAAGAAGTATAAGTGTAAGCTTACCAAAATAAGTTTAGGCTGGAAATTAAAAGGCTTTCTAGACAACAAAACACTGGCTTTAAGTTTACATGGAAAAAACTTCACTAGTTTGCAAGTGGCTCTATATAGGTTCACAGAGACAGACATGGTTTCTGTGACAGCGAGGCATCTGGCTCAGCCAGGGTGATTTGTTCCAGTTCTGGGTGATTTGTTCCGGTTCGGGGTCCCTGAATACTCATCGCAACACAACGATGGTCCTTGCAGGCCAGAGCAAAAGTCCATCAGCCCAGCAGCCTTGCTCCAGGAAAAGCCAACAGCAGATCAGGAGGAAGACAAGTGCGCAATATTTTGGGGAAGTATCATCACTTGTGATTTAGGGACTTAGAGATCTAGACAGATTTAATACCCCCCTTTTCCACTGTCTTGGCAGCCCTCTCTCATGCCCATGTAATCTTTTGTACCGGCAACATCCCATGGCAAGGAGTGCCACAACTCAATTTCACGTTTTATAAACAACAGCTTTCTACTAGCTTGTACTGAGCCCGTTTCCCACTATTTCTCTTTCCTCTTAGCTAACAATTTTACTCACCCTTTATCCCATCACTATCATGCATGGTTCCTTTATCATTCTGTCTGTGATATGAAATCTCTATCTTCAGTACTCTCCCTTTTGTAGTCTCTCACAGGGCTGAAATGTCTAAGCCAACTTAGGCCTTCCTTGCATGGAAACTGTTTCACTACTTTTTTCATTTTTCACATTGTCCTGTATCTTTACCATGCTACATAGCTCTTGTACTGTATTGAGGAGACACACATACACCACAGATTGCTGCCTGTCTGATTCCTTTCCTAACAATTAATTCCCAATATGCAGTGAAATACTACAGTAAGCTTGACATCTACACCAGCCAAGAAAGCATAAACTTCAATGGACAACTGGAGTGTGGGTAGGAGGACACATGAACAAATAAACATATCAGTGAAGAAGCAACATAATTTAGAAAAGGATGTCAAGCTCAAAGAAGCAAGTGGAGGGTCTGGAGAAATCAATACACATGCAGAAAAGGGAGATGCAAATGAATAGCATACAAGTACATCTCAACTGAAGTGGCTAGAGAGAAAGAAAGCTGAACACACTGGCAGGTCTTCCAATTAAGAGTTGGAGATGTGAAATTAAACGAAAGGACGCAGGTTTCAGAAGGCAATGCCCCTGCCTTTCAAACATTTCTGCAGTTTAACTCCTTGCAACAGCGTGTTTGGAGCCTTTACAAAAGCTCAAGAGGTCACATGAAAAAGTTATGGAAAAAGTTCAGTAAAGGTTAGTAAATGCAAACTCATCACGTTTACCTCAGGAAGCCTTTGACAAGTGGATTACTGAAGATCAGGAGAATACTCTGGGAGTATCATCCCTACTCCTTTTAACTTTTCACGACAACTTTGGTTTTGCCAGTGCCACAAACAGAGCATCATGTTTTAATATGCACACAAGTACAATTATTCTTACTATGTAAATTGCAAGCACAGAATTTGATCAGCATTTATCAGGTTAAATAAAAGTAGTGTCATCTCAGGCCTTGATCAGGCTGCAAAGCCCTACTGTAACAGTTCTCTAGCCACCCTTGATTTCAAAGCATGACAATTCCTCTGTTAATTCACACAAGAACCAACCCTGCTGTCAGGAAGTACAAATGTGAACTCAAATCCAGTGTATTTGACTATTTGCAGAATGAGTGGGATCACATTTCACCATGCTGCCAAACACTTGCCATTATATGATAAACTCCTCTATTTCAGCCAACATACAACTTTGCCAAACTGCCATTGTTTGGGCTGAAATTTTACAAATTAGTGTCTACTTCCCTGTTTTGATTCTTCAGTTTTTATGCATTCAAAACAGTGCATTTCAAAAACATAAATGTTAGTAGAAAAAAAAGTTTTGTCTGTGTCAAAAAGTTCTGGCACACTTTGCCTAGTTTTCCTTTTCCTTTGAACACCTTCCTTTGAGATGGAGACTTGAAATTAGACAGGGGTAGTGGTGTAGTCATAGCTGTCATTCCTGTGAACTCTACCCAAATTTAGTCAGCTTTTTTAAATTACTTATTCCACTTACTTACTTATTCCACAATCCCATTAGTAACTCGGAAATCAATGTTTTGAGTCAGATAATTGAGTGCTGTCCTAGAGGTCTCAGATTCTACTAGAGATCTCTGTGTCATTTAAACTAAATGCTACAGAGAAGGTCATTAATTTTCCCAGTCCTTGGCATGTGTCTACAAGGAGTGATTTGCAGAAATACTTAGTGCCTGAAGCTGAAGTGAAAGGCAGTGAAAGCTGCATTCTAAACAGATTATGAAGACAATGGTTTTGAAAAACTCTGCCTAGTAATCTCAGAACAGGTTCTTCCAAAAATTCCACAGAAATTTGATTCTTAAATAAACAACTGAAAAAAAACCCCACAAGAGTAATTTACTTTTTTCTCACTGCATTTTATCCTGTGCAGGCACACCTCCTTTGGAATCAGAGTGCTTTAGAGTGTAAGCATCATGATGCAGGTTGGGCAAGAGGTGTCTCTCCATCACAGGAGTCAGAAACAACATACAAGCAGCTCAGCATTTGCCCAGGGCAGGGACTGTGGCTGTAGGGCAGGTTTCCTCAAAGTATCCAGAGCCTGAAGCAAAACAGCAAACGTACTAGAGAGCATACTAGAACTCTGTATAAATATGTTCCATTGTCAAGATCCATGTATAAGTTTCCAGCCAGAAAACTGGCTTGTGAATTCCCATCTGTGGGATACATACTGCTCTGAGAACCAGCATCCCACTGGGTATTTGCCTTCAATGATCCACAGCCTGAAAAAACAGGATAGCATAGGAGTGCCCATGGTGATGACTGAGAGGAACATAATTTGGCTTTGTGAGGCACTGTTGTGCCATGCTGTTCCATTAACACATAAAATTAAACAGTGTGCACACATGTAACTGCAAGTATTCTAACTGCATTTTCCCTTTTCCTTTCCACATGTCTCAGTTCTCCTCTTTCAAGCATCACTCTTAGCTTGTCAGGGGAATGACAGATGCTTGCTGTGTTTTCCTTTTCAACCTCTAGTACACTGAATACTAAAAATGGATGCTATTTTTTTTTTAAGACATTAACAAAGCAATACAACTCCTAAAGCCTCCTTTAGTTCTATTTATTCTTCTCCGGTCACCAGTGCTTGGAAACAAACATTCTTCCTGTCCACTGCTCTCCTGTGAAAGACCACAGTATCTATAGTTACTGGAGAAGAGTGTTTCAGTTATCTAGGCTCCAAACCTTCCTATGCTTTCCTTTTCAGCTTGCTTCAGAAGGCTTGCTCTCTCCAGCACCAAACCAAGATTTCTCTCTTTCCAAAGGTAGTTACTGAAATTCTCCTCACCAGGAAGCTTGTCAGCTCTTAAGAGAATCAAACAGCACGATCACATCTGAAACTGAAGAGCTGAAGAGTCACTTCTGATCAGCTTACAGCTTCCAGACAATTTGCCAGCCCCCCTGCCAGTGCAGGGAAAGAGGTGAGACTGCAATTCTAGCCCTAAGAAATTCTGTCAGAGAGCACAGGTTGAGGCTTTCTTTAATTTAAAAAAAAAAAAAAACAAAAAACAAACCAAAAAACACCAAAAACAAAACCAAAAAAACCACCTACCAACTTCCCCCAAACCATTTTTTTCCTTATTTGTAGGCCTTCCTGCCAAAGAAAAGCATATTGGGCAGGTGGCACACACTACCACAAGTTGATACCGCAAAACTCGCACCGGAAGGATACAAATAGCATCAGAAACAGCATCTCAACTTCCTTCGAAATATCCATGATTTTCTAACAGCCCTAAGAAGCAAATACCAGGATAATTCCCAATCCTTAGAATGGAATGGCATGACAGAGCAGGGGGAAGAGAACTATATCAAGAAACAATCTTTCCTATTCCTTTCTTAAAGCATGGCTGCTTAAAAGAGGCAATCTCACACAAATACAAGATATTTTTGTCTGATCTTGTTCAGCTGTTTCTCCTTGGACATTTGAATACCAAATTTATTAAAAATAATACTGTATTTTTGGTTAGAGATAGATTAAGAATTTTCCTCCTTAGAATCCATGAGAAGATACTTCCCTCTTTAGTTCAGTGAAGCAGCACAAACTTGTGGCTAAGAAATTTTTGGGTGTAATTCTGAAAGGTAAAACAGTAAGCCAAGTCCAGGTTCATGCAAAAATCCTCTCAGGGCAGCTGTTTATTTTATATAATTCTTCCAGCTGTGCAAAGGTGCTCTAACAAAACAAAGCACACCGCAGAAGGAAGGATAACAGCTCAACAAAACTGCAGTATGGCAGAGTTCTTCCCTGGGGAGGGGTGGGGGGATTGGGGCGGGGGGTAGGAAGTCCAAGCCCGAGAAGCTGCTGTGGCACACAACACGGGGCAGCAAAACCCAGGAGCTGAAGCCCTGCTGGCAGATGGATATTTTAGATGGTTCATCTCAAGGAATGTGTTAAGAACAGCACGCAAGAATCCACTGAAGCATTCAAATAGTCAGAGGATTGATATATTTTGCAAGTACGTACATCCTTGGTCACAATTTGCCAATGCTTTATCCATAAACTACCTGTCAATACACAAACATTCCTGTTTCCTAGTGATCCTATGCCACAGACCACCATCAGACTAAGCAATGCAGAAACACTTTTATTTTGCAACTGATGAGTAATTTGGGAGTGAAAAATGAAAGCAGACTAGAAAACAAATCTGGTACAGAAAAATGGTACATTAGAAAAGTAGTAGTGAAACATTCAGAAAGAATGACTCAAAACAAAACTCAAACTGAAGTTTTCCTATAAATCAAAGATTTGAAAATGTTAAACAATAAGAGACTTGATTATGAAGAAATCTAAATGTGAGAAAATAAAAAGGTCAGATGAAGGTGTTTGGAAGTATTAAAATGATGGTCCACCTGGAGAAAGCAGTTTTCAGATGCCCTGACTACTTTAGGCAATCTTATTTTATGCTGTCTACATCTTTTCTTAGAGATATAACTGAAAATCATTCTTGAGGAAAACTGCAGAAGCTTGGAATAAACAGGAAAGAGTAACAAGATGAGAAACAAGTCATTGCTAGACAGAAAAATAGAGAAAGCAGAAATTCCAGAAAACCTGAAGCAAAATAAAAAACAAACAGTTTAACCTTGTTGAGGACACTGAGACGCAGTGATGATAGCTAGGAACACGCATTCTTCTGGTCCTCTTTTACTGTAAGGAATTTATCATGAGCTCAACTTCTTGTCTGATTTGGCTTTTTAAATATAAAAGCTCCTCTTTGGCAAATACATTCTCATCTTTAAAAATCTTTAATTGTGGTCTGAAAGTTGACACTAAAAATAGCACTAAGGAGCTTCATAGTTACATCTTCTTGATTTCTGTATCAATTTACTCGATTGCAACAGTCAAGTGTATGTCCTCTGGTCCTCACGACTCAAAGGAGTTCTCCCGAGGGTTAATCCTGAAGATAAGTTTGACAGGGTGACAGTTTTCAGTTTAAATCCATAAATTACAGCTGAAATCTAATGTGTAACTGTAAACACATTATGTATAAAGAACAGGGCATTCAAAAATGCTTAGCAACTCTCTTAAGAAAAGCAAGTATCCGAGCAAAAAACCCCACAATTAGATTAGGGAAACATAAGAAAAAATAAAAAGAATACATATTCCACTAATCCATACTGGCATGCCAGGAAAACTTAAAGACAATTTGGAACAAACGTCACAAGTTCTTACAATTAGGAAATACATGAGGAATAACATCATGAATAAGTCTTCAAATTAGCAAGTGACCAAGAAGTACACACTTTGCCAATTTCAGTTCAAATCAAAATACTTCATGATACAGGCATATTTTTAGTACTTTTACAAATAAATGAGTTCTTTGGAATAAGATTCTTCACTCACTAACATTCTTTTTTTTTTCTTGCAGTGTCAGAAACAGCCATTTCAAGACGACTTTTATAAATCTCTAAATTGAAAGGGACACTTCACATGTAATCTCATATGAAGTTTGAGTCTGAAAAAAGGACAAACATCTTTTAAATACGAATCTTGGAAAAGCTGCATTTGGTGGGGTTTTTTTCCCTTCACTTTAATGACTGTCTGAAATAACTACTGCACTAACCTGATGACACACTTATTTATTGTATTTTCTTATGCCTGTTATTCACTTTCTGGCAGTAATACAACTTCATTTAGCAATAGTTTGGACCCCTCAGTAAGGGAATGTGTACATAGTAGCGCTCTAATCTTGCTGCCCAGCTGCTAAGACAGTCACATGAGTCACTTGCTGCCTTTAGAGCAACACACACCACTTGCTGAATTTAGAGACATTCTCTGTTTCTGCACTAGTCATACATGTAAATTGAGTAATACCCTACCCTAACTGCATACAAAACTCTCGAGGTGTTTGTTTTTAGGTTTTTTATATATAAATCGGTGAGTCAAAGAACATATCTTTTACTAATGCAGTTAACAACCCAGCTCTACAAAGTGATTTATGTACCAAGTTTCAGTGTTATTGCTCTCACGCCTGTTGGGCTAACTTCAGCAATCAGTTCAAACGTAGGTAACTTCATCTAATTGTTCACTGAACATCCAGCCCTGGAAGAATGAAGAACTCTGTCTGCCAGGACAATTCAGTACACAGCTTCGGAACAAAACACTTTACAACAATTCCTTCCTTATCAGCATTTTAAACTGTGACTGCTTGGAACACCACCATATGCAACACTCTATTTAAAAACAATTCACATAAAAACTGGTATAGTTGCTTCCATGCAGCACCTCAGTCTAGTAATACATACAACTCCTTGTGGGAAATACTTTATTTACTAATATAATCCCTAAGTGTTATGTAGGAAGTACTATCTCATGCTGTTAGGTGCAGTGCCTTACAGGAAAGCACAGTGAGGAGACAGTTCTTTGGACTGTGCCTACATGGCCAGTGTAGGCCTGATGATGTTTCGTTTTTTCTGCATCCCATAACACCTTCTTTTCCATATTCTCGCTGTGTCTCATCACAGCACTGTTCTTTGCAGATGGTTATATAGGGACGTGATCAAAGCCACCATGTATCGTGCTCTGGCCATATGTGTTTACTAACCACCAGAGTAACAAAACCCCCACAGAATCACTTCAAGGTACAGGGCTAATCCCACCAAACCTGAGGAGTCTTACACTGTATGAAACACGCTTCTACATTCTACAGTCACTCGCCACACATTGCACATTCTACAGCCCAAAAACACACTGGCACAAATTCCAAAAGATGTTTCAGCAGGCCTAAAGAAGAAGGCAGAGTATCAAAGCTTAGCTAACTCTGTTAGGTTCAAGTATGGCCAAGATTGCCTTAAAACAGACTCCTTGCCAGCAGGAAATCACAGTAGGCAAAGTCCCAACTTGCCAGTCAGGCAGTAGCATATTTTCAAGTTAAATATTCTAATCTGTCAGATAACATTAAATAGACTTCCATAACTAGTCAGAATAGAGTATCACATAGTAACAACTAACTAAACTTTTCATTCGTGTATTACCATTCTGAATCAGTATTTAAAAAATAAATGAAAATGGTTACTTCTCTGCTGTTTCAGCAAATTTTGCACAGTAATTCAACTAAATACAAACAAATTCCTAGTACTGGTATTTATTACCAAAAATTCTAGTCATTGGTGTACACACAGCCAGTCAACATACAGGTAGATATCAGATTACCACACATACTGTTCTTAGAAGCAACATTTAAGATTTCTGAAGTCGAAAGATAAGACAGAACTCTATTTTTCTGTTTCATTATTTGCACTTTACAGAGTTTTCTGCCAAGTCAGTACTGGCGTTTCCCACGTCTGTGTGACTCTTTACTCAGCAACAGTATACAATTACAAACATTGAAAAGACAACTTCAGAAAACAAAGTGGCAGAGGAACACGGGGCAAGATTAGCAATTGAAACAACTAATCCAGATGAATTTCAGAGTCTCCAATCCAGCTGGCAGAAATTCTCATACTCCTTTGTCATTTCCCTAATCAGTACAGTATTCTATTCAGGTATTTGGTTATCACAACATAATATTCTTCATTAAAACTAGGAATTACTACCCCCCTCCCACTGCAAAAAACATTCTGCATACGCCACTTTTAATAATCAATTTGTCCCCAACAGCCAGAACTCCTCAGAGGAGGCAAAAACATGCTGACAATTCTTGGGGAAAAAAAAAAAAAAATCTGCAATTTGATAATGAAGGTATCTATTGAGGATGTTTCCCTCCTTAAGAACTCAGCTTCATGGGTCTATTTCTGGGCTATCCTGCAGTCTCTCAGATGTGCTCTTGTAAGAGGTAGCTGCTTAGAATAAAAGCATTGCCTACAGAGTCATGTATGATGGCTTAGTGGATTAGCATGTTAAAAACATAATCTCTTTTGACACAGCTATTTTTACATGTTCTTAAAAAATTACAAAATGTTAATTCTGTTTTCCAGTAAACATAACTTTTGATCTGCTGAGTCAGAAATGTTGGGCATAATAATCACAGCAGGAATACAATACTATTTGGGGTTTTTTTGTTGGTTTGATTGGTGGTTTTTTTGAGGAAAAAGCATGAGCACAATTTTGTGCAAATAATAAGGAAAAACAATCACAGAGCATAATTCAATTAAAGGCAAATCCACCAGAGGGAAACTGTAGTTCCAACAAAACAAAATACTTGTTTTCCTAGGTAATTTCCATATTTCTAGAAAGCCAGCTCTAGAGCCATGTAACACCCACATACAGGTTTTATAATACGTACTTTTGACACTGGACTAAAATACTTTGTGCCCCCAAGCCAGTACGGTACCACTTTTCTATGTATTGATTTTAAGTCTGAATTCAAACCCCCCAAACCAATACCTGCTAACCTTAGAAAGCACTTTATCATGCACTCTCTGAATGTAGCAGAGGAGCTTTGTGTTTGTACAGCTTCCAGAAATCATCATGGAAGGTTCTGAATACCTAGGCCTATTTAGGTTATGGATGTATGTAGACATAATGCAATTTTTTCCTTCGAGTTAGGATTGTTTTGTTATCAAAAACTACATTCTTCTAAATTATGTTATATTAACAAGTACATTAACATACCAATATTCTCTTATTGAGGGATCCAAGCTATTGCTAAATGAATCTCTCATGACACATAAGTATTATTCACTTCACTGAAAAAATCACCAGATTAGTACAGTAGTTATTTTTCTTTGCTTTTAAGACAGTTTAGTATTTTAATATTTCAAATATTTTGAACATTTTAACTTCATTTGTGGTTACATTAATTGCCCTTTCAAGTTGACAGGCTTGTAAAATCGTGAAGTGTCCATTTCTAATACTGCACGAAAAAACTAAAATGCCAGTAAGGAGGCATCTTATTCCAAATAATTAATTTATTTGTAAAAGCCAGAATTAAGCAGTTCCCTGTTGACACATTAGAAAGCAACAAATCCTTCACTGCTGGTCTGCTCCTTCCACATTCAGGACACTGTAGTTCCATCATTAAGCAGCATCCCCTGCTGAGAAGCACATGACTCTGCTGTTCCATGATGTACCCTCAATGACCACCAGCTTCTGAATGAAACTACAAAAATACTGGTTTTAACTTAGTAGAAAAAACCCTGAACAGCTTGCTTCTTGCCAGCCTGAAAGACCACCCCTTTCAATGAGTGCCACCTGAAACAATCTCAAATGCATGTTACAATATTAAAAAAGAAAAGGTCATGGGGAAATACCACTTGCTCCCAGAGAAGCACTTCAGTTTTAACACAGATCTTTCACTCTGAGCTGGGTTTATTATGTTGGCATTACAGACCACATGGTTATTACTATACTTTTACTAATGACCTACCTAGAATTTGATAGATGGATATGGTGACATTTGGAAAGCATGAAATAGAAGCTTCATATCTCAAAGTCCTCAGTGAAAGGAATTGTTAGCATCCAACTAGATTCTAATAAGCTTTGCAAGAGGAACCTGGGCCATGCATTTTTACTAACTGTTTGTTCAATTAAATTTGTTTTCATTTTTAGCAAAGCACTGTTGAAAAGAAAAGGAAACTTTCAAATAATCTGGTCAAGATCAGATGGGAAAAACATTGCCCTCTTCTACTTAGAAATTCTATCGTTCAGATCATTCAGTAACTTTGCCAGCCACTGCAACATACTGAAAAAAAAACCCCAAGAAATAAACTTCCTAAACAAGGGACAAATGCAAAAAAAGAAGAGGTTAAAAAAATATTAATTTTTTTGCCCCCATACAACCAGTCTAAAAATACTCAAAGCAAGAAGACATAACACATAGTCTTTGGGTCAGAACTCTGCCATGCACAGGCAGTGAAGTAATTTTGACTACATTCTCTCTCAGATGTACCCCCAAACACAAAATCACAAAATTACAAAGTTGCTAAGTAACACTTAATTCATAAGTTGATTCACAAGGGCAATATTACCTTTGTCCAGGAAACCTCATACCCTTCCTACAAAGGCCTAAGTTACAAAAAGTTTGGATATATTACAGAATTGTAAAATGGTTTGAGTTGGAAGATCCTTAAAGATCATGCAGTTCCATGGGCAGGGACACCTTTCACTAGACCAGGTTACTCCAAGCCTCACCAAACCTGGTCTGGAACACTTCCAGGGATGGGACACCCAGAGCTTCTCTGGGCAATCTGTTCTGGTGCCTCAGCACCCTCATAGTAAAGAATTTCTTCCTAATGTCAAATCCAAAGCTACCTCTGTCAATTTTAGTCCTTGTCTTATCACTACACACCCTTATAAAAAGTCCCTCTCCAGAGGCTGTTTGGCTGTTGTCAGCCAAAATGATGGCAAATTTTATATGTATTTGAGAAGGAAGAATTAACAAATTAGTTAAGCTCTTTCTTCTTCAAACTGTGAGTCTTACAATACCAAAGGAAGAAATGGGATTTAAGTATACTTCACAGGACAGTTACAAAGCACTTGCAACCTGACAGCTAATTTCTGCCTGCCTTTTAGCTTTTTTTGTTAAGCTGCCTACATTAAGCTTTCATGCTAGAACTACATCCAAACACCAAACCACCTCCTTTAAGATGAAATTCAGATGCTTAGCAGAAGGGATTATTTGACCTTCAACTATAGTTTAACACCTAAAACTATGACAAGAATAGGGGACATTCAGAGCATCTATTAAATCTTCAAGGCTTTGCTCAGAGCTGAGAGATTTTATTGCTTGGTTCCTGATGAAAAATGGAACAAGCAGCACAATACTCAAGTTGTTATTCAGAAAAAACCTTTAAGAAATGTAATCTGCTAATGAAGAATTATGGAGTTCTTTTCAAGATAACTGAATACATTATCAGTTTCAAGGTTGCAACATGACTGATATCACAAACTCATATGATTTAAACATTTTGAGAGGACTGAGGGGCAGTGATTTAAGTCACCAGAACACCTTTTTGACCACACCTGTCTTCTCACTTGAGGAGTGAAAAAAGATCCAGTCTCTTTTCATGTTCAGTTGTTTTATTAGTCAAACTACCGAAAATAATAACACATATCCAACTCCCCCTAAGTAAAATATCTTGCTACTCCAATCAAATTGCCAAGCAATCCATGCAGTTAAAAACTGCCTAAATGCACTTTCCTTTCAGTACAAATATTTAAGTATAATGAAGAGCAAGAAGTTTGTTTTACATGATGCATAGATAAAAACTGTACTAGAAACTGAAATGTATTTTTCAAGATAGACTTAACTTACTTGTTCTCAAATATTCTGAAGTGGCCAAGTTTTCAAAGGTGAAATAATACACTACAGAGGAGAACTCTAAAACCATTTTTGCCCAAGAAATTTATTTCACAGTTTAACATTTCTGAAAGTATAATCTAGATTTCTGTTTGCCTTCTACAGCAATTGATACTAGGAGTGTGTTTGAGTATTTCTTATGAGAAACAGTGATAGCATGTGTTTGACTAATGCTACAAGACCTGACATCTTTTCCTCATAGATTAGTTTAATATTCATCCAGTAAGGGACTATTCCCATCACCCAAACACCATCATGATTATGTTTTTGTGTTACCTTGCACTCAATTTTTCTGCCTGTAGCATCACCAGCTAAAGTTAATTTCACAGTGTTTCTTGGCACAATTTTTGTAGTACAAAAATTATCAATAGCTAAACTTAAATGCACACAAATTGATTCTGAGAGAACAAAAGAATTTTAAACAAGTTAAAGAAGTTCTGGGTTCAGAAAAAGAGTATATCCAAAAGAAAAGGATACACTCAGGGAGCTAAGACAAAAAACCCTTTAAAATTATAACTGGGAAAAACATTACATTTTACAAGTAATGAGAAATTAAACAAATTTGATATAAATATTTCACATATACTTTTTAAAGCAATTTCAACACATACTAAAACCAGCCTGAATAATTAGGATAATTAACATATTAGGATTCTTGGTTAACTTTTTAAGTAAAAAATAATGTAACTTTGTTGTTTAGGAATAGAGCTGATTTCATTGTACTGGTATGCTTATAACTGTACTTAAACACCATTTAAAATAGCATGTAGCAACACCATCCTTTGACAGATGCAATAATATTTTTATTACTTTTTCTGAAACTGATTAAAATATAGCCATAAGCAATATGTTTGTGCTGGGGCATAATTAGGAGTGGTTTAGTCTGAGCACAATCCTAGTATTCAAAAGAATAAAAGAAAACTTCAAATCACAGATTAAAAAAAGCCTAAAGATTTAAATAACTGGCATCTGTCTAAGCTCTTCTTTAAGCTAGGTGTTTCCTAGTATCCTAGGTGAAACAAATTACATATGTATTGACCACAGTAACTTCCAGTAACCAAAATAAGCTTGAACAATATTGTGTTTAGCTTTTAAACAGAACAAAAAACTCTGACAGTATTTTATATGTTTCATTTTAGTTTAATACTCTTCTTAAAGTACTTGTGAGGAGAAGAGCACCAGTAACTGATAGCAGGTAGCTAACACCATAATTTACACTTTTGTCGTGTATCATCTCATGAAAACATAAGAACAGCTGCAGGCAATTTCTATTTTTATATATTTATATTTTATCTATATTTGCATGTGATAAATGCAGTATTACTAAGCCTTGCATGTAGGCAGCTGCAGTAAATGCAAAATAGTATAAATGAAAATTCCACACGTGACAGTAAGAGTTTGAAGAAACTTAACATTTACAAACTTGTAAATGTTTTATTACTAACTATACTGGCTTGATTGAAATTTAATAGCAAGCTGCCAGAATCTCTCTTTCTGCCCTTCCTTCAAAAAATTCTCTTTAAAAAAATATTCCTAAACCACAAGTGATTCAAAAGACATGATATTGTCCCTAAATGTCTCCTTAAAACGTGTGCATGTCTGCATCTACCCCACATATAAATGCAACATCCATGATAAATACATACGCCACACAGTAAACAGTTTTATTAGAAGCGACAAGCACTTGAGACAGTAAAATCTGATTTGCGTACACAGGGTCTTTCTGCTGTCCAAACACGTAGGATAGTGTGATCTCATTAATTCAGAATCAGATGATTTGCAGGGATTTTTAGAAAACTCACGCACTAGCAAATCTGACACCTAGTAGGACACAAGTATGTACTCAGTACACAAAGAGGGAAACAAAGTTTTCTGACACCCTCCTTCCTTTTTGGTTATTTGGCAATTCACAGTAAATGTGCATAAGGCAAAATCAGCAATCTTCATCTTATTTCATAAGAAGTACTTTACACCTGCAGATTGCCAGATCTGATGTGATTCACAAGCAATAAAGAAAAGCTTTTAGGGTTAGAGATACACAGTGTCAGGCTACTGGTAAATTACCTGCACAATACATTAGTAAATCTGCATGCAATCTGTATGGCTAAATTGTATCAAATAAAGTATTATTACAGCAATATGGAAGAGATTATTATTAGTTATCCTAACTTAAGTGAAAAAACAACTTTGACAAATAATTCCCTTTAAACACTTTCTAATCTGATTTCTAGGGATATTTTCCTTGAGAGAGGAATTTAGCACATTAAGTGCAAAAGAAGATTATAGCAATTCAGTTTACTGTAACAGACACTTTTTGCATTTTTCCAGGTTTCTTTACATAGTTATTTCTTAATTGCATCTGATGGCAATTCTTAGGGTTTACTTTCCTGACTCCCACCTGACTTTCTCAAATCTGATTTGAGCTATTTTATTTCAGAGTTTTGATGTACTGTTGTAAGCATTATAGCCACATTTGTCTGTATTAGTTTTTTTAATCTCACTTTTTGGTTTTATAATACTTCAGACCTATGGGGATTTTTTTTCTCTCTTTCCTTTCCTCTAAAAAAATACCCATTGGGCCACATTTTATTTTCTTTGTGCCCCCGTGTAAATCTATAAAAACCTCCAGGGTTGGTCATGAATAGAATAGCCTATCACTCTGGCCATGTACGTTAATATATTTGACAAGGTATCTCTACACTCTGAACAGACAATGAACCAGGAAGGGGAGAGAAGAAGGCTACAGAGAAGGCTATAATAGAAACTGATTTATTCCTTCAAAATGAGAAGAACTATACATCCTTTCCTACTCTTCACTGTCAAGTATGCACTCATATAGTCATCTCAAACCCCTGACATACATGGTGGTTAATTTTGATGCCATGATCCTACAGTAACCGTTTGCTAGACATGCAGGGTCCATTTAAATATTAAAAAATTTAATACATCCTATGAGAAGGCCCCATCCTTTAAAACTGTTAGCACACAACTACTCTTAAAAGGATGCTGCATCTTTTCAAAAGTCAAAAAAATTTCCCCTAGTTCTACTAATTGCTGCTATTTGTCCTAAGATGAGACAGTAACAGGTGAATACTGACACAGATGAAGATAGAAAACACTTCAACAACACAAACTAAATAAAAACAAAACTGAATCTGCAGTAATGGTGACCAGTTCTGTTTAATATTAGGTTTTCTGAACTTGCAAACAATTGGGATTTTTTGTGTTTGATATTTGGTGGACAACTGTTAATGTAAAATGCATTAGTAACTGCAATCTATGCAATTTCAGATAAATGTTCACTATATTCCTTGACAACTAAAAAAATAAAAAGCATCTGTGTAAGTGATTATATTGAGAGTTAATCAATGTTTTACATTCAAGTTACAAGATCACACCATTTAAAAATCAATATAAATTGAATTAAATTCTAGATGTGGGGGTTTTTTATTAGAGGAAAAATACACAATTGGCTATTATCAAAATGCCTAGATAACTGCAAAAAAACCCCACCCCTATGCTTCAGAAATTTGAACATTTTATATTTGATCAGTACAAATGTTACTTTGTTCTAATATTTGAATTATTTTTAAATAGTTTTTTAAGGCTACCTAAACATTTGGTAATTAGTTAAAGATGCTTAGCAGTTCACTGGATAAATACTGCACATTTCTTTCAAAAGCTCTGCAAGCTAAATCCTTACTGGTAGTAGGTATTTGGAGAATAGCTCCTTGAAAGCAAGTTCTCTATCACTTCAGTGGTGGTCACTGCTAGCTCCTTTTAAGTCTACACAGATTTGATAATGGTCTAAGTACTTGAACAGATTTCATGTTTTCCAGAATATTTCTGCTTGGTAAACATATAAATTTGTTCAAGAACCCTTCCAAAAAGTATTTGTTCACAAAAACTGGTTTTAACAACATAAGGGGTTATAGACAGAAAATTTTTAAAACTTATGGTTTACACTCTGAAGTAAAAACATCTATTTTACAAAATAACCTTAAACAGTTATAAACAGTTATTTAGAACATGAGTAGTGCCCTCTTCAACCCATTAATTTTAAAATATATGCAATACCCTGAAAGGAGGAGACTTTTGGGCACCATTTTGACTAACCAGCTGCAGAGATGGACAACCATTAGAAGTGGCTACACTTTGTATGCAGTGCCTTTTAGAATTACACAAACTTTTAAAAGGTTTCTTAATTTAAATCTCAGAAGTCCTACACTGAAAACTATTTTTTAGGATAATTATTAAATTAAAAGCACACACCAAGAGACACATTTGAGCTAAGCATTCAAGGAACATTGAATGCATGTCACTTTAGATTCCTGTATTTGCTTGTATTGTTGTAGAATACTGTAGTTATTAATTTTTAAACATTATTGAATAGGATTGGGAAGTCCCTAGGAAGGATTTTAATACATTTACACCTCTCCAGTTTACTTAGAAAAAGTAGGAAAACTTTACCAACAACAGCCCACAGTATTTGTTTCCTCAGGTGTTTTAATTTTAGAAAATCTTGAAAAAAATCAAATTGTATCATGTATGGAATCAGACAAACACATAATACAGAAGATTATCTCAACTCTTAGAACTAAGGAAGCTTTGAAAGTTACATTGCATTTTTATTTAAAAAAACCCACCACTTCATCACTGTAGAAAGAATTCTGTTTTCTACAAAAGAGTAAGTTTGTAAAAAAATAATCCTAAACAACATTTTTTCTGCTATTATTATCTCCATCTGGATTATACCTTAAAATTAAATCCAGTTTAGAAGAGTATCAAATTCTGAAAGAACACCCTTTCCTCTTTCTCCACCCTAAATCCTGAATTTTGTACTGTGGTTGGATACACTGAATTTACTTTGTAACACACAGCTGTAAGTCAAGAAAGCTACTCCATAACACTGCTTTTTCCACATTGTTATTGCCAGTGTCTATACCTATTTTCAGCATTAAAATATTATTGATCAAAAAGCTCCAAATTAGGTAAAAATGTAGTACACATGTTAAGCACTTGATACTGATGGTCACAGACACAGCATTTGAGGAGTTCTCAATACCATTAACTAGTTTATTTAAGTTCGTTCTGCACATCTATTAACATCTGTCTATCCACCCTGGTACATTAAAACTACCAACATATGGTGAACTGCTATTAATTTATCAAATTTCTATGGATTCCAGGGTAATGTTACTTCAGTCAATAAAAATAATAGATCAGTTTAAGAAAGATTCAGAAAGGAACTTTTAAGTTAGAATTCTTACTAACTATAAAAGAGATCCCTAAACCATAAAAGGCAGTTTTGGAAAAACATTCAATATCATTCCTTTATACAAAATGATTAATCTTTCTTCCTTAATGACCTTTTTTTTTTCTAACCTAAGAGCAGTTAATGTGATTTAATTTTCACAACTGTGAGTCACTGGAAAACTTTAAGATTTCTTCCCAAATCTTTAACCACAAGGCTATCCTAGGCAACAACTTTCTTTGGTCACACTTGCAGAAAGTGTTAAGGATCATTTGCAAGCACATGCTATTCAACACAGAGGGCTATCACAACTCATACTCAACTTCCACAAATTCACAGAAAACACGTGCTGCAATAGTCTCCCTCCAAGTTCAGTACCCCATCTTCCCTCTCAAGAAGCACATACCTGTATTCAATTTTCAATCTAGAACTAAATATAAAGACTCCAAAAACAAACCAAGTGTAAAGGAAACATTGCAACTCCTCACAAAGGTATCAAATTGCCATGTTAAGAAGCGATGCTAATTTTTTTAATAGGATGTTCAAAAATAAAATTAAAATACATAGGAGATAAAAGGGACAAGCAGAGCATTTTGCATCATCACAGTTAAACACTTACAAGTTAAAAATTAAGAAAAAAAACAGTATCAGCCAGAACCCATGCTGAAAGCATGCATGCATATCCACATGCACACATATACATGACACTAGACTCCAGTTAGGACAACTTTTATTTCTTTAAATAAAGCCAGAGGCAATTCTTCCAAGTGATGTTATAACTATACAGCTAAGGTGTACTTGTAAAGAGCCCCTACTTTGGCCAATTAAAACCTACAGTTATTTTGCACTATTTTCAAAATCTCTGGGGATGGTTTAGAAGATTTAGGTATAGAATAAACTTTTCAACAAACTCACGTGTTCCCAACAAAACTGAATGTATTCAAAGTAAAAATAACACACTTCACAACTTTCACAAAATGTCTGTGAAACTGCCCTACACACAGGGAATTCATCTCCTCCCACAGAATTCACAGCTATCAGAATAGCACCAGATCTTAATATTAAACAACCTGAGACTATTTCATTTCTGCAACATACATTCCAAAAAACACTCTCCAAAACACGGCATTTTAATTGACACACCAAGAAAACTCCCCTGAAGATCTGCTACACACAAAAGAATTGCTTTGAAACCAACGATTCTGCACGTTTTCCCCTGTTATCCTTCCTTAATTTATCAGACTAGGGCCGATTTGATCTCTTTCCATTAAAAAAAAAACAACGAACCACCCCTCTGCTAGAGGCAGAGGTGCTGCAGAGGTGATGATAACCCTAGGAAAAGAGAAGCTGTCTCTTTAAAATGCCCTGCTATGTCCCTGATCCCACGTGGAATCAACATCAGCAGCACTTTCGCATTAACTTCAATGTGAGGCGAGATGAGGCATCATTATTTCATATAAATAAAACGAGGAGAGTGCAGAATACATTCTTTGTAGGAGACAAACAGGTGAACTGAACGTGCCAGGGAAATCAGCAAACACTCGCAGAAGAGGTGCCCTGCCCCTGAGCCCTCTCTGCTCTCCCTATGGAGCACTAGCTCAACCCCACACCACTCTGAAGAATCCAGTTTAAATAGAGGAGTGAGCCACCAAGAAAAGTTGAAATTCAAAAGCAACGAAAATGCACTTTATAAACCGGAAAGGTTTACTCTTTTCCTCACACATCCTAATTAGATCAGGAAAGTGACACTACAAAAGCACTACATTCCGGTCCGAAAAAAAAAAAAAAAAAAAAAAAAAAAAAAAAGGAAAGAAAAAGAAAAGAAAGGAGCCCCCATCTCCCCAAATCCCCCAAACACACACAAACAACAAAAAAAAGCATTAAAAAAGGAAGCTATAAAGCACCACATACAGCATTTATCTTATCTAGGATCACTCCACATTACCCCCAAGTTATACACTTTCTGCACCATCATCTCCCCCTACCTCTCTGTCCTGAAAGGGATTTTCACGTTTTCTCATTGTCGGTGGCGAGTTATAAGAGGCTTTTGCCTTTCCAAAGAATTCATCAACAAAAAAAATAATAAATATTAACTCCTTGCTCCCTGAAACCTTAAAACGGTCTCGGGAAGACACGGGTTTTATTCTGTTACCTTGAGAAAGAAAAGGGGGAGCAGTCCCGATTTTTAGGTATTTTTTGGCATTTTTTTCTGATTTTTATTTTGTTATATGCCTCAGTTCTCCCTCCATTTTGGTTGTTTATGATACTGACAACAAGCTGTCCCTGCTCTCTCTCTCTCTCTCTCCGGATCTCTCCTGCTTTCAGTTAGCAAACCCCCCTCCCCAATGCAACACGACTAAGCACTTACTTGGGTTCACACTTTTCTCTAAACACACACCGATGGGGAAGGGAAAAGCTCCTGGGCTACTCGGAGGGGGAGAGCAGGCAAATTCGTTTCTTTATTACGAAAAAAAAAAACTTTTGTCCAAAAAACGACGGGAAAGGGGGGTCGAGTGCCCCAAAGTCACTCCGGATCCCCCCAAATACGCGGCCGCCAGGTCCGGGGGACACCCCACGGGTAGCCGGGTCCACGGGGGAAATTTCTGTGCGAAATTTGTCCGGTTTGAGGCGGTGGGCGAATTTATATTAATTTTTTCCCTCATTTTTCGGCACCGCGGTCTCTAATGTCTTCCGCTCCCTCTCTCGCCGCTCTCACCGCTGTCACTGCATTCACAGCACAGGCTCCGGAGAGGCGAGGAGGGGAGGGGGCGGCCGCGCCGCTCCTGCCCCTGCCCCGCGGCTCCGGGCCCGGCCCGCCGCGGGGGTCGGCGGCGGGCACCCCGCACCCTCCTGCCGTCCCCCGGGCAGCCCCGCCGCCTCGCCCGCTCCTCGCGAACCAACAGAGCGCCGCGGGGAGGGAGGGGAGGAGTGGAGGAAACTCCTGAGAGAGGTTTTTCTGAAAATCATCTCTTTCTCCCTCCGAGGGAGGGGAAGGGGGGTGGGGGGGGGCACCGCTCGCCTCGCCTCCCCTCCCCTGCTTTTCCCCCCGGGGGGGTCCGACGCGGGGCGGCGGGGGGCTGCGGGAGATGGGGGGAGAGGGATGGAAGGGAGGGATGGTTAACACAAACTTTTCCTCACTGCTCGCTGCTCCTCTCTCCTCTCCCCCCTCCTTCTCCTCCTCCCCCTTCATAATTTAAATAACCCTGATATTTCCCTGCTAAACCCCGGCGCCTGCCCCCCAAACCCGCAGCAGACTCACCGCGGGAGCCTCAGCATCCCCTCTGCGCCCCGTTTCCACCCTTTACAGTGTTCTCCGATTTTTCTGTAATTTTTTCCCCATATTTCGGGCTGGACGCGGCGGGCCTGGAAATTGTTTGCTTTCCCGTCTTTCCAGCAGCCATTGTAGTGTATGCGCTGCGGTGCAGCCCAGCCTGCCGCACACGCCGCGCCCACAGCGCCCGCCGCCCACACGCACCGCGGGTTGGACGCCTCCCCCAGTCAGTCAGGGCCGCGGCCGCGCCCCGCCGCCGGCGCCTGCGGACCGCGCCGCCCGCCCCGTTGGTGGAAGGAGGCGCCGCTCACGGCCGGGGCGGGCGCGGCGCCGCCGCCATTGGCGGCCCGGCCGTGCCACTCAGAGCCGCCGGGGCGTGGGCGGCGGCGGCGCGGGGCCGGGGGGAGCCGCGGGGCCGTGAGCGGGGTAGGCTGCGCCCGTACTTAAGCGCGCTGCCCGAGCCGCTGACGTCTTTCGAATTGGAGACGGGCTGCCCCGCTCCCGCCCCGGGCTCCCGCGGACACGGCCGGGGACGGAGGTGAGTGCCGCCGGCAGCGACCCGCGCTGTGCCCGCCCGCCGCTTCCCCTTCCCGGCCGGCGGAGGGAAGTCTCCCTCGACCTTCGCTGCCCGCGGACCGGGGCAGCCCCGCTCGGGCCCGGCGGCGACGCGGCCCGGGCACCGCTCCCTGACGGCAGGTGGTGCCGAGGGGAGGCGGCGGAGCGGCCGCGGGGAACGACCCGGGGCGGGGGAAGGGGTCGCCGGGCGCCTCCGGCCGCTCCGACGGCCGGCGAAAGGCAGGGACCGGGCAGGGGTGCCGGGCTCGCCTCCGCGTCTGGACGGCCCCCGGCCTTCCCCGGGAAGCTGAGTCGGGCAGGGCGGCAGCTCCGCGGTGCTGAGCGTCCGGGCCTGCCTGCTGCCTCCTTCTGCCTCTACTGCCGAAAGAGCCCAAAAAGCCGTAGGATTTTTCATACGGCTTTTTCTCTAGGGTTCAAAGGTTTAATGAGCTGATCTATATTGTAGCATAATTAGCGAATTTGTATCTATGTTTGTGCATTTGAAGCAAGCCAAACGCTTTTCAATGGGCGGCAGCCTGTAGAAAAGTGCCCTGATGGTTTATGAACTGAAAAACCCCTAGGGTTAAAGAGTGCCAGCAACAGCCCTGCTTCTCTGTGGTACAGTTTACAACTGTTAATGTGTTAAAGCATAATTAAGAACTGTGGAATAGACGAGCCTTCGGTTGTGGTTGGGCTCTGACCTGTAATCTGAAAGCAGGAAGAGAAGCCCGTACATGTGCAAAACCTGGGAGGAGGGGGAAGCTCGCTTCCTGCCCAACTGCTCATTCAGTCACATAGCAGCATTTCGGCGTGACCCGCCTGCCCTTCTAGCTGATAACGTTTCAAGTCTGAAGTACTTAGGAGAGGGGGAGCGAGGAACACGCGCAGGAGCTATCAGACCTTTTGGGTAGTACTAAGAATGTTTAAGCATCTGCCTGCTTTGAGCTGTGCATCTTCATTAGAACCTGAACTTCTTATTCGTTAAGTAGGTGTTTAATGGATTGTGTGCATTGTTCCTTAGGACGGGCAGGGTTGAAGGCTCTGATACTGTAATCAAACTGAAAGTGTCAGGTGCGATTTGTATAAGGAACACTGATTATGACAGCACATCCTATGATTCCCAAGTATTCTTTCAGAGAGTAAGTCTGAAATCACACTAGCACTGTACACCTCGATGCATGTCTGCTTAGGTGGTAATAGCAATAAAATGCAGAGTTACAACACAGATACATGTGGACATCTAAAAAACTTGTATCTGTTGTGGTGAGTTAGGTGAAGCATTGTGATATGCTGCTTTTGCTTTCTATTTCTCCCTTCCCTCCTCCTTTCTTGAAGTTTGTGGTGAAGCTAGTATACCTGCTTATGTTTCCATTTGAGCTGGAAGTGCTTGATCAAAAATCCACTTACATCCACCAAAAAAAGAACATTTGTCTCGCTTGTGAAATTAACATAAGCACTGGATAGTTCTCAAAGGAAAGTGAAAGCATTATGCCCCCCCACCCCGATGCTGTTAATTAAAAGGCTCATTTGCAGAAGATGACCATATGGAAAGCAAGGAGTACTCCAAGCACCAGGAAAGTATACATGCACAGCTTGTAAAACCTAAGGCTTGTTTGCTGGGAATAGTTTACTCTTACCCAGAGAAGAAACTCCCATCTAAAATATGGGGTTTTTTATGAGCTACAAAGAGCAGTACTTGATTTTTTTTTAAAATCTGGTATCAAGCAATACAGACTTTTTACTGCAGACTTGCACTTATGATTCTCTAATGCACACAGAAACAGGTCTTAGGTAAGAATTAGCATCAATGTTTTTCAAGAAAGTGGAAAACAAGAAGATTAGGCTGTGTCCTTCATTAGCAATACTTTAATTTGCTCCCTCTGTCCTGTGTTTCTGATTGCACTGATTCAAGCAGTCATCTGGTCAACGTTAATTTATTTTTTGTTAGAGCAAGTGTTTGTTTGGAACACATACCTATATTGCCATATGTGTGCCAGAGGCAATGTATAGGAAGCTGTAAAGGGAAAGAGGGTCTGCTGTTCATCTTGATGTCATCATCTTGGATCAGTGGAGATTCTTGGCACTGAATTCTGTCTCTCAAGCTTACAGTTCCTAGAGTCAGTGTCAAACTACTAAATGGTAAAAAAATGTGATTCAAGCTGTCATACACAGCATAAGTGGGTCTGGTCCCACCTTGCGGTGAAACCAGTTCTTTTTCTGGTAAATATTTGATACAGCCACACAGGAGATAGTTGGGCACTTGTTGTACCTGGGAAAGCTCAGTGAAGATGCAGATGTGATCCAGCTAAGGAGTAGGAACAAATCTGGAAAAGTTTACTTGTACATTCCTCCCACACATTATTAATTGAAGTGTCTACAGTGTGTTGGCTGTGAACAGCTTCTATGGAGCTGTTTCTCCTACACATGGTCACTGCCTCCATCATACACAGGCTGGTGTGAGGGCTGCTGCAGTGGCTGCATTCTCTGCAGCAGTTCATCAGAGAGTGAACAGTCTTGGTGATGGGCTAAACTCGCCTGTGTTGTCTTGCAGTTACTGCTTTTGAAATAACATTTTGTAAAAGGAGTTGGGGTTTTGTTCTTTTGGGGTTTTTTTTTTTTTTTTAAGATAACCAAACTTTGTGTTATTAGAAGGCCTTCATAACATCCTGAAATTCAGAGTTAATCCTGAGTTACTGTTAAAAGTAGATACTTAACCTGTTTATTTTCCCTTTCTAGCCAAGGTCCGAATGTCTGTCTAGAATGTCCAGGCATGCAAAAAAGCTTAGAGATCACGATATAAATCCATGTGTAGCGGTAAGATGATCAATAAATTGAGATTTGTCTGTACATTTCAGTGTTAAATAATCCACTTTCTAGAGGACCGTTTTGTGGATAGCACACTTGCATTATAGCACTTTGCCTTAAAAGTTTCTTAAGAGTCTGAAGATGGGATGGGCTGAAAATCATCCATTTTAATAAGCATGAAATAACAAGTAATTCTCCATAAATAGGAGTAATACAACTGATAGCAGTCTCTTAAATTTTCTGTCCTTAAAACCAGAGCCTGAAATCCTGGTTAGACAAGCTTGGTTATTTTTTAAAAGTCTTTTGTGAGTTATACCAAGCATCATTGTAAACAACTATTCTATGGACTCTGTACTTACTGTCTGAAGAGTACTATTCTCTGTTATCTCCAAATGAAATCACTGCTTGGAAGTACTGATGATCCTTTGTAATAGGTGTTCCTTTGCTCTCTTTAATAGTGTTCTCTCATCTGAAGAGCTCACTCCTATCTTCATAGGTATTCTGGGACTTGTTAAAATATTTAAACACTGAGTACAATAACTTCTCTCAGCTCTGAAGTATATTTTCCCCTGTTAAAGGAAACAGATGCCACTACAAAATGTATGAATGACAACAACTATAACAAGGATCTGTGTGCTGATTATTTTTTGAAGTACAAAAGCTGCAGAAAATTCTGGGTAAGCACAGTAAACTTCATAAATTTTACTCCCTGCTTTGCTTTATGTACATTACATCTGACATGCTGCTTTCCGAATCCTTCAAACTTGGCTAATGATGTTTTTATGGTAACTTACTAGCCCAGGTAGTCTCAATATGCGTTGCTGGAAGACTTTAGCACATACACATCAAAGTACTTCACTTGATTGTTCTGAATTTACTCTCTTAGACTGAGTCACTGAGTCAATGTTCTTGCAGTACCTGATGTTATCCTCTGAATTTGAGTCACATATTTCTAGTAATAAGTTCTCTTTTAAACAAATGCAGTGACAAAGTTCTGAGTCAAGGCAAGATTATCTGGTTTCCCACTGGCTTGGGTTGTGTTTACTTTAACCTAATATAAAGCTTATTTGGTGGTAGAGAAGTATCATGAAGAGCTATGTGCACTTAAACTGTTTTCTGCTGTTTCCTTTCCTTATACCATTGTAGTAAAGAGGTTTTAGCCTTTAAATACTTGTGAGAATTACAAAAAAACCCCCTATTTACAGACAATTGTGCATTAGTCTGGCATAGAGTAATGGGAATACTGATTGCACTGTATTCTGAAGCAGCAAGGTAAACCATCAGGTATCTTGAACTAACTACTAGTACATTTAGTTACCAGTAGCAGGCTTAGAGTACCTGGGTCTTGATACATAAAGCATTTTTCTGTTAAACGGTCTTGTTCATTCAGAGCTCAGGAGTGGAGATTTTGCGAAATCTGTTCTCATGGTCACTTTGTT
Source organism: Brachypodius melanocephalos (assembly GCA_013398615.1). Classification (NCBI taxonomy): domain Eukaryota; kingdom Metazoa; phylum Chordata; class Aves; order Passeriformes; family Pycnonotidae; genus Brachypodius; species Brachypodius melanocephalos. The sequence goes on from VZSR01001685.1 coordinate 18,869,752, forward strand.
CTACTTTCAGCATGGAATTATGATGCAAAGGAAGCGAAGTGGTGTGCAACCAGAGATGCCCTCAGCAGAAGAAAGAAAGAAAATCTTGGAATCAATGGGGAAGCCATACTGACTAGAAACTAAATTTGGTTGACTGTTGTCACTGTACATATGAAGACTTAGCAGCAGCAAGTTACCATTTTATGAACTGGATTTTACAGTTGCCCTATCTTGGATTAAAAAAAGATCTTAAATTTGAAATGTGTGAGCTTTTTAGGATAGAACTTCCTGGGTTTATTCATACTTCCTGTCATAGGAACCTGGCCTCTTTTCATTGGAAGACGTGGGTATCAGTGCAACTTGTGTGGAAACTTTTGGAACTAGAAACTACCTTGCTGTGAAAAGCTAAATATAAAATTAATGGGACTTGCACAAAGTCTGAAAAGATGGGGTTGGTGAGCATTGCAATGTGGTTCTAAGTTCTAAGACTAGAGCAGGTTGAAAAGCTGGTACATGCAACATATTTCTTGCACTCAGCTGTTCTGCTCAATGGAGATATGGTATGGATTTACCATGTGTGATTTTTATCACTATTTTCACATGTGTCATATTCTGTGTCCCCAGTTTAAATAAGACTGTTCATGAACTAAAATCCTAAATCCAACAGGCTTGTCATTAGGTCTGCCACTGCACTTGTCAGTGACAGCAGAAGCTTGCAGTAAATCAGATCTGCAAGCTTTGTGAGTTAGAAGGTTAGAGAGACTGGTGAAGATAAAACTGAACTCCTCAGGTCTGAGTTGAATGGTAATTTCTGTGGATAGTAAATAGATACTTTGGTGGCAGGCAGGCATGGGGGACTTGCAGACATGTAAACAGATCCTCTGAGTGACATGGCAGGTTTAACTATAGACTATCTAAGACTGGACAGCTGAAACCTGGAGTTTGGAAATGCTTACTCATACAAGATTACAAAGCTCAGTTTAAACAGGTACTCTAATCTTAAATAAGGTTGATTCTTTAGCTAAATTGAACAACTAATAAATGTAAAGAGGTTGCTGTCTAGTGGAAACAGTGGTTTTTACCTTTTGATGTCCTGGCTTAAAAGCTTGTATCCAGTGATAAAACAGGCAAACTACTGTCATGAGCTCAGGTTCCATGTGAAATCCTTTAGTTCTTACTGGGATCAACTTGGCAGAACTCTGGCTGACCTCATGAAGGATGGTGTAAAAGTGTTGTCTCTCTATTTAGACTTTTGGAAAGATTTCATGGCTTTCTGTTTCTCCTGTCTGGCTTGTCTTGTTTCTTTCCACTGTAGGCCTATTTTTGTGCTTGCTGTGATTTTTATGCTGTTTCCTTGTTTGATTTGACTAGTAACTCTACAAAATCTGCTTTTGCTCCTCCTTTCTGTTCACCATCTGTATCTGAGTTTTGAAATGGACTGATCCTACGCTCTCTGTTGGAATGGGTGTGTAACTCTATGCCTTTTGAGTATACAATTCTCCAAGCAAAGCTGTGCAGCCTTCAAGTGTGTCACAAGTTCTCTTGTCAGTTCCTGGCAAGAAAAACGTACTTTCTTCCATCAAGAAGATTCTTTATTTCATAAGAAGTAAGAAATTTCATAAGAAATAAGATTCTCATGATTATGATTTCACATCATAAGATTCTTTGTCAGATTACTATCTCTTCACCTAAAGTGTAAACTTCAACATTTGCCTCTTTTTTTAGTTTTTGTTGTTGTTTTTGTTCTCCTGTGTGTGGAGCTGAAGATATTTTCATTCTAGATTCAAGGGCTTGCTCTTTTCTGCCACATCCTTGCTACCTCTTAACACCCTCCTACATACCAGTCTTTCCTCTTTTTTTTGCCCATTTGGCACCAGTTCTCTTTTGACTGTTTTTAACATTTTGGTCTGTTCTCCTTGTAGTTTTTCTAGTACCCTTTTTTCTGTCTTTGATCTAATGACATCTTGCAATGACTTTCTACTACAGCTCCTTTTGAAGGTCGTGTGTTCTCTGTTCTCTCTTTCACAGTGAGACAACTTCTTGCTTTTATTAAACTTAGCCATAGTACTTCCTCATTAACCATGCCTCTCTTTGATCTTCTTGTTCATCTGCAGATTTTGGGGAGCTGTTGTCTGCTTCCTTAGGGCTGTGTCTCTTCAGGCTCTTCTGGCTTTGCTGCCTTGCTTGTCTAAGGGCACCTTCTCTCCTGCTTGGCAGAGGTTTGTCATTTGCCGCCTCTGCCGTATCTTTGGACATGTTCTTTGCTCCTGTGGCTTTATGTACTACTCTAGTGCTTGCTGTTTTTCTTTTGCTGTGCTCTTAAATTCTGGGCTTGTGTTAAAATCTACAGTGTATTTTAAATATGTGCAAGGAAAACGTCATCTCATTCTTGATATGTTTATGCCCATTCTTCTTTGCATAAGCTCATGTTCCTTAAAGTTATCTCATGTATCCTAGGATTTCCTTTCAGGTTCATTTTGCATGTAGAAATGCTTTCTCTTAGGTGAACTGTTGTACTTACAAGTTTGGGGTTTTTTTTGCTGACAGTATTTCCTTGGGAAGCTTTCACTAGCGTTGTTTTCTTTTAAAGGATGACTGGCCTATTTTTGGCATTGATAGGTACCCTGTGCTGTTTTATAAAGTGTTGGTAAAAAACTAACACTGGTTTTAAAAAAATCAGAAGAGGAGATGCATTACTGCTTTCAGGTATCAATGCAAAAATATGGGATCATAGGATGGTCTAAGGCACACGTAATGCAGGAACTGTAGTCTAACATCAGACTTCTGATCATCAGTGGACGCACATGGTAAGCTCCCTGTGGATGTTACAACAAAAATGAGTTTAGTGTGGAACTTAGGGCAATTTAAGCAGTGACCTTGTAGATTTAATTCAGGTAATCAGTCATCTGTTGTAAGGAATGCATATGCCTTAGTGTTAAGTAACAGAAGTTTACAGAACCTTGGGAGAGTAAGGACTTTTCTTCCTTGTGTCATAATGTCTCTCAAGAGTGATCTGTTGCTTGAGTTTAAATTATTACTTTTATCCCTCACTTGAGGTTGCTGCTCTTGCTTTCACTACTGAAGCTTGAGTGGTAAAGTGTGATAGCTAAAACATAAGCTCTTACAGGTTGAGATTTTTCCATTAATTTTTGTAGTGTGATTAACTACCTTTGGTTGTGAGCCAAAGATAATGGTCTTTTCCTCATACCTGAGACATTACATTCCACACTTCACTGGAACAGAGGAAAGCTGCAGCCTGCCACTTACTGGATGAAAAAAACCTGGGACTAAATTAATTTCCCTAAAGCACACTCTTGTATGTTAACCCAGAAAGTGTAACACAGTAGATCAGTGTAATTAAGAAGCAGGGAAGGGACATGTGGGTTGGGTTTTTTTAATATGTGTAATTACTAATTTTGTTTCCGCTACAAGGACCAAATCTGGATAGTGGCATTAATGTTTGATAATTTTTTAGTCTGACAGCTGGATGGTGCTGTTGTACAACAGACTAAAAACAGAAGCACTCCACCCACTACTTGCTCTGACAAGCTTTTTTGGTCTCTTCCCACAGAGGTAGCAGAATTCATCCAACAGAAAAGAAAGATTGGTCATGTCTCTACACTATAAAGAGAAAAGGAGGGCAAGAGTCTAAATCATTGCTGGGAAATGGGTGATTTCTGTGCAGCCTGAGAAGCATTGGAATATGGTCCTTGAGAGTTTTTTTCAAGTTGTGATTATTTGATCACAACTAGGCATTGAGCAGCAGCTGTAGGCTTTCTCCCAGGTGTAGGTGAATATCTTGATTCCCATCTGTACATTTTTGCCATCTCATTATTTCTGTTACCCTACAATGCAAGGCCTTGTCTGGCTCAGTTTCTGCTGCCACATCTTGAAGATGTTCAAAGGAAGTTCACAGAAGTGCAGAGTATGCTGATTTGGAAGAGACCTACAAGGATAATTGAGTCCAAGTTGCCTAGCTCTAGAGTCCTGAACATTTCTTTGGATTTAACTGATGCTTTTGAAAGGCAGGGAGTTGCATCTGCTGCTGCTCCAAGTCTCTTTCATGATCTTGTAATGAAAGTTTTGCACTCAAGTGGTCATGAACATGTGCATAGATGAGCTTTTGGTAAAACATTTGCAGAGCAGATAAGATAGATTTAGAGTACAAAATGTTATGCTGCTCTAATACATTTGGAGACAGCCTTAACTCATGTTAAAAGTATCTACATCTTAAAAGTTGGTCTTCCAGAATAGCCATGAAAGAAGCAATTACTGTGTGGAAAAACAGTACACTGATGCAGGCTTTTTTTTCTTAATAGAATCTGAGGCAAGGGGAAGAAATAGTTTTCTGTATTAAAGCAGTAAAAAGTAAAACAAGCAGACTACTTCTGAATGTTTTAAATTTTTATTGCAGCCTATTTGGTATGAAGAAGAAGAGGGAAGTAGTGCATCTATATTAAGTAATGCAGTGGATCATTTAAACTTATTTTATGATATATATGATACCATATGTAGTAACTCAAACCATCAGATTGTGAAGTAATTTTTCTCTATCCTTCAGGATTCTACCTTGACTCCTATCTCAAGATCCTTTTTTGGAAGAATGGTTCTGAAAATCTTCAATCATTACTTGCTCTTAAAAGCCCCACTACCCTTGAGCTGTGTCTTTACTGATTTTATTTCAATAAACTGCTACGCACTGCAAACACTTCCTGATATCAAGTGACTGGCAGAACACAACAGAATTCTGCATAGAATGAAATTGAATTAGTGTCTGTCAAAATGGAAAACAACTTTAACAAGGTGATGTGTAATGGCAAAAAAGATTATGCTCAAGACAGTACATTCAGTCAATACCTCATTTCTAAAAGCAGTTCACAGCTCTAAGACAAATTTACACTAATAGAAATAGGGGCTGTCAGCTCAAGCCTGACTTTGAAGAATCTAAACATTTTTAATTGATGATAGAAGATTGTTTTTGGCAAAAAAAAAAAAAAATTGCAGTGTGTTTATGGAAATAGCCTTAGTGGTAATATTTTGTTATTGTGTCACATTTGGATCTCAAATTTTTGTTTGTGGATCCCTGAGCAGTCCTTTTCTGCAGAGTTGTATATAGCTGTTGAAGTGATCAGTGAATGTGGTTGCATACTACAAGTAGGGTGGCATTTTCTCTTAATTTTATTGAAGAGTGGAGTTGAATGAAGTTTATGCATTGGAATATGTCAGTCATACAATGCTTGCTTCAATCCATAAGTTAAAAAGGATAGAGTGAAGCTAACAGGACAAATCCTTAGGTAGGGGGTACACTATGAATTTACCATATTCTGCAATATCAGTTCTAAGTACCTTTTGGCTCTGTTTTTCCTAATTGCTGAATGGATTTGAATGGATGTTACTGATAATCTAAGAAATGCTATGTTTTGGTATTCAGCTATGTGGCAGGTAAACTAAAGTGCTTCTTTAAGTTAAAGGTGACAGTTCAAGATGTTGGAAAAACCCCTTTGACTCTCAGACTGAAAATGAGCAATGGGCCTTGAGAGTTCTACATCTGTTGGCTGTTGTTGTGTTTACACATCAAAAGCCTATGGATGTCCGAGCCCAGACTTTGATCCTAGAAGTCTCTGGTACTTTATATTCTAACTTGGCACTTTGGTGCTGACAGGGCTGATGGACTCTTCGTTCCTATCTCAGCACTGCTGAGATTTATGGAAAAAATATTTTATCAGCCTTGGGGATAAACTGAAGTCCAATAGGGTATAGGAGAACAGAAGGAAATCTATTTTCTGCAAGGTGTTCCTTAAATGGTCATCTTTACAGTCATTCCCTTCAGTAACTGCCATTCCATGTCCTTTTTTCTGCCCTCCAGCAGGTGCCTCTGTGTGATCCCCAGCATCACTGCTAATACAGACCTCTACCCTGGGGCATGTATCCAGCTATCCAAATAGCAAAGGGAAAAGGGGATGACCATTGCTGGACCTCTGAGCTCCTCTCTATGCAGCTGCAGTCACCCTTGTATACAAGAATACAGGAAGCAAATGCTGAAGTCACAGCTGCTCTCACAAGTCAGAAGAGGCTTTCTGTGCTTGAAAAAGGGCTTAGCTATTCAAAGCTGGGAGCACACAAGGGCTGTGATTCTTAAACTCGGCTGTAAGACTGAGTCCAACTGTTCCCCTGGCATTACCCAGTTCACCACCAAACCCTGGCCCTGAGCACCACATCTGTATGTCTTTCCAACAGCTCCAGGAATGGTGGCTCCACCACTCCCCTGGGCAACCTCTTCCAGTGGTTGACAGCCCTTTTGGTGAAGAAAATTCTCCTAACCTCCAATCTAAAGCTCCCCTGGCAAAACATGGGGGCTTTATCTCTTGTCCTCTAGTTTGTTACTTGTAATCTCACCTCATTTACAAGCGGCTTTCAGGCTGTTGCAGAGAGCAATGAGGTCTCTCACTGAGCCTCTTTTTCTCCAGGTTAAAAAACCCCAGTTCCCTTAGCTGCTTCTCATAAAACTTGTGCTTTAGACCCTTCTTGAACAACGTCTAGCCTTCCTGGACTTGTTTGCCCTTCAGGACTGCTTCCAAAACAGTCTTAGCAACCAGGCTCCTGAACAGCCCAAAATCTGTCCACTGGGTGTCCAATGTGACAGTTGTGCTGGACACATCTCCCTTCTACCCCTCTATCTGCTCCCTTCTCTTGAGAATCAAAAACTCATTTCATGATTGCATGCCCCAGATGGTTTCCAACAGTCCTTTTCTGTTCACAAATAACTAGGGTGTCTTCCCTAGTTGGCTCTGATCAGCTGTGTTAGGAAGTTTTCTTCCACACTCCAGAGCTTTCCTGGACTGTTTTCTCTCTGCTGTGCTTTATGAGGTGGCAAGTAACTAGAAGTAGGTACAATCTAGAAGGATCTATGGTATCCTAGCACCTTCACCTAAGCAGTCTAAATAGTCTATGATGTGCCCATCTAATTTGTCATAGATGTGATCACACTGCACTTGGGTGCTACAGGCGTACGTGTATGAGGAGCAGAAAACCATTGAAAAGGCTCACTGGTATGTCTTTATCTACATCTGCATCAAAAGCAGTTTTCAGGTTTCTGCCCTTTAAACTTTAATGTTCAAAACCTTGAGAATCAATCATAAGCAACACTTCAGTTCTTTTAGTGTCGCCGTGAGACAAGAAGACTTCACAAAATGCTTTGGTTTTCTGTGGTGTAGGAAAATTTCCAGCCAGGAGTTGGTAGAAAGCATCAGTATCTCTTTCTCCTCCAGTTTGGCAGCTGCAAGAGATGAGCCTGCCAGAAAAGCTACTATAAAGCTGGATGTTAGCACACAGGCTCCTTGAGTCAGGGAAATCTTGTTCTCTGACCCAAATGGGTACAGATCAGCCCTATTTTGTACAGGTCTGGAAATGCAGGCTGGTCATTTTTGATTGTGCTGGTGAGGTCGTTTGTTGCTGATTATTGCTGCCAATTGGCCTCTGTAAAGCCTCAAGAAGCTGATACTATTTCTAAAATCAGAGAAATTTGCTAACTTAAAATGTTAATTGATTCATTTTTGTTCACATCCTTTCTTGGGTCTAGAATTGCTGTTTCCTCTCATAGAGAATGATTCTTTGGGCAAGTTTTTCCTCATGATTTATTTCTAGTTCAGCTTTCACATTGCTAGATTCTGCACCAATCCAAGAGAAAAAACATTTGCTGTTCAATAAGGGATTAATACCATTGATGAGCTGTGTCTGACACAGGAGGTTCACAGTTCCCCTTCTTGCACATGCCTGTAGAAGAACATTTGACATGTGGCATTGCAGGGACATATTCAGCAAATTGTAGGGAAGGAAATTAATAAACCTCTTTTCATCAAACTAGATGGAGCCAAATTAAGTACTTTGCCAAGAAATTTTTGTTTATTAGTGCAGTATAATTTGGTGCTTACAAAGCTCTTTGGTTGAGGCAGTGTTTGTGAGGGGAAGGCAGATGGCACTGCTGGAAGAGGGCGGATCTGCTGGGAGCACAGCAGTGCTTTGCTGCAGAGATGCTCCTGCTCTGGGTCCTTAAGGGAGGGATTGACACTGTGCTACACAGCCCATCCCAAAAAAATCCACTTGATGTGAAAACCAAAGAAAGCTGAGCTGGTTGGTAGCCTGTTTGCTGCTTTTCATTTCATCAGCAATAAACACCAGAGAGAGGCTGAAGTAGGAAATTGTCAGAACACCAGAAGGCATCCTAGGACTCTGCTTCCAGTCTCACAATAATTTCTGGGGTTTCTAACAAGGGGAACCATTCACCATGCTACATTCACATGCATTAACCCTTTTGTGGGTAGTGCATATGTTGGCATATGCAGAGTTCTTTCAAAAGTCTGTATTCAATACAGATTTCAACATCTCTGGACAACAAGTTATCTCTGTATCCCCAAGTACCACAGAAGTTGGCCATGTTTTACAATTAAGTTTCTCCAAAGAGAAATGCTTGCAGGAAAAATAAATTCTTCTTTTGCCAGAAGGTGCCTCCCTTTATCTTCTTCTCTACTGGAAGATGTGTGTGGTATTTGGAATATGCTTTTCTTCACATTGGATCTTGGATTTGGGATCACGTGCTTTGGATTTTGCCTAACAGGTAGCCTGTCGGGTAGCTAACAGATAGTGTTGACTCCCACAGCATTTATCCAAATGACCTTAAAATGACTTATTCGAAGAAACAAAATGGAAGTCATAGCCTTTCCCACCTCAGCCCCCTATTCCAATAGCTGAAGTAGTGACAGCTAATATTGATGTGTCAGATTATTTCATGTCATGTCACAAGAGTCCCTACCTAACAAAACAGTATATGCTGGAGCAAGTGTAGAAGTAATAAAGTGATATCGTGGGTGGTGAAACAGGATTTTTGATGTCTTACTCTGAGGAAAACAATGATAAGAACTTGCCTTCATAAAAAGGTATGAAATTCTCATTCTGGCAGTCTAGTAAACTCTGTTTGACACTGGGAGAATGATACCTACCTAGAAACAGCAGGACATAATAAAGAGTTCCTATACTACAACTAAGGGTAATATAAACAAAGTTTTCCTCCTACGCATTTCTTAAAGAAATGTGGTATTTATGCTATATATTACTGGTACCTTTCTTCCTCAGGTACTGAAGGTCCCTAATTCTTGAGAGAAAAAGGTGTTTGGCAGTAGCTCAGTGCTTCTTAGGCATCCATCTTGAATTTTGCCCTGCAGTGCAGGACAGCTAGAATTTCATTAACCACAAGCAGAAGAAGAGCTTCTAAATTCTTCACAAAGACCATATCCTACCAGCTGGGCTGAAAAAATATGCAAGTAATGGCAGATAATGGCATTTCCAAATAGGCCATCTCTAACCCTATTATCAAGACAGGTAGTTTGTACCCATAGCAATAGTTTAATTGCTCAATTCTAGGCTTCATTCTACTAAAAAATCACACAGAAAAAAAAAAAAAAACCCTCACCAAAAGAAAAAGTTAAACCCCACCCCCAAACCTGAGAGGAAACCAGCCTAAATCTAAGTAGGCATTTACACATCAATGTTCATTGCATGTCTGTGATCATGTGCCTTTTGTGCACCCATCACATTTTAGCTCTCAAAACTACAAATCTACAAATGTAATTTTTCCTGTCTTTAAAATCTGTTTAAAATATTTGAATGTTATTAAGCTAAGTATTATTTGTGAGGATAATTCAAGCAAGCAGAGAGAGAATAGATAAAAGAATATTTAGGAGTATTTGCAGACTTGTTTTAGTATGAAATAAAATAAATATGTTTTTATGTTAAAAAAAATCCTCTAGGAGAGGGATTTTATTGCCGATGTAAAATCTGGATTTTTTACAAAATGGATACCTAGGCCATAGATACATTACTCTTTTGAATAATTTTTAAAAGTTCATATGCACCTGTAGTATCAAAGTTCCCCACTCAGCAAATGGCCAAGTCTGGAGCCTCCATCACTGATGATGATATGTTCTATTAGAGCACATGCATGGGGCACAGTGCAGCCTGTGCCTTATTTGTTGTAGACCTGTGGCATCCTCACAGGACTCTTGTAGTCATAGACCCATGCCCAGACATTGTGAGTTTAATGAAAATTTTTCACAATGGAAATCAGTGATTTTAGGCAGTGTTTCTTCCCCATGTCTGTTGGCCCTCTAGATATGTCTCCAGCTATACTTGTGGTGTGGGAATGCCCAACCACTCGATACATCTGAAATTCTGACCTTTAACTGTTCATGTCACACTCCTCCTGTTCTTACACCTTCATTCAAGCTCCTCAAGAAGTTGCACCACATGCTAAATTCAAGTCCCTCCTCCCATCTGGAGAAGTTGGTGCAAAAAGAGAAGGTATGGGAATATTTTCCTCTGCTCATGTTCCCTTAGAGAAACAGCTTCTTTTGGGAAGCTGGAGTCTAATTCTAGTCCAGTTTACTTGTCCTCAGGTAAACCCAATGTTTGCCTGTGAGATGACAAGTGTGTCTGCTTTATTCACCTCTACCCCGATGGCAGAAATTCAACCTAGGCTGCATGGTCAGGGTAGAAATGCAGTAGATATTCCTGTTCTGTGGAAACTACAGATCAAAGTGATTATTGAGACTTATTTTGACGGGTAGCCAAGTGTTCTAAAGCATTACACAGTCTGAATTTGGTTCTTCTGCACTGTGTATTAATGAATAATCAAATGTGTACCTTTATGTTGCAAAGTTCAGTGTTTACATTGTCCATTGCAGAACACGGAAAGCAACTAATTATTCCTAGTTTTTGGTTTGGTTTTTTTTTTTGAAGTGGTGCCCATGATTAGTAGACAAAACCTAAAGTGAGATAAATTGAAGGGCTGAGCTGTCTAACAGCTCACAATTGTCAAATGAGGAGACCCTGCTTCCTTTACCCTGTCCCGTTGCCTAGGCACAGCTCATCTTCAACCTTCTGCCAGTTTTCAGACTTGCTGTGTCCTCCACTGGGCTGCTCACGTTTGCTAACAAAGCAACTTAAAGGGAAGAGCTTCTGTGTGGGGAGTGACTGGTCTTACATAGTTTCACACTTAAACAAAGCGATTGTGCAAGCACTGGGACATGTGAGCCTTGGGCACAGAGCAGCAGCTGCTTCCAGATAACCATTTGTGATTGCTGCCCTTCTGTTCAGTTGTGGGCATTCGAGCCAAGTGACCTCCCATGTAAGCCTGGGTTACCACCAACCAAAGTGATGAATCAAGACTGCAACAGCTCACATCCTCTATGGCTCACCAGAGAGACCTCAAACACCAAAAGACTCCAGTTGAATGTCAGTGGGTTCAATTCCAATTCTCTCATCTAATTGTTTAACAACAAAAGTCTGCAAAACAGATCTGACTAACTAATCATGAGTATTGCTTCGTGTTTTCTGAAGCTAAACCCAGAACAACGGTTTGTGCAATGATGATGAACTGTTAAATAAAATTGTCTCCTTCCCTATGGACTTCATAATAAAAATTGTAAACAATATTTTGCAAACAAAGCTGCAGGCCTATGGGCTGTCATTCCCAGATGGCATGAATTAGTGGAGGAAGGTTTGCTGTGCTTCCCTTCCTCAGCCCTCCACCCCTCCCTGGGTTTTGCATGTGCTAGCTTTGGACAGGGATGACTCAGCTGCTGGTGAATCACCTGCTGAAGTGCTGAAAGTGCTGGCTTGGCTGCAGTTCCTCAAGCAACAGTGAGCTGTCAAGGCAGACTGGCAAGAGAATAGTTTTCTGCAGCTGGGAGCATTTCTGTGACTGCACATCTTGATTTGCTGCTATTAGAGGTTGCACAGATATTACTGTGATTTCAAAAATGCCTGTTGAGATCTTTCTTGCTAAAAAGCTTCCTTGTGCAATTGCTTATTCATGACAGGGCTTCTCACAGGCATTGCTCCAAAGTTGTCTCTAAGAGACAATCAGTTGGTGAGTGGCTCATGTACAATGTAACTGGAGAAATGCTTGTAAGGGATGTTTTGCTGTTTTCCTGTTGGTGACCTGAAAAGTAAGGGAATATTCCAACCAGGGAGATTGTTCCAGAAAAACATATGAGGTCTAGAAAACCCCTCTGAAATCTTGCTATTTCAAGTTACTGTTTTCTGGATTGGTGGTGGTGGAGAAAGACAGAAGGAAAACTAAAAAACACATGAAAAACTTTGCCAGGCTCTACATCCTTGCATGTCCAACCAGCTGCTAGGCAGAAAAAGATGGAAAATGTACTGTTGCTATGTGGCAAGTCTAAATGTCTTTTCCAAACAGAGACTGTTTGAGAGATGCAAACCAATGTTAATTTACTACAGTAATTTTTAACTTATGTGATCAATGCGCCTTTTTGACTGTTTTATTCAGTGTTGGTATCTTCTTCACCTTAACAGTCAAAGAATCACAAAATCTTTCAGCTTAGAAAAGACCTCTGAGGTCATTGAGTCCAGCCTATGACCAAACACCACCATTTCAGCTAGACCATAGCACTGTCACATCCAATTTTTCCTTAAATACTGCCAGGGATGGTGACTCCACCACCTCCCTGGGCATTACAATTCCATTACAATGCTTAACTACCCTTTCTATGAAAAAGTTCCTCCTGATGTTCAGCCTGAACCTCCCCTATCACAGCTTAAGGTTGTGTGCTCTCATCCTGTCATTTGTTACCTGGGAGAAGAGGCCAACTCCCCGCCTTGCTGCTTTCAGGTAATTGCAGAGAGTGATAAGGCCTCACCTGAGCCTCCTTTTGTCCAGACTAAACAACCTCAGCTCCCTCAGCCACTCTTCATCAGACCTGTGCTCCAGACCCTTCACCAGCTTTGTTGCCTTTCTCTGAAAATGCTCCAGAACCAAAATATCCCTCTTGACCTAAGGGGCCCAGAATTGAACCCAGGACTCAAGGTGTGGCCTCACCAGTGCTGGGTACAGGGGGACAATCCCTGCCCTGCTCCTGCTGGCCACACCATTGCTGACACAGGCTAGCATTTCACTGGCCTTCTTGGCCACCTGGGCACACACTGGCTCGTGTTTGGATGCTGTTGCCCAGCACCTCCAGGTCGTTTTCCACCAGGCTGCTTTCCAGCCACTCTGCCCCAGCCTGTACAGGTAGTAGTAGTGTACAGTGTACAGTAGTGGTGTATGTGCCAGCTGCTTGTTGTCAGCAATAGTAGCACCAACTGCCCCTGCTGATGAGCAGACATTGTGAGGAGATCATCCCCAAGCCTCTCTGGTGGCCCTAAGGAAGAACCAACATGTGGAGAACAGCAGTGTCGTGGCCCCTGTTGAGCTGGTTATCCAGGTCACCTTTCCCAACACATATTTCTTATCATCATCTTTGTCAGCGTCTTCTGAGGCAAAACCCTCATGCAAACCAAAGGTTGCACAATGATGGTTAAATTCCCTGTCATGTAGGGTGGAGAAAACAGAGCCCAAAAGGATTATTCAAAGTTACATATCTGTGTAACTTCTCATTGTGGCAAAGCCAGAGGGTTCATCACCTGGCAGGACCAAGGTAAACAAACAAATCTATTTCTAATTCTTATTTCTGGAATAAGTCTGATGTTATTAACATTTTTTGTGGGGGAAGCTCTAAGGATGTGGCAGAATCCCAATATAAGCCAGGTTTACTCATATAATCTCTCAATAAGCCTTCAAACTAGTCTTATGATAAGCATATTGTTTGAAAAACAGATAGGGGATTTACTCAAAGACATTCCTTCATGTATTTTCCCATGAGTATTCCACATTAGTAATATTAAAAAATATTCCATTGTCTGGAATAGCTGTCATTGGACTTGGTGCTATTTGAGGTTCTTAGACACAGAGCTAGTGATCCAAAACATCACCTTATGCAGAATGCAAATATCCATGTGCAAGGATAAATGCAAGGGTGCACACACCTCTGCAAATGCTGCCTACTCTAATCCCATTCCAGCCTCAGTGGAAAGCCACTGCTAAGTTGTGTGTGCTTAGTTGCATGACAGCATACACAAATCTTAAATACAAACAATTATTATCACAGCATTGTACTGACTGTGATTTGCCTTTGTTTTGTCTTTCTACCTCAATCCCTTTTCAAACCATCAGTCACTTTTGTGTTGGAAGTCTCCACACTACTGAAGCTAATTATTTACCATTATGTTAACTGCAATCTAAAGTTAAGCATAACATATGTGTGTGTAAGTTTATAGATATTTATCTTTTTCTTCTAAGAATTTTTTTTTGTTAAGAGACAATTACTTTAAGAGACTATAGTCCAGTTACAATCAATCCATTTTGCTAATCTCTAAAAATATCCAAGGTAACAGTAGTCAATTTATAGCAGTCCCTTCTCTATGCAGGCAAAATACAAAGGTTCTTAAAATTTTCCATCCAAGTCACATTACAGTCCAGCTAGGGAGTGGCAATAGGATGAAAGCCAAGGAATTTCCAGAAATCTTGAAGTGCTACTAAGTCACTACTGACGCAGTGCCCTGAGTATTTGCTTGATGAAAGATGCAGGGCCATTCTGCCCCTAATTAGTAGATAATATCAATGCATCACAAAAAAAGTAAAAAAAAAAATTCTTGCCTGCTTACAGTGGTGAAAGAAAAAGAATACTTACTTCCCCATTTAGGAACAAACACAACCTTTTGGCACTCTCTGACCCCAGTCTCTGGAAAAGACTATTTTAGTTACCACATTTTCTAAGTCCCCCAATTCAAGTCATTCTTTATCCAGATTATATTTGGTTTACAGTTTAAAATAATAATGCGTCTATTGATCGGGTTTAATGGAATACACAGGCATGAAGCCCTGATGAATCCTGAACTTCATTAGCCACCACAGAAGCCCTAATGGTTTACATGCAGCAATGTAAGAATGGACATTGTAGATTTCCTTGGGGTGATTTCAAAGTGGCAGGAACACGTGCTTCATAGATATGAGAATTTGTATTTGGTTGTAAAGGCATAATTTATTGCTCTGTTCTATCTCCTTCAAAATCCTCAGACAAAGAATTGGTGTGAACCCTGAACTTATCCCTTAGTTTGTTCTCTTTATCTCCTTGGACTTCTACTGCTACTTTCTGGATTTTAAGACAACACTATTAAAAAGGAAAAAAATAAAAAAACCAAACAAATCAATCTATAACTCAGGTGGAGAACATGGATAGGTATTCCTGGTATGTCTTTGTGGCTTTTTCTGCTGTAATACAACAAAACAAGAAAGCATATATATACAAGAGAATAATACAGGACAGGCCTTCCCAATGGAAATAATGCAAAAGCTCTTCCTGGGCATGTGAAAAATCCATTGTTTCTGTGCCATGTTCTGAAAAATAATGTTAAAGAGGCTAGGCTTGTGGCTGGCTGAATAAAAATAAATGCTATGAACATGCCACTGTCTCCTTAGTCTAGATTCCTAGCAGTCAGGGTGCTAACCCATAAAATGCTTGCTATAAGAGATTATTTAATCTGACAGACAAATCACTACCTGGCTTCAGATGTAAATCTCAAACCTGCTACAGTGTAGTAAATTGCAAAAACTAGTTGAAAAGACTGTTAAAAGGCTTGGAAACCTTCCTGTCTGCCTCTTTATACCTCTGTGCTTGCAGAATCAAAACAAAATCTAAACATTATACTTCATATATGTATAACTGAAGTGTGAATATATATACACACATATATGTATATATATATCCTATATTCCACTCTTCCAAAGTGCTTATCCTTTTCACAAAATACCTTGTTTGTGAGACAGAATGCAAACCTACCCCTGTTTTAAGTCAGGAAATTCTCTAGAACAGTAGAAACGGATCCAGTCTTCAAGAAACCTGTGGACGAAAAGGAAGTCTGATACATCCCACAAGGAGCCCATATACCAACTAATTACACATCAGTAATATCACCAATATCACCCTCCTCTTTTCTTGCACTCTCCAAGTATTTAGTGGACTCCCATTTGAACTAGTAAATTAAAGTTTCTCAATTTTTTTATCCCTCCTCCAGTCTTCTTTTCTAAGGGGGTTTTCCACTTTGGATAATGTAGTTCTTTTGCAACAAATGTAGCTGCCTCTTTCCAAATCTAGGAAAAAGCAGATGTCAGGACATTATTTCTTGAATGTGAAGTGATTGTTTAAGTGCTCTCTCCTCTCCCCTTTGAATGTAGCTGAAAACCTGACCCATTTATACGGGCAGAGTTACAATTACACACAAATTAGAAGCAAAGATACTTTGTTTTTTTCAATTATCTGAATGCGAAGGACCAAATCATAATCTCTTAAATGTTGTTATAAATGTCATTGCAGATAAAATTATCTGGATCTAACAGCATGAAAGAGGGCAGTCAGATATTTCATTGTCAATGTGGAAAAAATAAAGGTTGAACAAACTAGTTTCATAGCTGTCTTCCAAGTCTTTGGCTCAGAAGCAAGGCTGGAAACAGATTTCTGCCTCTTGCTGCCAGTGGGGATAATTGCTACAGCAGGCTCTAACTGCTTCAAGTATTTTTATTTTCTTTTTGGTGGAATTAACTTGGTATTCCTTTTGTTAGGAAATTTTAACACAGAAATTCCAACTAGGCACCTTGTCAATTACTCCTACCCATCCAGAGGGTAGGAATTACATACTTCTGAAGGAAACACTTACACAGGCACCTCACCTGGCTATTCTAGTGGTATGTGCTCCTTCTGGATACAACACCCTTGACAGATGTGATTACTTGGAATTGACAGCTCTCTTAATTTGTTAGAACCTCCCCAAAGCACAGGCAGGACATTCTGCAATAACTGCAGCATGATTCAAATCAGTTTTATAACTTTATTAGCTGTGCATGGTGCATTGTGTGAGTATGCTTCAGGGTTAATCATTATCAGGCCAGCAATATGCAGACAATAAATAATGCAAAGTGTGTTTTCTAGAATTGATACAGAGAAGACCTTCCATGTTAACCTTCCAACAAGAATTCCCATTTTGGGGGAGCAATTATTGAAGACCATCTGCTCAACAGATTCCTCAGCTATCATATATCACCTTGCATTAATCTCTGAGCAAGCTGCCTTTACAGCAATACATTTAATAGAAGTGATGAAGATACCTGCCCAGGGGGGCTGCACCATCACCCAGGTTCCACAGCACCTTCTAGGCATGAAGTTCATGGTGCCAACAGGCCAAACTTGTTCAGCAAGAACCCCTTGAATTGCTGTTGGCTGCATGTGCTGACGGTTTTGCTGTTGCTGCTCCTGTTCTGGCTCCGTTGATTCTTCTTTCTGTGCCGAAGCCGGGGTTGGTGCCTGTGGATCCCAAGACATGGTCAGGGAAAGGTTTAACATTGTCTTAGAGTTCTCCCCTCCTGGGCAGGGATTGTGGAAGACCACTCTACTACAAGCCCTGCAGAACAATGTTTCCTTAGATGTAGTTATGCATGACCTTGGATAAGGGGTGAAATCTCTCAGCACAGCTGTACCAAGAATCAAGGTTTGTTTTAATCAAGCAGTAACTACCCAGCAGATGCAACACCACAAGGCACCTTGGCATTTGTGAACTTCTGCCTTTGTCACACCTTTGTGACATCTGTCACAATCCTGAGGATGCTTATCTCTCTAGTGTGATATTGCCAAGGGCAAAGGAAGAAGGTATGATTTTTTCCACCTCTCTTCCCTAGACAGAGCTGTTTTCCTCAGCCATAGGCCACAGGATATCTGTGAAGTTCTCACAGAACTTCGGGCTGTGAGCTTGGTGGCTTTGAAAGGCAGAGAAAAAGATCATCAAGCTGGAGACACCTAAGACTAGAGAGAAAGTGTGTCATATTGTGAGTGGACAAAAGTCTCTACTTGTAGTGCTCCCACACCTACTGAAGCATCCATAACACATTTTTAAATGTCATCTGAGAGACAGTAATCCTGCATTTTCGTAGAATATCTGATAACTGTGGATCCAAACCCATTTCTCTTGATTGTCACAGCAAAGAAAAAGTCAGTGAGAGAAGCTAAGTTATTTTGTTAAAATGCTTATTTTACAAAGTCTGTGGCTTTGAACAGCTGCTTAGCAAAGTATGCAGTCCATGCTGGTGTCTTTGGAAGATAAACTGCCCCTAGGAATGTTACCAGAGAAGAGGTACCTGCTTGGCTCCTTCCTAAAATGAAACAAGACCACCATGAACACCAGATTCCAAGCAAGTGCACATAGCTGCTGGGTATAAATTCCAAATGCATAAAATAATAATGGAGCCTGTATCTCAGCTGCTGGGTTTTTTTTGTTGTTGTTGTTGTTTGTTTTCCCTCTCAATATTTTTCAGAGGATTTAACAAAGTTAATTTTTCTTGGCACTATATTCTCCATGTTTTGAAGCATTAGGGAACAGCAAGATTTCTGCTTCCACATGAATATGATCTCACATGGAAAAGAAATACAGCAGGCAATAAAACACCATGGATTGCCTTTGAATCACCATAAGCATGATCATTAGGCCAATGCAGCCATCCCAGTAAAATCTGGGAGAGTCATTTATGGGGAGACACTATTTAAAATTTCAAGCAATGGCCATGAAACCAACAATTCTTTTTGGGATCTGCCTGGTATACCACCCAGCATTCAGACATTATGCTGTCACAACTGAAATGCTCTTCCTTTTCAAGTTTTATCTTCTTGTTTAGGTGTCACGGTGATCCTTCCATGAGTTTTCTTGCTGAGAGCTGAAGGAAAGACTTTTTTGGCATCAGGAAAGTAACCAGCCAAGACCATTGTTATGCTGGAAGTTAGCCACCTTTTATCTCAAGACATTTATATCTCAGTTGAGGATCCAAACATTTGCTCCATGCAACCTCCTGAATGCAGGGGAAGGATGTGTGCTGTTTGACCTCCAGGATACAACTCCTAATCTGTCATGCAGTCATAGGAGATGGGGGAGATAAAAACCACCACAGGACAGGCTGTTATCCTCCAGGCACATGATGCAATTTACCAGTGACCACAATATTCTATGTGGTAGCAGCACATTTATATAAAAACAGTTATTTTGTACTCCTACCAGGACAGCTAGCAAATGTGTGTAAGTACCTAAAAGGAAGGTGTAAAGCACAAACTCAGACTCTTAGTGGTATCCTCTGAAAGGACATGAAAAAAAGTACATTCAATTTACACATGATTTTCATTTATTTGTTTTTAAGCAGAACATGAACAAACACTAGAACAGGTTATCCAGAGAGGTTGTATAGTTTCCAACCTTAGAGATACACAAAACTTAACTGAGGACAGGTCCTTTCCACTGATTCTGTCAGGTAGTAAAATCCCTTGGAGATGTATTGATCTGGCACAGATTATCAAGTAAAATCCTCCTAGGGCTGTGACAAACATGAACCTGCTGAGAATCCCCAAATCCCACTGCCAGACTCACTCCTAATTTTCCTCAGCAGAATGTGCTCACAAAGATTCTAAATGTGTGTATGGACTGCACATTGAGACAATCTCTTTT
Source organism: Brachypodius melanocephalos (assembly GCA_013398615.1). Classification (NCBI taxonomy): domain Eukaryota; kingdom Metazoa; phylum Chordata; class Aves; order Passeriformes; family Pycnonotidae; genus Brachypodius; species Brachypodius melanocephalos. The sequence continues at coordinate 18,889,162 of VZSR01001685.1, forward strand.
TTACTTGGTTAACTTCTGTTTCCTGAGGTGTACTGTAAAATGAATAAAACTTTTGAGGAAGAAAAGCTGAAGATCTGAAAGGAGATTGAAACAAATCTCTTCTTCATCAGTCTGAATTCTAGCTCTCATCGATTCGTCATAAAGGTAAGGTGATTTTTAACACATCTTAGTTTGTTTTACTCAGTGTTTCTTGCTCAGTAGTAAAGTAGTTCTATGTGGACCTTTCTCTGCTAATAAACCTTATTATTTGTATAGACAAGGGAAATGAAAGTAGTTTCTAGGCCATTATTTAAATAAAAAAAAAAAAGACTCCCCATTATAAAGTCTCCTTTTCTCCATACTGTTTCATTTGTTAGCAGAGAACTGTGTCATGAAGTGGACTTGGCATGTACAGAAGTGCATAAGCTTCCTTTTTCCTGTTTTGGATTACAAAAAGTCAAGGTAGCTTTCTAAGCATCCATTGTCAAAAAGGGCAATGCCTCTTCAGCATATGCTCAAAATAAATGGACAGTCCTAAGAGTAAAGGGAAAGAAAAACAGGAGACACCACACTACAGAGACACCAAGCAACCTGCTACCCAACTCAGAGAAGCAAAACATTATGCTGTTACTCAAAGGATGGCTGTCATGATACCATTCAGTTCTGTCAATAATTCCTTTCTGAAACAATCCCAAGAGAAACCCCTATGACAGACCACAACACCTTTGCTTTTAGTAGTTCATTGTCTCTGTTGACAAGACATTGAATAGCCCAATTACAGTGGCAGTCTCATGCTTTATAAATACAAGTTTATTCTTCTTAGGAAACGACAATTTGAAATAGTTCTGAAAATACTGTACTTAAAAGATACAAAGACTTTTGTTACAAAGTTGCAGTGATGATATTAGCTTTTAAAATAAATTAGGCACAAAGTAGATTAGCAGCACAAATGCTTAATTCGCTTCCCTGTCCCCGCCCCAACATCCATTGTCATCTGTGAGCTGAGAGATCACACCTCCAAAAATTAGTAAATGTAATTTTTTCACCTACACAGTGCATATTTTTCTCTCACAAAACATTTATTTGTTAGAGTTAGAATCTGTTGTTTGAATTCCTCAGCTTACCAGGGAATGGTAATGGCACCAGCAGTACAGCCCATCCTCATGGTTCCCTGAATGGCAGCAAGAAGTCAGATCCACCACAGGACTTTTTCTGGCTACCTGCTAAATACATGTGGTTTCTTGGTCTTTTTTCCCCCCAAAGTTGCCAATTACTGCTTTGTGATGCAGGATCACATTTAAGGCACTATAAACCAAAACAACTAAATTAATTTAATGTATTTTCATAATGAGGTGAAAAGAAAACAATTTGCTGGACTAAAAAAAAAGTAGTTCAGATGAAAGCTGTTGATTGAGAGCCAGTTAAAAAGCAATTCTTAAAAATCTTGTTACTATTGAGAAATGAGGCACCCAAAGTTCACAGCTGCTAGTGAAGCAAACTTTTCCCACTGCCACCTTTAACAACATCCACTTTAGAGCTGCTGGTCTCTGAATTTTGTGCTTTTTCACTCCTTCTTTGGTCGACCTTTGAAGGTACTCATGACATCAAGGCATCCAAGGTAGTCTAAAATGAGAACAGCTGCTTTCACTGGTAGGAAGCTGTAAGGAAGGGACATGGAAGAACATAAAAAGAACAAACAGGTATCAGAAGAGTTGTGCAGTTTTATCACAGAATTAGTTTAACCTGGCTAATACTGCCAAAGGCAGTATACTCTTTAGAATATAGACTCACTGGTCCTCTCAAAATATCCTTTACACCCATTTGGCAGCCTGAGTTATTAGATAGATCAGTATTCCAACCTGGCTTGCAACAGAGTCGGAAGTGCCCAAATGCTGGAACAAGACAGCAGATGGATTTACAGTTGGACTCAGTGATCTTAGAGGTCTTTTCCAACCAATAATTCTCTGACACATAGTTATGGAGAAGGAGGCCCAGTCTCTACAGCCCTCAGTAAGACTGCACCCCAATGGAGTCAGCAAGGCAGAGTTAGAAATTTTTGTCATTGTTTTGTGGCCCAAGGGTAGACTGAACCCATAGAAACAAACAAACAAAAAAAAAACTCCTTCCAAAAAATGTGCATAACTTAATGAAAATTCACATCAATAAGTAGAAGCCTCTTATACTTTAAGCATCCCGAGACAGAAAAGAGAGAGGGGAAAAGAAACATAACTTACGTTTTCAAATAAAATAAAAAATAAATGATGCGTGGTATCATCAACATTTCTTGGTTCTGCCGAACAGCACTAATTACCCTGTCAGCCACATATGCTGGATCCAGAAAAGGAAGCACATGTGGCCACCTGAAAAAGAAAATATTTATTGCTACAATACAAATTGCTTTGGAGTCACATTTTATTCAAAAAATGTCTCAAATTTACAGTTATTCAATGAAAAAAAGAAGTAAATACCACAAGTCCTATGAAAGACAGAATCTTCATAATGTTAGAGTGAGTGGACACTTGTTTTTCCCCTGTATGACCTCTCATAAGACAAAACCAGAGACCTCATATTAAGACATACCAGACTTTTATTTGGCTTCTAAACTTTGTCATTATACATGCATACTGAGCAAAGCTCTGCCATCAATTTTAGGAAGAGAATGGTGGTTTAGAAACCAGAGAGGACAAATGGAGCTTTGGACATATGGACAAAATTGGCTTCTGCAGAGAAAAGGATGTGAAATATGTTTCACATTTCAGCTTAAATGAATAGTAAAATACTGAGGCCTTTTGAGTTGCCCAGTCACTGGACAGAACTGTTAACACCCATCTGAAGCCCTAAAAATGATACAAGCAGAAAAAAAGCCTGGTTTAAGATTTTCATAAAGAAAATAGGGGTTTATAACATGCTAAAAATGCAACTTTCATAAAAGCCTCACAAGTGTTTACTCACTTGGATTTAACACCATCAAACATTCCTGTGTTTATGAAGAAAGGACACACAGTTGTGGTTTTAACACCAGTCTTTCTCAAAACTTTCATCTCCATATCAATTGACTCTGCAAAACCAATTGCTGCAAATTTACTTGCACAGTAATCTGTAAAATAAAATATTAATTGCAGTTAAATATTTAAATTTACAAATAAAACTTTACTGTCCAATACTAAACCACCACCGGAATAGGAATAGTTTCCATGATTAGGTTAAAATTTGCTTTTGATGTGGTTAGTTCCTTTTCTTTCCTCTCCTAAATCAACTGTTGTTCTAGACTAGCAGACAGAGGGCTTCTCATGACATCCCTGCTACCACTTTCCCACTCTCTAATGAACAATGGTAAATGAAATTAGTTTTTCATACCACTTTTTCATACCATTTTTTCTTTAAGTCCATGCACTCACTTATTATGCCCCAAACTCACAATGTCAAGATTGTCTAGTGTGCTTTCAACTTGAAACTCAGTTTGTACTTATTATCACTCCCTTGGAGCTAGATTTCTTTTACTGCTATGTCACCTTATTTCATATTCGGTCCTCTTTTATACTTGTTCCAGAAATGCCTTCTGAGCTTCCTCTAAAGTGGCCCCTTCCCTATCAGAAACCTGCAAGTAAATTTTAACAACATTGAGGTTCTCAGTTTCCAAAGTTCTATATGGCTTCTAGATCCTTCTCCCTTGGCAGAAAAACCTGCTTCACAGCACTGCTGAGCTTCTGGAAAATGTTTTGTAATGGAATTATCTGTTTAAGGTTGGCTGTTTTGAAAGTCTGACTACTTGCTTTTGTACAGAAACTCAAAATCAGTTTGTTTTTCCCCCCCACCATGGACATTGATTGAAGAATTTAAAATCAAACTAATTACCTCAATTAATATTAGCTTTAATACACTACCTGAAGCCTGACTGCCTCCACACAGTCCTGCACAGCTCGCTATGCTAACCAAGTGTCCATGGTTAGCGGCAATCATTGCTGGGAGGAAGGCTTTGTAGGTCTGCAAAGCAAAGCAGAGTTGCAATGTAACATTTCACTACGTAAGCTACATGCCATAATATTTTGAAGGTGTTTGTTGGTTTTAGAGAAATTCTCCCGACAGTTTAAATAAGCTCTCCCCCTTCCATTATGGAAAGGATGTTGTGTGTATGTATGTGGAGCTTGTTGTTTGAACTCTAACCTTCAACAATCCAAGTGGGGAGTTCCCACCCCACCAGTACTACCAAAGACAGATGGTAACTTGATGAAACCTATATATATAGCTTAATCTAGTCATGAAGTTCTTTCAAATGAGAATTAAGTGTTAACTGCCAATTTTGTGAAATGGCAAAGACTTAAATTTCATGTTTTCCATCTATTAAATTAATTAAATCTTTGTGATTAAATTTATTTCTAAATAAACTGAAACATGACATAATATTTTCTTTACAATTCTTTATGATAGAAGCACCATATAGGTGACCTGCTTTGAAAGGAAGAAAAAGCACACCAGGTTACTCATTCTAGACAAAAGCTCCACTTACTATTAAGAGGATTATCAGAACATGTGGTGTTCCTCACTGAAATTATCACAACCACAGAACAACTAGAACACTAACAGGACAGAAGAACTGAAGCAGAATTGAACACTTCTCTGTTACTAGGGGCAGCAACTATTAGGGTGGGCCTACTTCATGTCAATTAATAAAGAGTCTATAACATATGACTAGCCTCAGAATTTAGCAGATGGTAAACCTCAGTTCTTAAGAGAATTTCTAAACGTAAAGTGTTTCCACCTGCCTTCCACACAGAGATTCCCAAAGGATCCATTCTTTCAAGCTTTTTTTTTTATTTTACAGACTCCAGAGCAAAGTAAGTAATTTCTTATATAATTTCTGGCTGCACTTCCAAAGAGCTCTATATCCTTGCATGTTTTCCTCCAAAAAGGCAAAAGGCAAAATTAACATTGAAAACATGTTAAAAGGATGTCTTAGTATGAATATGCAAAATACAGGTATTACCCAGAAGTGTGCCATTGTGTTCACTTCCATGGTTTTTTCTATAAGTGGATCTGGAGAATCAAGAAATCTTTTCCCAATTACAATACCAGCATTATTGATTAGAATGCTGACATCGCCAACTTCTTTTTTTACCTAAAACAAAACACATCAAGACAGTGTGCAATAAATACAAAACATTCTTTTCTTCATTCTTTAACATGAAAACTTAACAAACAGATATATTACACATTTAAATAACTTGAACTTATGCTTGTTATGGATCCAAACACCTCAGATTCTTGCAGTCTCACCTGATGCCTTTTTAAAGGTGAGCTCTCAAACAGATTTTCTTCAGATTTGTGGAGCCCAACAGCTCCACACAAGCTTCTGCTTTCAGCACCTCTGTTTCCAAGGACAAATGTTCCAAATAAGTCTTTAATGCAGAAAGCTTAACTAATACAACAAATATTTTGCTACAGTAAACACATCTTAAAACTAAAGAGCAGTTCTGGACTAGAATCTGGTACCCCAGAAATTAAGTTGGCTAAAAATACTATCTATACATTTAATTCAGTAAGAGGAAGTATGGTTTTCACTTTCGCTCCAGACTGAGAACATTCATGAACAGACTCATTTGAGAGAATAACTGTAGGCCAGCTGAAAGCAAGATACTGTGTCAACTCTCCAAAGGAGAATGAAAATATTTAATACAGAATTTGAAGTACAGGTCACTGATCTGAGCTATTTGGGAAAAATGAAATGGGTATAACAGTGAAGAATTAAAGAGTAATTTATCACCTATCCTTTATTCTAGCTTAATTTGCTCGTCTTCCTTAAACTCCCTCCAACCTTGTCTATTTTTTTAACTAAGCTTTAGGAGTTGGGTACTTCTGGAATAGGGACATCAGAAACAAATTTTAAGCTATAGGTTTTAATAGCCACAAGGCTGTCCTTCATCCTGTTGGTACAGGAAGGAAACAATAACCTGATACATGCAGAGCCTTGGGGTTTTCTTCCTACCAAAGTAACTTTTTCATGGTGCCTCTGTGTGGCTGATGAAGCACATAATAAAGATTAATATACATTTCATTTTGGCTTTAAGACTGTTTCATTGGGAGCGAAGTTTTCAAACACATCCTGCCCTGCCAGCATGAATTTAGTTCACCATAGTCTTGCAAAACTCCAAGTCTGCATGAAGTCGAATCAGCAGCAGAAGAAAAAGGACCTGGAACCATGCTGTCATATGCCTACAGAGGCTGATGCTGAACACCAAGAACCAAAGTCTAATATGATGCATGAAGTAAACAGTGGCACCAAGCATCACCTAATACTGAAGTCTTTTTGTAACTGCTGAGATTATATGATTCTACACAATCAGCAGGACATGCCATTTCTGAAATAATGGTAGTAGGGCGTTTTCTTCTATGCAGATCAGCATTCAACCTTCTGAACTGCTGACAGAAGGTTTTAAGTGAGGGACCTTGCACTGGACCCTACTACAACTTCTTTCTTCCTGCCTAGCTCTGTTTGCATCATCCTGAACCCATGTCACACAGATCTACACCCTGTTCTCTTCTTCAAATTGGGCCAGCATGGCTCAATCACTGATTTTCTCCATGAGCCCAGAGAGTTTGCCCTCAATTCAAGTCCTCAAAACTAATGGTTAATTTTAATCTGCTTCATTCCAGTATCCTTCACAAGATTCCTTCTCCAGTTCTTCCAGTTCAGCATGAAGCATAGCTACAGGCCTGGTGTAACAGAGCTGCAAGGGGGACCAAGGCTGATCAGCATTATTGGAATGAAAAACCAACAGCACCAGACTCTAACAGGCTGCAATTCATGCACAAGCTTCACATATCAGAAAGCTTATCATAGTAACTTTTGCACAGTTAGAAAAAGACAGAAGGCTGGAGCTTCTTAAAGTGCATCAAAACATTATTTCAGCCAACAGATGTTCCTGAAGACAGCTGAATTTTTATTTTTTTTTAATCATCCCCAGGCAACAATCATTGTGGAAACCTCTTAGTTCAACAGTTAAGTTCTGCAAATTTTAAGTGTATGAGAACAGGTTCTTACACTTGAAACTGTTTAACAATTTTAGGTTTTGGCAATACTGCTAGTCTGCCCAAATTATCCAACCACATGCTGTGTTTATGAAGCTCTTCAGAAACGAAAGAAGTATTTAAGACATCAAGATACATTTATTAATTCAGATAAAGTAAGTCTGCAAAAATCTCTTCACAGCAATGGAATGATTCAAAAATTGCCTAAGCAGTTAATCCTTTTTACAATGTATGGCCTTTTGGTAAAAGGCTGTCAGAACTTGAAATACTGCTTTAGCTTCAATAAATTGATTTTCCGCACTTCACGATTAAGGGCCTGCTCAGTAATTGAATGAATGAGAAGCTACCCAGTTAAAATGAGCTACTGAAAAAGAGACCTGGCTCTTTTTATTTTTTAAGGAATAGAGATACACAAGTCAACTCTAAAAAACAGAATTCTTGAAATAGATAGGAAGCACAATACACTCAGAATGAATTAACTTTAATTAATCTCTTGCTTCGAATCCACTAGAAAACTTAATCATGCATCTTACATCCATGCTTGCACTGATCTTAGAATAATGTCAAAGCTACAAATAAGACACTTTACCTGGTCAGCTACTCTGTAGATATCCTGTCTTTTGCTACAGTCACAGATGTAAGAGTGTACTCTTCCTGCTCCATTTTCTCTGGCCAGTTTAACTGTGTAGTTGAGTCCCTCTTGATTAATATCCCAGAGGACCACTGTGGCTCCAAGGCTGGCAAACTTTATTGCTAAGAGTCTTCCAAGACCACTTCCTGCTCCTGTTATTAATACAATTTCACCACTAACATTCTTCTTCCGTCCAGGAACAACCAAGAACACCAGCGACTCCAGTAAGTAATAAATAAGAAGTACAATGAATTTTAATGTTTCCAGGAAGAAGTTCATCTTCAGGCTATTTCTTCAGATACCTAGTAAAAAACTCAAAACATTTACCAGATAGGGTAAACCATAGAGAAAATGCAAACATCAACATTGCTAAAACATTTTCATATCCATTCTAAATATTTTCTCTAATCTGCTTTTGAGTGATGTTTCCAAAAAAAAAGCCACCTGCATATCTAATCCATTTGTCCTGTTTCTGTCTCATTTCCAGGTTGCTTCCACTTTCCTCCAGGATGCAGTATACAATTCATTTACCATTCAGCAGCAGTAGGAAACACCTGCACTCATCTGCTTTAAAAATTCCCCATCCCTCATGCCATGGGTTTCATTCTCTGCTCTGACAGAATGTAGACAAAAATCTGAAATAAATAAATGCATACTACTACTAATAAAAAATCTGCCCACTGAGCATCTTAAACAGAAATGCATGACAATTACAAATCAAAACTTATGGTTTGATCAAAGAACTTTAGTGCTCACGAATGAGTACCATAGGTAAGGAAAAATTCTGCTTTTAGGACATCAACCTTTTTTTACTTTGTAGGCACTCCTTGTCACCATGAAATTGTATGCAGAACAAGTCAGAGTCCCAATTGTGCTAAAAAATCATAAGGAGCTTCAGAAGACAATATGCTTATACATCTCCAAAGCACACTAGGTCAGTAACTGTCTGTCACTACTGACTTTTCAGCTACCTGTACTACCATTACTGAAGAGAGCCTGCTTTTGCAGTTGAACACAGCTCTTTAAGAATGCACTGCAAAGCTGTTGAGTTTCTTCTCTTCACCTCCCTGCATTAAACAAATGTCATAGGCTTGAATCATGCTATCTCAGGTATGTGTCAAAATCTGTACACATCCCAGTAATGCTGACACCAAACAGGCCCTTAAATCCTTGGATGAATGTTATTTTATTTCCCAGTATACAAAAGCTATGCAAGAAATTCATCCTTGGTCAAAACAGATTTTAATCCTTGACTAATAACATTATGAAACAATAACACCTTCTTTCTCAGCTAAAGGTAGAGCACACTGGCACTTACACTTCAACCTTTAGCACTACATGCCCAGTCTGATTACATCTCTTAGTTAACTTTGCTATCTGTCTGTATAGGTAATCGTGTTTGACAAGTGCCAGGAGATAAGTCACTTAGGTCTCTGCTACTCTGAGCAAAGTTCAGTAAATTTAGCATGTGAACATACACGTGTCACCACGAGTCTCAGGTTTTTTACATGGGAAACTAGGCTGCTCTTGAAAAGAAACTGCTCTCTTGAAAAGAAACTAGAGCAGAGCTAGTTATTTCAGTAAGTTTTCTGGCAGAAAACATTGGGACATCTTAAAGCTGTTCTGATAACAGAAAAACATTTGCCAAAGACATAGTGGGTAGAAAAATAAGTTCTTTCTGGCAAAGTCATCGGGTGAATGCTTTCTATTGAGTACTTTCTAATCCCCACTCTCATTAAAATGTGACAAAATGTGCGCAGAGTCAGTAGCACCAGTAAGAAACGAAACAAATATCAAAACAGCAGTGGAACATTTTTCTAGAGCCAATATTGGCATTTCCTGTAATAGGCTCTCTTATCTATAGAGCTATCACAGTTCTAAGCAAAAATAGAGGTACAAAGGAAAAATGTTATTAAATTTCATGTACATAAAAAGTACAAGTTTTTGGAAGCACAAGTTCTTTGTTGAGCTTAAAACAGATGCAACAAGTCTTTAAAATTAATGCAGTTGATGAATTTAACTTGATTGCACTAATTTAATGCACTTAACATAAAACCCTCTGTC
>VZSR01001685.1:18898961-18917981 GCA_013398615.1 Brachypodius melanocephalos
ATCCGACAACCCTCCATTTGCATGAAAGGGGACTGGTATCTCTGGCATAGATAAGGATGTTAAAGTTAATCCCTATCACAAACCAAGCCAGGCAATTGCCTTCGGAGGCAATACACAATTTGACCTAAACACAGTTTAAAATTTATGACAGTAATTCTTTAAGTAAAATATTCATAATATTAGGCTTGTATAGGTCAGAGCCACATTAGATCTTTCAGAAAAGTATGATTTTCATTTAATGAAGTTGAGTTGTTTATGCTTACAGACCACAAGAGACTTCCTGTTAGAAGACCAACTCTGCATCCTTCAATGAGATGCTTAATTTCCATGGACACATCTCTGCCCTAACCCAGATCTGACTGGGCCTCCACCCTCATTCAGTGCATTAGTATTGCTAATTATATTGCTAATTAATTAGTATTGCTACTGTAACCAAGCATATCCATACAGACAATGAAATTTGCCACTCAGCCGGTTTGGGCTTATCAACTAAAGTGAGCAGGGATGTATTTACAGGTGAATTAAACAAGAGGGCCTTTGGTGTAAGATCTCAGATTATTTTCGATGCCTTGTGTTGTTTTTTAGCATGCCTATGTCCACGCAGACACAAGTGTGGAGGGCTTTTATGTGGTAGAGAAGTATCAGGCGTTCTACAATGTTTTATCAGACAGATTTTAAGTGCAGATAACTTGTCCAGCAAAGGCTTTTTGGTACGTGTGCCAACGCTCACCACCGACAGGCTCTTGCAGACCTGACAGGGTCTTAAAGACCATCACTGCTCGCGAATCACAAGGGCAGGATAGAGGCTGGCAACTGAACCACCTTTGCTAGTCGAAGGACTAAAGGTTGATCGCGCAATCACTCTGGCAAGGATGAATTCTTCTCACTCTACTGGGAGAGTTGCGATGCCACAAAAAATATAGCAGTTCTGTAGCCAAAGCTGCCCAAGTGTAGCGGCAAATTCCTCAGCCCCTGGAGGATGCTGGATAACCTTACTGTCACTTGGCACAGCGCGCCTACCAACGCAATCAGCATCGTAAGAAAGCCCAGGAGCGGCGTTCAGCTGCAGTGACCGGCCCACCACCCCCCTCAGGCCGCCTCCCCTGGACGTGCCGCTCCCCGCAGCGCCCGGCTGCCCACGGCCCTCGATCCTCCTACCTGCACACTTTGTGCCGTCCCCCGGCGCCCGCCCGGCCACAACGCCCCAGCACCGGGGGTACCTTCGCCTGCCGGCCTGGAGGACAGTGAGAGCACCCCCTCCTCCCAGCGTGGCGCTGCGGCTCTGGGGCGAGCGGGTGAGAGCGCTGCGGAGGAGCAGGCAGCAGAGCAGGGCGGAGCGGAGCAGCCCTGCCTTTATCGGGCACCCCGCCCCAGCGCGGGGCTGAGCGGATGCTAGGGGGCGGGACGGGACGAGGCGGGACGGCACGGGACGGTATGCCCGATGTCGGCTCCACAGCGGCAGAACGCCGGGCTGAGGGCTGCCGCGGCGCTGTCCGCGCTCCGCCCGGGGCTGCCGGGGGCAGGGGAGTGGGCCCAGCACAGAGCTGCAGGGTCCTCCTCGGAAAGGAGAGCTGCGGCCCCGGGAGGCCGTGAGGACTCTTAGCCCCCCGGGCTCTTCGCTGAGGCTGGAATAGGGTCAAAAGCTCAAAGGACGGAGGAGTTTGTTGGACGGAGGCCCTCGGGACAACTCCCGAACTCCCCAGCACTTTCCTTGGGTGGTTGTTGTTGTTTGTTGAGGTTGTGGTGGTTTTTTGTGTTTTGGGTTTTTTTTGTGGTTTGTTTTGTTTTTTAAAAAAGGTATTTATACACATGAGATGGTTATCACTCCGTGCTGAGACCTGCACCTGAGGCGTGGCTGATGTAAAGAGGTCACCTGGCCTGTGTGAAGCCGTGCTGCGTGGAAGGGGTTTCACCCAGCGTGTGCGTGACTCTTTCAAGGTGGCGTCCTTTTGAGGGAGTGAACGACACTTCAGCTTAAAAAATGTGTCCTGGCTGTACCCAGACTGGAGTCATGGATTTGCTAATTCAGTGAAATGCTCTTCATTTACTGCTATATATACACAAGTCCCTTAGGGCAGCATTGTTTTGGAGGGTTTTTCTAACCATATGCTCATCCTTAAGCAGCAGAACTCTGAAACTCTAAGTTACTGAACATTCACAACTTCACGGAAGGTTTGTATGATGACAGAATGCTTAGTACCACCAGAAAAAATATGACTGAAGGCATTTGCTTGGCAAATCATTTTCATGATGGTTAATATGCCGGCTTTCCAGTATTATTGTATTAAAGCAGTATATTCAGGAGGATAATGATAGTCAAACAGTGACACTGGCTGCTGCTTTCTCTTTGTGGATTGTATTGTTTTAAGTGGCTCACTTAAAACAAGAAAGTGTAAAAAACCCATCCCATTTATTTAATTTTAAAAAGGTTTAAATATGTGCTTTGCACTAATACTTGGAAATTAGTAGCATTTAACATTGAGAGTGACCTTATGATTGGAGTTGGAGGCTAGAAGGTGGGAGACACATCCCCTTTCCCCACCCTGTATGAAGATTTTGGGCATGTGAGGAACTTGCTGAAACAAAATTCACCAGATAGCTTCACTTCACTAGTGTACATTATGAAAAACTAAAACTAGGTTTTAGAGAAGCCATTTTTAAGACTGCCAGATCTTTCACAGTCTTGTGTCAGAGAAGACACAAGTGGAATCATTACTCTTGATTCTACTCTAGAAATGAAACTACTCTAATTTGTATCAGATGAGGATGCCTCCCTCCTGCCACATGTTACTTTTGGACTGATTTTTGAGTGCTGTCAGAATTCCAGGAGTGTGGAATTGGGACTGGTGGTGTTTGTTTTGTGTAACATCCCACTGAATGTCTTCAAAGGAACCCAAGGTCATTCAAGTTGTAAGAACATGTTTGAGGAACTTTGTGAGTGCTGTCACTTCTTCTTCTCTGTAGTACTTATGCCATACAAGTGTGCTCCTAGTCTGTAGCCTTTTTTTACTGAGGGCTGTATTGTATTTTGGCCTGCCTTAACTTCAAGAAAACACTTTGCATCTGTTGTTGGGTAGATATTGGCACCTCTGCTGGAACAGTACCCAGTAGCACACTAGAGTGCTGTTTATGCTTCATGTGAATCTGTGGTAGATGTTTTATTATATTCACTTGCCTTCACCATCACTTAATTATAGATGTATCACAAGATGCATGGATAAACCAAATAGATAGTTAAGGTTGGTCAAGCTGGATAAAAGCAATTACATGGAGGTTAGCATCCTCGCTTTAGAGTAAAAAGACAAACAAGAATATTCTGTCATGCTGTTGGAGCCATATTCTCTTAAAAGCTCTCATATAATTTCTTTTTTTTTCAATCAGAACACTCAAATTGCAATAAATATTTTGATATTAAAGCATCAGTTATCCCCTATGTACCACACTTGTTGAAGTGGAATAATGTCATATGCTTGTAAACAGTCTGATCTTCCTGCTCTTCATGCTTACTGTAGAATTCTAAAATGACCACATTGTGCTCTTCAATGTCTTCACAAGGGGCAGTGGAGGGGCAGAGGGGCAGGTACTGATCTCTTCACTCTCATCACGATTCAAGGAAAACAGCATGAATCTGAGTCAGGAGAGGTCTAGGCTAGATCTCAGGAAAAGATTTTTCACCCAGATGGTGGCTGAACACTGGAAAAGGCTCCCCAGAGAAGTGGTCACAGCACCAAGCTCAAGAAGCATTTGGACAATGCTCTCGAGCACATAGTGTGACTCTTGTAGTCTCCTGTGCAGGGCCAAGAGTTGGACTTGATGATCCTGATGGGTCCCTTCCAACTCAGTGTATTCCATAATTCTGTGGTAAGTTTTCATTGGCAGTATCAGCTGCTTTAGCAATTGTAGGTATGTCACTGCAATTGCAGCCTACACAGACTTGTCCTTAGTCACATATTGCAACTTCTAAGAGAGGAGTGAATCTTCATAGAAACCCTAGTGTCTTGCTCATAGAAGTCAGATGTCTCCTGTGTTGCCTCTGAAGGAAACAGGGCAAACACCACTTGGCCGGAGTTCCTCAAAATTGACTTTTTTATTCCTGCAGAAGAAAAACAGCTGGGGCAAAGGAGATTCCAGTCAAGAGGAAGCATTATCATCCAGAACAACAGGAGGCTAAGTGACATTCTGAATTTTCATTTACTATGTGCATTTCCTTTGAGTGATATTTACCATCTAACGGAGGTTTATGGAATTCCAGTTCCCTTTATTAGCAGATTTGAAAATACAGGAATTGTAAAAGTGACAAACTATTACCCACTGGTGCCCCAGTCATTCTGGGAAAAGTGCCAAGTCCTCTTTAGTGAGGATGAGGGGGTGAGCTGTGCTGCATTAACATCTGTTCAAAGTATTTATGAACTACATAGCAGCTTTGGTGTTCCTCAAACATCAGGAGAGGGCCAAATTCTCATTGGAAGAGGAATATGCCAGCACTAAGTATCACCATGACTTAGCCACTGGATGCTCAGGTCTCATTGTTCACTGCCTGTTAAGATGTGTTTACAATGTCAGGACCTGAGAGATTGTTTTTAACTCCCCATGCATTTTCAGCAGTGAAGCTCACCAGAAGAAGAAAATGTGATCATATGGGCCAGCTTTGTGATGAAATTTATCATATATACACACAGCACAGAGGAATGTGTGGCAAGAGGAGTGAAAGCTTGCCAAACTTCACTGGGGCTCTCGTGCCATAAGAAAATGTGGTATGGGTGCTCTTGCCTCTAGCCATGGCAACAGATAGTATTATACACAGGGTGTGAAATTATGTTCTTTACCCATACAGGAATGTCTGTTATGTCAGTCTGGTAATCAGGCAGTGTTGGCTGAGCTCTCATCTGCCTCCAGAGTTAACCCACTTGATTCGAACAGCGAGATGAATTTTAAAAAAAGGGTGCATTCTAGTGTGATGCAGGAATGTTACAGCATATGCTCAAATATTAAGTATGTATCCATGAGCTGTTAGAAAGCAGCTTTGTTTAGCAGTGTGTGTTTTCTGATCGTGCACTAGGATTTTATTTGCCAATGTGTAAGCTGTAACACTGATGCAAAATAAACACAGATAATCAGTCAACTGCCACAATCAGCTGCAAAGAGACTGCTGCTGTTTGCTCAGAGCTTTTGCATGCCCCTCTACATGCCCATGGTATGTTCTTATTAGCGTGCTTACTTTCTAGAGTACCTGCCTGTACGGCAGGAGGAGATGTCCCACATGAGATTTTTCTCCTTCATGAAAAAAAAAATAAAATTGTGAATAGTTACTGAAGGAGTCTGGGCTAAAACATCATTTACGATGTACAGGCTGTCATGATGGATTTAAAGGGAGAAGCTGAAAAAAAAAGGTAATTCATAATTCTTGCTGAATAGTAAAGAGAGTGAGACAGTTTCCTACCATTTGGGACTTGGAGAAAATGCTTCCTAATAAAGAGTAACACAAGGTTTCTGACATGGAAAAATTAGAGACACTGTAGGGAAGCCAAACCAGCAAAAAAGGCTGGAGGTCTGGGAAATGAGGCAGCAAGGCTGATATCCAGTTAACAGAAAGAAAATTTAGCAAGGTTTTAATTTATTAATTGAATATATAGGAAAGCAGTGGGTTGGAGAGTGTGTTCTAGTACAGGAATACGTAGGGATTGGAGGAGAACACAGACTGGAAACAGCAGGGTATAACCAAAGAACTAATTTAAACCTCCATGTGTTGGAGGGAAGACTCCAATGGTGGCAGTCACGAATATCTCATCTGGGCTTGCAGATCTGTGGCCTGATGGAAAGCCAGGGCAGCCTTACATGCAGGCTAGAAATAAAGATAAATGCTAGGGGGAGAAGGAAATTAATAATGGTTTGTGCCAGACCTAATCTTAATTTCTCCGCTTTTCCTTTTTTTCAAGTTCTGTTGCTTTTTGTCTTTTTAAAGATGTTAAAGTAGCCTGGGGAGAGTGAGGTGCAGTTTCTAGTGTATTCTAATGCACTCTGTAACGTGTGGCCACTAATTCTCTGAGTGTTCAGCTTCATTCCCTATCTTTATCTCTGTAAACTCCTAAAGAAGATGGGAGTTTCCAGCTCTGGACCACACCTTCTAGGGTATCAGCTGATATGACTATTAAGGATCAGGATTTTTGCCTATTCTCATGTAATTGCCTCTTAGTTAGACAGAAAGTACCCTCTGTCCCTCAGTAAAACTTTTTGAGTGCCAGAATGCATGTGCATGTGCCAGTGCATGTCTTGTGATGGTTGATTTTGGCTTGCTGTGTATTTCTCAAAAGTTGAGATAATGCTGCTAATGTCTGTGAAGAAAATAAAGGCTGATACATTCCTCTGCATTGTTGGCCTGCAAATTGGAAAAAAATGCTATGAAAGGAAAAATTGCTCATATTTTTATGCTAACTTTTATGTCCATGATAGCATACTTAGCTGCCAGCTGCAATGACATTAACCCTTAAGTCTCTGCTACCTGCAAAATCACAGCACTGTTTTGCTTTTGCATTTTAACTTGCCTTTTTCTCTACAATTTCTAAGTTATTAGGGTCTTCAGCTACAGAGGAAATCCAGACATAAACATTTTGGTGAAACCGTTTTCTCAGAGAACATATAAATTCATGAACATTGAGCATGAATTATTTACAGTTTACTGGCTTGGGCAAGGTTTCACTGTGCTCTCCTGGTTACTTAAAAAGAGCCTCAAACCTGCTACCTTTGGAGTGATCCAGCTGATTTCTGAGGGACCAGAGATTAAATCACCTCTGCTTTCCCAGGTTTGATTGAAACTTAAATGTCACTCTCCCTCATCTGCAAATCTGGATTTCTGTGGTCTACTTAATAGTCCACTTAATATTTACGCTGAACAACTCCCCAAAAGAAGCTAAAAGTGTACAGGCCTGATTTCCACATGGTGGTTCTAGATGTGCCTCAGTGCTACACACTTGTGCTGCATGGCACACATGACACAACATGCTGTGCAAACTGCTGTTTCCGTCATGTAAAATTCTGATCTAAACTAGGGAGATGATTTGTATTCAGGGCTTTGAGGTCTTGAGTACTAAGGAGTCTATTGACCTATGCAGTACTCTGTAGCTTAGAAAGTTAGAGAGTATAAGGAAAAAGACATTTCAAATCTTAAAGCAGGTGGAAAAATCCTGTCTAGCTCTTTTAGTCACACTTCTCAACCCTTTTTAAAGTTGTACTACATTTTGTTGTATTTTATCACTATACTTACACTTTGATGATTTTATTACATCCATTTGCCTACACATTTGAAATGCATCCTGCATTTGTTAATACATTTTCACTACAATAAACTGTTCTATCTTTGAGTATTATATATAAGATTCTTGTTTTAAAACTCACTGTTGTCCAATTTCATCTCTGATTGTAATGCCTGTGGCTGGCTATTGAAGGATTAAGCTGAGCATCATGTTGGTTCGTGGCAAAAGGCTGATGCATGTGATACCACAGCAGCACAAAGTGGTATGACAAAAAAGTCTCAAGGAAGTCTATGAAGAAAGGAATCCTGTCCAGCAGATCTTTACTCTCAGCTAACCCTAAGGAAAAAAAAACTTATCACTGCTTTTGTAGTCCTTTCTCTTTCAATGTATTTTATACTAGAAATGGAGAAATTACAACTCTTTTTCCACAGCTGACTTTGAGTATCTATGGGAGATTTTGATTTTGTGATTCTTTTCCCCCAAGACATCACTTGCTAAGTGTGGAATTTCACCCACAGACATCCTATGAAATCATCTCAGTATCACAGAGGCAGAACTTTTCCCCCATTTTTGTTCCATTTGAATGCAGGATATTATCTGAGCACTCACAGTGTCACTTCTCACATATCTGAATATAAAGTAAGTCCCTTACATTTTTTGAAAGGTCTGTATTTCTCACTATTGCCCATTTAATTTCTGAAATATTTTCCTGTACTAGACTTGAAATCTGTAACATGTTAATTCCATAGCTGAAAGCCAAAGAAAGCCATTTTTAAAATGCTTCACTGTTGCCCATTTAATTTCCTGTGGTTAAAGGAGAGTTCCACCAACGTTATCTTTCTCAGCCTCCTTCCTGTTCCCTGAAAATTACACTTGGAGAAAACAAGACCACAAGACCACCTACTTTTAGACTGGATTTTGTTTCAAAATCTGTCAGGCTGAAAATTGCTTGCTTTTTACACCCAAATCAACGGTCTCTGAAGAAGGGAAGGAGTTTGGAAAGCATTGGGAAGTATATCAGAATAACATGCAAAGTGACATAATAATTTTTCAGGGAAGAAAGGATAAGAAAATACAAAGTAATAATCACACCACAATGAATCCATCTTCCATGCTAAGTGAGAACTAGCTCCCCTGCTTTCTACTCCCATCTCAGAAAAGATCTAGAGCAACTTGGAAGGTATGCCAAAGAGTGAACAGGCTGCCACACTGTGCAATAGCTTTTGCCTAAGAGACATTTCAACAGCTTGGAAGAATTGAGAGGTGTGACAGAGGAATATAACACCTCAAATGATGAGGATGAACTAAATGATTATTCAATTTCTCACAATAAACAAGTAGGACTGTCATCCTCGAGGTGTAAATGAAGGAAAAGAAACTGTGCTTTCCCTCTACACTCTTAGTCCTGGAAATCAGACTGACTTTCACAGTGAAAATTACAATTATTTTATGCAGGTTGATTATAAAATGAATACATACACAAGAAAAGTGTATTAAAACCCAGTGTTTTTAGTGATTGCCTACTAGAAGTCTCATCTGAGATTCAACAGTCTTTTATATATGTATGTAGTAAGTATTGGACACTTTGCAAAGTGATTGTGCAGAATGGTCTTACTGCTCAGAGCACCAGTTTAAAGGAAGAAGTGTTTCATATCAGAAAGCTAAATTACACAGCGGATCTGACAGGTCTGATACCTACACAGCACTGGCAGCAACATTGTTCATTGCAGAACAGGGATACTGTGTTAGTCAAACATCTATTTAACTTTGTATTTTACTCCTCATGCAGCCAGCAGCATGTACTTAGGCAAACAGTGTAAGAACAGGGAAAGCAAACAAGTGCTCTTTCAGTGCACATGGACGCATTCAGTCAGGGACTTCCTAAGCCACAGAAAAGAGTTTTGCATTTAATGTTCCCAATGGATAAATGGAGAAAATATAACTGACATGCTTGTGCATTACAGCAGCTTATGGAATAATTATGGAAATGTTGCTTTTATGCCTTTTGATCTCTGGATAATGTCTGTGAACTTTCCCTTAGGAAAAAGACCTCTTGTATGTAAGGTGCATGTTTTTGGTTTGTCCATGTTAGTATGTTATGCACCTACAAAGTCTTGGGGTTTTATCTCACTCATCTGCCCTTGTAAGCATTAGATAATAAGCCCATAATATTTCTATTGTGCAATTAGAGGAATTGCACAATATAAATTAATTATTAATTTATATTAAATTATTAATTATTGAAGGTACCACTGAATTGGTATACAATGTACATCTGCCTGTTGCATTTTAAGCTGTGATCCATGGATTGTTTTATCTGTGGATCATGCCCAACAACTAACAACAATAACTAAAAAAGTAAGCCTCTTCTTACCAGGCTTAAATTTGCCATATGGAGACATGTAGCTCCACTTAAAATTTCTAGACATCTGAAAATGGAGACTGAAAAATGTATTAGGACAGGAAGGTCAGTAAGGAAATTAGGAAAAAGCTTTCCATCACGTCCAACAGAAACCTCAATTTTTAAAACTTTTTTTTAAAAAATTGCCTTTTTTTTTTTTTTTTTTTTTTTTTTTTAAATTGACAGGTCACCTGTAGTTCTTGAAGAAAAACTTTCTGAGCAAAGAAAATGCCCAGGCCAGCTTGGGCCCCAGTTTTCAGTTAGAAGCAACCAGAACCAAACCTGAGCTTTAAAGATTCTTTTCTTATTTTCACGTTGTCTGTATTTGTTTGTGTGCACTCCCAAATACTGGTGGGTACAGTTTTGTTTTACATGTTTATGTAACTTCATAGACTGCCTTTTTACATCTGGCATAACACAGGAAAACAAAACATTGGTCGGGAAGGTATGGCCAAAGAGATGGCCCAGATGCCAACCTCACATTCCTGGTCTTTCCTGGCGAGGTGTAAAGCCACAGGCTCACAGAGCCTGACTTTGCATTGGAAGGAATACCCACAAACAGTCCAAGCCCAGAGCCACCACGATCCTCCAACAGCTGTTAGTCCTCCAGGATGCCTGCGAAGTGATTATAGAAACCATAAGTTAAATAAATTATTTTAAAGTCCGACCTCTGAAGTGCCACAGCCGTGCAGAGGAAGGAACCGCTTCCCCCGTGGAACCACCTGGGAACCGGCTGGGCCCCCCCTCCGCCCCCACTGACTGCCGCTGCCGTTACCGCTCCCACTGGGAACTGAGGAAGAGGTGATGCTTTTTTTTAGGCTGCGGAGCTTCCCCCTTTCGGCTTGCACCCACAGTAAAAAAACCCCAAACAACCCTTCTCTTCCTGAGGCTCCGGAAAGCCAGGAGGCGAGGCACCGGCCCTCCCAGCAGCCCCAGGCGGGCCCGGCCGGTCCCCGCCCCGCGCTGCCGGGAAATGTAGTGCGGGCGGAGGCGGTGGCAGGGGCGGCCAGCGGGGCCCGGGGGCGGCAGTGGCGGAGCCAGAGTGCAGATCCCCGCCGTGGCCCTGCTCGCAGCCTCCTGGGGCGGGGGTTGGCGGCGGGGGAGCCCCGCAGCGGCGGCGGGAGCGGTTCGGGCCCTTGGTGCCACAAAATGGCACCTGCCGGCTCGGACGGGCGGGCGGCGAGCACGGCTCGGCTCAGTCCCTCAGGGCGATGGGCTCCGTTGCCGCAATGGTGGCACTTGAGCAACGAGGGTTGGTAGAGCAACAGGCACCTGATACAACAGCGTGGGTCCCGAGATGTTTTCTCTGGGCCTCGAGCTTAGGTGTGCCCCTGTGACGACGTTTCCATGGGTGGGAAACACACCCGCGTGCTTACATGCAAGCGGGTTTCTGCCCTGTGCTCATGTTTTGGTTGTGCCAGGTTTCAATGTTATGGGCTGCGTTTCAACCAGACCTGCTTCTTCATGTTACTAGATCTGTAATCTCTTTTCTGCATGTCTGTGATGCTAAAAGGTCAAGTCATCCACAATAACTGGCTTGCCTTGTCTTCCCATAACCTTTCCTTTGGTGGTGGTGTGCTCTCCTCTTTTGGGATCAGAAACACATCACAGTCTCTCCTTTAGGAGAATCCTATCTAGTTCCACTAGAGGAGGACCTTAGCCAACCCATATTTACTACATACTGTAATCCTATCAGCCTCCCAAGTATCACCTCTTTGACATTTGGATGCGTGTCATACACACACCTTTTTATGGCCAGATTCCTAGTTCTTCTCACCACTCCTTTTTTGTGCATTACGAACTTCAACACTCCTAAAACTCTGCAGTACTTCCTACTCGGCCAGCTGACCACTGTTTTATTCTTTCTACCCTCAACTATTCAATTTTGGTTTTATTTCATCTCTTTAAATCTTAAAAATCAATCCTTTACTTACAAGCTGCAACATTAAAATAGTGTCTATGTTTCAGTCATTCCCCATTGACCTCAGAAACCTAAGGAAAGACTTTCCACAGAGGAGGTTGCTCAGACACTTGACTATCAGGACACAGAAATGTGTAGATTATGAGAGGCTGCTAGCAGATCAGTTCCCCATACACCAAAGCCAGAAAACCTCTTAAGCATCAGGGATGTAAGAGTGGAGAACGCATTGTTAATGGCCACAGGTCTGTTTCTTTCTTTGTTCTGTGTTAGGTCTGGAAAGCAGGGACAGGAGAAGCTCTGGTGCACACACCAGAAGAAGAAGAAGCCTCATCTCTGAGGTAAAACAACAGTAGTCAAAGCCGGGATAGTGAAGCACATGGGAACGTGCTTTGCCAGCCAGGCTTACACAGGTTAGGAATGCAGTATAAGAGAGTTTCTGCTGCATGGGCCAGAACTGGAGCTAGTGGGGAGCAGGAGTGTTATACTGGCACCTATACTCCTTGACTTCTTTTCCTTGGCCCTGGGAAGGTACTGGCCTGAATAACACCAACTATGAACTAACCAAGTTACCCATTGTAACTTACTAAAAGATTGCTGTAAAGTGCAAAGATTCACAAGAAATTATGGTAGTATCTTGGCCACAGGCAGAACTCTTTCCAAACCCATATAAATAATGTCTGACTTAAATACTTTCTAGATCTTGCTGAATGTTCAAATATTTAGGTGTGTCTCCACAATTTGCCTGTGGAGATGTTTGTTGTCCACTTTTTCATCAGTTCTATTTTTGCTATATCTAACTACTGTAGGACTGTTTCTCTGTGTAATAAATTGTGAATGAAATTTGTTTCGGAAGCAAAGCATTCAAGAACAATTCACTCAGTGGGTTGCTGGTTTTGTTTGGGTGTTTGGTTGGTTGGTTTTGTTTCTTTTACAAAAAGAGACCTGTGTTTCTTTATCTGCCAGATATTTATTCTGTAGTCACGTTGTTAAAGTGTGATAGAAAATGAAACCCACTGGGGTTCATTTCATATACTTTCCTGTAAACATCCTTCATGTTTGGCAAACTTGCTTTGCATGTGGGAAATTGAACTGTAACCACTTTGAAACTAGATCATCTTTCAAATTTTTCCACTGAATTATTTGCTCCATAGAAAATTTTACAATACTCAACCTTATAAAATAATGTTTATAAAATAATAATAATAATAAACCTTCCGAGTGTCATAATTCAGATATAGTGGATGTTTGAAGAGGTGATGGCCACTAGATATTTCTGGAAATTACTGGACTGTTGCATGTACAAAGGTTGGTCCAGTACACAGTTTTCAGGTTTAATAGGTTAATATGATTCTCAAAACAATCTCATTTAAAAGTAGATATATTTATGCTAGTGTAGAGAAATTTCCTCTGTGTGTAATTTTAATATTACTGCTAAATCGCTATGACCTTGAAATCTTAAATGAAAAACGTATGCAATGAAGGGCATGCAACTCCTTGAACAGTTGAGCCAACAGCTGACTGTCCTGAACAGCTGAGTTCAAATCAGTGGTGCCTGGTTTTCAGATCTAATGCCCACACTAATCAGTCCTTCCAGTGGAGCCATAATTTTTCTCAGTGTTCTAGTCTTCTTTTCACTGGTGTCCCTTTGTAGAAAGTCCCTGAAGCAAATTTCTACCTTCATTTTGTGTCTCCTGTTTCTTCTTTATCACTGTATCCTGTGCACTTCTTGTGTGTCCTGCCAGCTCCTGTGAAGATGTGATGATGGATTCCTTCATTTGTTTAGGACCTGTAGCAACCACAGTAAAAGGTACACACCAAGATATTTGCTACATAATAAAATGACACCTTAATTTATTACCAAGAAAAATAGGACAACTGTAATAAGGAAGTCCTGGGATTTCATATTTGAGAAATTACATGCATATGGAATGAAGCAGGAATGATTGTAATCCTGCTGTGTTCAATCTTACCTAACCTCACTAAATTTCCAGTTGTTGATGACCATCTCTCAAGGCCTGAAAGATCTGGAGTTGAATGGACATCAGAGATAAGAAGGCTCAAAAGTAGAATATGAACTGGAACTCACTATAGGAAGAAGTCAAAAGGCCATCTTAGATTTTAAACAGTCAGTGTGTTGCTTCATACAGATAAGATAACTGTGTCATCAGCATGAACCTCATGAACTTCTCAAATTTGTCTATGTCTGTTCAGGTTTTGCTTTGTCTATTCTGTGACACTTAAAAGTACAATTTCAGGTCAAAACTAAAATGAAAACAATCTGCAGGATGTTATTTTCCACTATTCCATGACAGTTTCAATTTTTAAAAAATCATAAATAATTGTAATCATATTTCTTTTTATGGAAAGAAAAGATACATTGTTTGTACTCTACAGAATAGTTTGCATAGGTAAAATGCAAGCTTGTTAGGCTTAGGACTAAGTTTACATCTCACTATAACACCATCCATAAGCTCTTAAACCAGAAAAACAGGACCAACACTGCATCAAAGACTCATGATAGATAAGCTGTCTTAGTTTTCCTGAACCTGATGGTTACATGATAGAAGACAGGATTGCATCCAGAAGGGTGAGGAAGAAGTGGCTGACCTTGTGATTTAAAAGTCTTGGCCATTAGCTCAATAGTCCTGCAGGTTTCACCACAGAAAAAATATTACTACATTGTCAAAATTGTTTTGTAATATCTCATGCTCTTTTAGGATGTGCCTTTCAATAACATTCTGATCCTTAAAAACTAGAGTATGGAATCAAGGTACATGCTAATGTAACCTTAGCTCTTCCTCATTGAACAGGTGATAATCAGTTGGAGTTGCCTGATGCTCTCCCCACCTTTAGATGATGCTGAATTGAGGGGTTAGAGGATTAGCTGGAGCAGCTTGAGAAAGCTGTTAATTAGATGTGAGATGATTTGTCCTTCAGTACAGGATGGACAGTGAAGCCTCTCTTCTGGACCCTTTCCAAAGGTGATCACAAAGTTGATTAGAAGAAGGGAACACCTCTCCTATGAGGAAAGGCTGAGAGAGTTGGAGTTGTTCAACCTGGAGAAGAGAAGGTTCCAGGGAGACCTTACTGCAGACTTTGAATATTTAAGTAGCAATTGTAAAATAGATGGGGACAAACTGCTTAGCAGGGCCTGTTATGATAGAAGGAGGTGCAAAAATTTTAAACTGAAGGAGGGTACATTCAGAGTAGATATAAGGAAGAAATTTTATTACAATGAGGATGGTGAAACACTGAAATAAGTTGCCCAGAGTGGTGGTAGATGCCAAGTCCCTGGAAACATGCAGGTAGGATGGGGCTCTGAGAACCGTATCTATTTAGAGAGGTCCCTGCTCATTGCAGGGGAGTTGGACTATGTGACTTTTAAAAGCCCCTTATAACCCAAACTATTTCATGATTCTATGATCCACCCCATTTATATGATCAAAAGAAGACAAGAGATTCCCAAGATTCTCTAAGTGATCCAGAGTGGCCAGAGCCAAGTTTTATATCATGTATCAGTGGTGAATTCCTGTGTTTTTATCAGGATTGCTGTGTTGTAGGGGTCCATGGTAGGCCTATGAAAGGATAATTTTGTGTAAGGGTTGGTGTGGCTGAGAACAAAATAACAGTTTATAAAGTTTAACAGGGTCAATTCTGAGCACGAGACTAGAAGTTTGAGTGCACAGCTGTGCAGGAAGCTTGGTTTAATATGTCTCATGTAGACATGTGCTTAGATTTAGCAATGAGGTGGAATATCAGAGTTATCAGAGCCTCAATTCTAGAACAATATCTTCACAGGCAAAATATACAAATGTTAATTAAACTACAGATGCTCAAAGAGAGCAGGGTTTAAGTGATTTTGGCAAGTATCTTAACTCATTATTGCTTATCTTCAAAAGTGAGTGACGATGAACGCGGTGCATGGTTGGTGTATGATCCTGTTCTTAGCCTCCCTCTTCCTGTACCCTGCTCTGTAGGAGAAGTCTAAATGGTCGTACTTCAGAATAGCTAAACTATGTTGGGGTCAGTGAGAGAAACAAAAAAATTGGTTTGACTGCCATATCCCTGCTGCATATTGGGGACATCATTCTCCTTTCCACTTATCTGCTCACTTTTCCCCCAAAGACACCAGCTTTGTGCCAGACAGCATTCCAAGCTTACCCTCCTTAATTCCTGTTGAAGTCTTGTAGGTGGCAATGCAAGTATGTAAAAAGGTGGTGCTTTCCGTCTCACATTTTCTGTTGCTGGACACACCATAAATGTCAGTTTATGAGGTTCAGGAGTTCTGGGTTACCTGAGGTATCTGATGTGCCAGGAGGCACCTTTTTATAATGGTGAGATTAGCTTCGTTGTTTTTCTTTGGAAAGAAAAGTGTGAGACTCATCTTATGTTCAGCCTAGTGAATTTATACCAAGATCTGATTGAGACAGTGAATGCATTGCAGCAATTAAATCACTATGTTGATCAGGATGGATCAGTGCCTTGGGTGGAAGATGAGCCCAGGTCATCGACTCCTCAGTAGTTTATGCACAGGACTGGTATGTTAACAAAGAGCTTGTGATTGCTGTAGTCACCCAAATCATGTATAACCACATGATTAAAAGAAATAAGAGGTCAAGATTTTCTGGCAGCAGCTTCTGGAAGGAGCAGAGCTGAGATCTGCAATTTGCTTGTAAGAGCTTTATTTGTCTGTAGTGAAGAGATTTATTTAAATCTCATGAAAGTGGAATGTGCTGCAGTTTTGCCCTTCCCAGTCTGAGGGTTAAATTTGCATTTCCTTCGATGTCTCTCCAGCTAACATGAAAATAACTTCCATGTGTTACTTTTCTCCTTTAAAATAGTTGGAGTTCCTTCAAAATTATGTTTGGTATTCAAAATATACCCCCAAACTACAATTATCCCCAAGCACTTGAATGTAGTTTTAATTTCTTTATTTCAGTGTGTTCTTGAGAGCTACAAGACCTACTCTGTTCTTTCCTCAGTGCTAAAAACAGCGGTATGCCAATGTACAACCATTGTCTTAAACTCCCAACACCTTTCTGAATTTTAGTTTAAATAGGCTCTTTCATGTTTCTGTTAATAGACAAAGAAATGCGGAGTGAGGTCAAGTTCATTTGTAGGGAGCAGAGTGAAACCTGTTTTTTGGTATGTGTTGAGACCCCAGGACCCTCGTCTCATGAGTCTGGTTTCTGACCACAATGACACATTACTAACCAAGATGTCTCCGCCAGTGATATCATCAGGAACATTTGGCAGAATGGCATAGAAGTTACATTTCCTTACTTTTTGTGAAGAGTTGTAGGAGAGAAGAGAGTTGAACTGAGAGAAATGTGGGAAGAGTTGAGTCATTGCCTGCTCAGAGGCAGCCAATGCTTGGCCAGTCCTCCAGTGCTGTCTGAACAGGGTGCTCTCAGTCCCCAGCCAAACCGGCAGGAGCCGTGGAGAGGAGACTGAGCTGTGGAGAAGGGACATCAAGGGTGTGAACCAAATAGCCTCAGCTAGGCATGCAAGGATTGACTGAAGGTGTGGCAAGGTCCTGCCTTCATGGGGAAGAATTTGAAGGATTAGGAAGGGATATGAGAGAGTGGACGGGGTACTGTGATGGTATTGCTGGGGACATGAGGGGTGTTGTGGAGAGCCCATTAGTAGTGCTGCCCATGGAACAATTTGTGAGCTCTGATTACAGCTGAGAGAAAGAGATGAGAAGAAAACAAGGGTGGCAGAGAATAGTTCTGTTTTCTTTTGTGATGAAGTGGGATTTCAGTGGAGGGTGCAAGATCACATTTAGGACCAATAATACAGCTTTGCAGGCTCTTTCACCAAGAATGTTTTTGTTTCTTTGAAGATGAGATTACTAGATGTGACAGAGCTGTCTGTCTCCATGGTAGCAGAGCAGGCTATGGAGGGAACAAATGCAAACCCAAGTTTTCATTTTGGCTAATGTTGTTTTCTCAGGGCTTGCCTGCACTAGGACACTTTGGAATGTTAAAATGAAATAAATTACTGCACATGTGTTAAGTTGCACTAAACTTCTGTGTGGATGTTCTCAGTCATTGTAACTTAGGTCACCGTATCTTAGTCTACTCAAACAATAAAACTGCCCTTCTTCTAAATGAAAATGAAATAAAGCCTTGCTTACATACATCGTCTGGTTATTTGTCTTGACCAGACATTTTCCTTAGTGCCCCATATGAATGAAGCCTTAAGTGAGGACAGTACTGGAGTCACATTGTTGGGCAACAAAGGTCACAAGCTTAGCTGAAAGAGGTGTTAGGGTCTGGTAGGACCAGACATCATCTTCTCCTTAGGAAGCTCTTGTTACCACAAATCTAAAAATATCTCCTTCTTGATGCAGACACGCACATCTATTATAGGACATTTCAATCTGCCTTTTTGAAGAAGTTTATAGTGAGGCAATTCCGGAAATATTTGGAGGCTTCATATTTCCTTGATCCCCGCCAAATTGGTTTCAGGCCTCATTATGGTAGGGAAACTATAAGACTGTCTGTCTTATTAGCTTACTGGCAATTGTCAAAGACTGAGTTTACACATCAATCTATAAAAGTCAGGTCAGAAAATTTGAGGACTCCATCGTAGACAAATATACTTAATAGATAAAAATTTTTCTCAAAGACGTGGGCACTTCTTTCAGTGTGGGAAGTCCCAGTGAAAATGTCAACTGGTCTTGTGTGCAGGATGTACTACAGGATGCTTAACAAGGCAGACTAAATACAGAAACTTGTCAAAGTAAAATATTATGGAAGTGGCCTCACTAACTGGCAGAGCTCAGAATTTCCTATTTCGTGATAATGGGTAGCACATGAATTTCAATATGTCTTAAATACTTAAATGCAATAAATAAGATATCTAAGATGTTAAGATCAGTTTAAGAATTAATTTCATGCTTTTTGTATCAAAAGAACTTCTCTTTCTTTATGTGAAAGGGCATTCCCAAAGGAATGCTTATGTAGGTGATACCGTTGTTCATAGTTGGGGGCTGACTGATTTCAGAAGTCAGTTACATTCTGGAGATGGAGATGCAGGAGAACCACAATACTCAGCAGAAGTTCTTTGAAAGATCCAGAGCTGAAGACTCTACGGATTGCTGTATTTTTCAACCCATATGTCTGTCAGGACCTGGATAATACTCATATTCTCTAAAGAAAATGTTTCTCTAAGCCCCGAGGAAAATAAGGGATAAACACAGGAGATTCCAACGAAGATAAAATTGTTGCAATGAAAAAAGCAAGGCGAAATCACTGAAAGAAGAGTAAGGAAATAGATTATACACTGAGGCCACCTACTGGGTATTGTTGAATTAGCAGAACAAATGGTAGAAAAAAATGCAAATTCGGTTGGCAGGAGTCCAAAACAAAACAGGAAAACTATCTTGCTCTTGAAACCAAAAATAAACAAACAAACCAACAGCCCCCCGCCCAAAAAAAAAA
>VZSR01001685.1:18918081-19033504 GCA_013398615.1 Brachypodius melanocephalos
TTCCTTCCTTCCTTCCTTCCTTCCTTCCTTCCTTCCTTCTCAACTTTCTCTTTTGTAAAATCAAAGTGGGTTTTCATCAAGGAATCTAGGACACCATTTGTAAAACTACTAATTCTGTGTCTTTAAATTAGTCCTGTTCAAAACAAATAGTAGGGGATATTTATGATGATATGTTAGAAAAAGTACATTTGTATCTCTTGAAATGTGATACTAGAAATTATGACCCATGAAATTAAATACCCATGATATTCGCTTTAATTTATTCTTTACAATGAACTTAGTATCTGGATTTGTTAATGGCAATGCAAGGCAAAGTTGCTTTGGGAAGAAGGTGACAGTAAAATTTGCATTCTAGAGCTTCTTAGGCTTTGTAAAAAGGCATTGCTCTTATCTAATTCTGTTAAAATGAAATTTGTTTCTCAATTTTTGTATTTATTCTTTGGCTTTAAGATACCACTGTTTGTGAGCAAATTCAGCAGTCCAGGAAAGTCTTTGCACCTTAGAGATACCCATGCAGTCAAGGGAGTATGAACAACTCACACAATTTCAGCAATGCCTTCAGCAGGACTTTGTGTAAGTGTAGCCTGATGGTAAGACTGAAAGATTTATACAAGCTGAAGGTTCTCAGTCTTTTCTGTCACATCACTTGCAAAAATCTGTCTAAGAAGTGAACTGTTTTTTGGAAGATGGAATGCCATCATCAGAAGATACCTACTTTTAGGCACTTCTTAATTTCTTTTACTTTCCACAACCCTTTCCTCTGTTGGTATGGAAAAATGTGAATGACTAAAGAATGTATAGAAATTTGGCCACTGATTTCGGTACAAAAAAATCACCGTGCAACATAATCTAAGCAGAAAACTTTTTCTACCATCTGTATAGCAACTGATTATTATAAATGTCCTATGGTGACACCAGGTTTTAAAAGAATCAGGAGTGTCAGAGATGAACTTTGGTGTGTCAGAGGGTGAGGCAGAAGGAGGCAATGCTGTGTAGGTTTTGAGAAAATGGTTTTGAGTGGGATGACAAGGAAGTTACCTTCCATGCTGGCCCATTGCTGAATACATCAAGACAAAAAAAGGTGATGGAATCTAAATTCCATCAAGAAATTCCAAAAGAAATTGAACTGAACTTTGTGGAAAATGAGAAATTACAGCCTTTCTGACAGGGTTGGCCGAGGCCTGCCTGGTGAGATTGCCATAGGTAATGGCACTGGAGGGACCACAGTGAAACCCTTCCTTTCAGCCTGTATGCACAGGTCAGTCAGACGTGAAAAACTCAATTCAGCAGAAGAGCTTTCTATGTAGTAGGGCAAGAGACCAGCTGGTTTTCCTGGAAGAACCTGGAGAGTTTTGGCCACAGTTATTGTGATTTCTGCTTCTGGTTGTTTTGTAATTAAATAGAAGTGAAAAATACAGAGCTCAAGAACTTATTTCACAACTTAAATACAACAACACAGGCATGTTACAGACAGGACCATATTGGTGGAGAGAGAAGTCTGAATAAAACACATACTGTCTGGATAAATGATAAGGGAGAGACTCCATTTTCCACCCAGAGTATTGGAGCAGTGTCCTGTGCTTGCTGATGCTGAAACATCAGAATCAGGGAAAAGCACTGTCAAGGCTGAAAGTCTGCTGTGTGGTTTTCCAGGCATTTCACTGCAGATTTATGGTCGGTAAGCTTTGGCTTCTGAATTGCAGGGATGTATTCAATTTTTTTCCTGGCTTCAGTATGTTGCTGATCTTTTGTACACTATTTTTTCTTCAGAAAAGTTTCCAGTTCCTAGTGAATGGATTATGTATTTAAGTTATTCTGTTTTCTTCCCTGCTGAAAACAATATGCGGGTCTTTGACTGGTCTGCAAAGAGCAAGTCTACCTTTCATCATATGTGTTACTTGGTATTTTCTGGAATCAATTATCAGTGTGATAATGTAGTTAAAGCCTCATAAAGTATATTCAAATACACTCACAACATCAATGAGTGGCTTTTATCCGTTTGAAATAGGTGAAGCACACATTGTCATGTCAGAGAACAACTATCTGATATCTCATAAGGAGGCTAGCAATTTGTACAGTTTGAAAATATCCCACTTCACACAGCTTATGTGGTAAATTCATTCTTTGTTTAAAAAGACAGTAGTAGAGCTGGATTAATATATTCCATGGAAAATCTTCAGAAACTTGGGAACTATACCTTGAAAATGCAAGTAGTATTGAATAAAAGTAATGCAGACACTTATGCACCAAAGTTTACCATCTAAAATATCTCAAATTACTGTTGTGGGTTAGAACTCCACTATTAGTGTTTGCATTTGATTCATTGTATGTCAAAAATATTCATGTTTTAGTTGAGACATAATTTTCAGCACTGAAATATAGCATTTCCATGTCAAATATAAAGACTTTTCATGAAATAAGATTTTATTTTGTCTAGTTGTCTTTGATATCACCTGTAATGTGTTGGCTCTAAGATTCAGTCAGTTTAAAAAAAAACGAAGTGTTGATGGAATCAAAAGCTTTTCCCTGATATGAACTTCCTAAAATGTACTTGTTAAAAGTAAACTTTTTAAAAATTAGAATTACCCTTTTTCCTCATGCCATTGGCATAAATATTTTTTCATAAAACTAGTACTGATTAGGCCAGCTTTCATGCACAAACCACAGAAACTCATTCCAAAACAGGTTATGCATTTAAAAGATGAATGTTGAGGTTGAAGTACTGGGTTTTTTTAAATTTAAAGAAGAATCCCATGCACAAGTAAATTCCAGTTGATTTATAACACACATTATAATAATGTGTATTTTTGGATTAACTGTCTTAAACTTCTTAGAGGAATGCTAGGATAGAAATAAAGCTGTTAAATATGTCTGATGTTATTCTATCTTGCCATGCACTCTGATGTGTATATGTATGTGAATATATAGAATTATGCTATATATGCATATATATAGCATAATGCTATATATGCACATGTATATAAAATAGCATGTGAGTGATCATGTCTTCCCAAGAAAATAAAATTCAGAGGTTCTGGTTTTAATGACACTGTTGAAGACCACTATTGGATCCCATTCATTGTTTGAATATGCAGTGGAAAAAGCAACCTGTCATTTTTTATAAACACAGAGACATGCTCCTCTATCAGCAAAGGCATACTTAAAAGATAAGTAGCAGTCCTGTTGCAAATTACCTGGCTGTTACAAGGGAAAAATAGGAGATCCAAATTTGGACCAAGATTTTGTTCTGGTGCACAATAAATCCACTTGCATATGGGTTACACTGGGAGGAGCATTGCCAGCAAATTGTGGGAAGTTTTTTTGCTCATCTAATAATAAGGTGCAATAACCACAAGACTGTGGCCTGAGATGTTCAGGATGGACATCATAGAAAACTTATTTTGCACTGGGACTGCAGCACTAGAGAGTGAGTCCAGAGAGATAGAGAAATCTCTTCCTGGCTTTCAGATACACAAAGCCCTGGTTCACCCTGTAGTGCTGAGTGGAAAGTTGGGTTAGAAACCCCCAGAGGTTGATGTGCATATGATTCTGTGATAAGTCTTATGAAAAAGAAATTTCTGCCTGCCTGAAATGAAAGCTGGCAAAGTTCAACTGTGCTTAGAACAGTCCATGAGTATTTTTCATGTGATTTAGGATTTATTCCAAACACAGTGACATCATTCACACAACTCTGGATTGTACAATGGTTACACAGAATCTCTGCTATCATTCTTTGGCTGTTGATATATGTCTATATGGCACAAATTTATAACAGAAATATCTATGATGCCCCTACAGTCCTCATCCCAGGTTATTTGCAGGTGTGTGCTCTATAAGAATAGAGAGCACCTCTGTACTGTGAGTTTTTAAAAAGGTTCTGCAGCAAGTGGCCCATGAGTCACAAGAAAGAAGTGATCAGTCACCACAGACTTCCCTGGCTCCCTTGGGATTGTGAGAAGATTCATCATATCCTGGTTTTCATCTTTATCCATCAGTGTCTGTCATCTCTATTAGTAGAGCTTGACCAGTCTCCCATGTTTATCTGTACTGTGGCATTATTAGTGGGTTTTGTCCTTATCAGTCAGCCCTCCCCTAAACAGTGCATGGTCATGGTTTTGAGGACAGTACAGGGCAGGGATCATTCACTGAGGCCAACCCATTTTTTGAGAAGAGAATTTAAGTTTGTAGACTTCAATGACTAGACATCCTACTTATTATTTGTTGCAACATAAAATTGTCAAAAGTTTTATGTATTTGTCAAATAAGAGATTGAGGTTTCTCGGGTGTCTCACTAGCCATAAAGAAGATTCAGTCGGTGGCAAACATCGAAGTGTAGCTAGTAAATTCAAGTACCATAAAAACTGCTCATCTAGTGTCTAAGATTATTTAAGAGCTTGCAGCTGTTCTTCTGATGAAAAGAAACTGTAATGATTTACACATTTGTATCTACAGTGGATTTTGTTGCTAGTACTGTTTGATGTTTCCCAGATGTTTTAGTATAGATTCTCTATTCACTGTTTCCATGCCACCCTTGATTTCTTGACCTCTTATATTCTCAGCTGTCTACTCATCAGGTTTATTAACCCTAACCCATTTTACCTCTTCCTTATAGGAAGGCCACTTTGTGGTTCAAGATTACCCTTGCTAGGTTTCTCTCTACCTTTTCATTTCTGCAACGCCTTTTCGGTCATGGTCTTGGTATTCATAATGCGCATAATCGAGTTTACCCAGTGGCGTAATGACATTTTTTGTCTTTTTCAGTATTCATTTCCTAATAATTCATAGCATTTCCCTGAGTTTTTATTAAAAATCTTTGTTTGACAGTGATATCTGATGTTTGTGTTGATGTTTTTATGTAACCATGTATTATAGCTATAAAATCTCTGATAGTAATAGCCAAGTTGGGGCCATAATTAGATTTGTTTGCAAAGTTAGGATTGTGTTTTCATGTGTCATTTTACATTTGTTTACATAAAAGTGATTTCCTCTGATATTTTTGTACTTAGTCACTCAATCTCCTGAGGCTTTTCCGTGGTTCATTTTCAGGCCTCATGATGCTGAATAACCACATCAGCAGCACACCATGTCTCCTTCTGAGTCACACCTTTTCGTGGTCATTTCGGATATGATGAACACTTTGAATCAGAACACCATGCAGTTTGTGGCCGTTGGCATTTGCTCCTTTTTTTTTTTTTAAACAACTTCAATATCACAAGGAGTTTTCCTGATTGCCCTTGTCAGTGTAATTTTTGAAAACCTTGTCAAATGTCTTTTTGAATCTGTATACACCATGGTATTTCTGGTATTTCTGTATTTCTGGTGTCAGTCATTTGCAGAAAACAGAAAATTGCCTCTACTGAGTATATCTAGAGATACATTGAATGATATGAATGGAAATGGACACCTGAAACCACGCAGAAAAAAAGATATTTCTAGAATATATAATTTACTTGATTTGTTTGCACTTCTTTAATGATCTTCTGATAAAGTCGCAGCAATGTATACATTGCACACCTACCATTCACAACTTCCTCAGTCAAGAACTATTGCCAATGAAAGTTATATTTTACCATCAAAAATTTCCTGAATACTTATGCAGAGGCAACTATCCATTAGTAAAGAGAAAATATTACTTTTTTCCTACTCCATTGCAATGAAGATGTGGAACATATAAAGCAATACTACAGAAAGTCTATTTTGACCAAGCACTAGTTTGTTCTGTTGTGTGAATAAGAAAGTAAACAACTGTCATGAGTGGAAAAGAAGTAGAAAAAGGAAATACTGACAGACTCATTATATTTAAATACTAAAACTTCAGTCTTCATTATGATCAATTAACTAAAGAAAATGAAATGTCAGGCATTACAGAGCTAAGGTGTGGATGACATCTCAGCCCCCAGTGAGTTCCCACAAGCAAGTACTTATTCTGCAGAAGAAATACTTGATCTCAGGTTTGGACGCTGACCTTGCAGAGCCATTGAGCTTGAGTGGCTAAATGTCACAAACATGAAGAGAAAGAACTACTTAGAGAGAGCTAGCAGGTTCATACCATCTCATATCCTTTCCATAGCCACAGCACTCCTGAGATGGTCAGCCATGAAAATGAGTTGTTTCCTCTGAAGGGGAAGGATGCTGGGGAATGTATTAAGTTGCTTTGAGTCCTTTCTGCAGGCTTGCACTGATGAATAATTGCTAGATACTATCTGGCTGCTCACATGTGGTGTTCAAGAAGGATGTCTCTTGGGTCTTTTTTATAATCAAGTGAAATTCATCAGGTGACATAAACTGAAGTACTAGAAAAAGGTAGATGAGACACTGCTCTGTTACTTACTCCATACAACCGTGCTGCTGTTTTTGCCTTGTTGGCTATGTAGTCAGACAAAGTTAGCCCAAGGATGAAAAACATCTGTGTGAAACTGAACCCATGCAAGAATCATGATGTGAGGAAAGAGTTCTGAAGAGTGCAGTCTTCTTTGGAGTTAGTCGTTGCACATCTGTAATTGATCAGCTGAATCTATAATTTAGAAGTCCTTTTGCATTCCTTGATTGTGCTAAGTTTGGACATAGCATTACCCATGAGTAATGCTTTCTATAAGCTTTGGTTGGCTAGGAGACCCCATCCCATGCTGGCAGACGATGACACGTTACTCAGTTATTCATGCTTCACTTGCTTCCTGGCTGGACTACAAGAGTCTGATGTGTTTGGTCACCAGGCTTTCAGCACTTAGAACAATTCACCTACAATAAAAAACCCTCAGCCATTCTGTTTACTTTGAGTGTATCATCAGACCTGTCCTCAGCTGTCTACAATCTCTCCCCACAAGAAGATGGTTCTTCTCATCGCAGTGGGGTTTTTCCGCAATGGCCAAAAAGTGTCTAGAGCTTGGTGTTGATAACTGCATTCATCTGTCCATGCAGACCATTCCATTTGCTCCTTGTCTCCACCTCAGTAGGGGTAAATGCTGTCATAAAAGTTGTCTGTCTAGGAGACAGAATGTTCTTGGAGACCACTCTAAGACAGTGAAATGAATATCCTGGGATATAAGGACAGTCACAAACCTGACCTTCCATTCAAAGTTCAAGACATATTTATTTGACTTCTAGCAAAAACTGAGGCAACATAATTGTTTATAATCAAACCAACTCTACCAAATAGACAAGACTTCACTGCCCAAGCATCTTGCCTTGGGAAGAAGAGGAGAGAACAAACAGCATGCAACAAGCAGGAAGTCATGCTGCTTAATGTATTTTGGAATGACTTTCCAATGCCATGCTAGTGAGGTATAAAGAACTCTGGCAAAACTGAGCAGGAAGTTGCTCACAGCCTAGCTCCCATGCTGTAAGCTTGGGGGTTTTTTTGGTGCAACCTTGATACCTGCTTTTTTGGGCAACATGTAAATGTCATTGAGGAAGCATATCCTTTTCTTCAGATGCATTTGGTTCTGCAACTTGAACATTTTCAATACTGTCATGGGACGTGACATGCAAAGTTGGCATTCTTCTTTTATTTACATTTTAATGATTGGGGCCTGAAAAAACACCCTGAGTTCTCTGTGCTCAGCCCCAGATTTGTAACCCTCTGAACTCTACCTTTTACTCCCTCTGCCAGCTGCCAAACTTTTTGTTACACTTACAGCTTTCCTATCCATGAGAAGAGCTCTTAGGCTGGCTTAACAAACACATAAACTCACAAGGTTAAAAAGTGATTATTATACTGATAGGAAAGTGTAAAACCAAATACTTATAAAGCAATAAAACTAATTGAAGGTAGTGCTCATGTATCTGTGTTCTGCCTTTATGATAATTCATCTTTCTTCATCTTCTATCTCTTGAGAATTCAGCAGAAGTGTAAAAGTACTCATTTAACACTTCAATTGTAAGACATGTTAGTGACAAATAGAGTTATATGCACTCAAAAGAAATACTTGCAGTGGAACCAGCATCTTGGAAACCCTGTGGAAGAGACTCATGTCAAAGTTTCATGGAAGACATGAGAGTAAATTAATTTCCACGTCTTATTTTCCATAATATATAAATAAGCATGAACTTTATCTCTACAGGGACACTTTTTAGAGGCCATAGGTCATTTTGGCCTTTGCAGACAGTGCCAAGCAAACTCCAGTTGTAGATGACCCCATATTTTCTCTAAAAAATATATCTTTGATCTACACACTATTAATTGAAGCTTATTTTCCTTTTGACTCCTTGTAACTTTCAGACCCACCACTGAATCTTTTCTATACTTTGTATGTTCTTGTCCTTTCTCAGCAGGTCTCATTATGAAGCCTGCAGTTGCCTGCTGTGCTTGGAGCTACTATTCCATACTGACCCAATCCGCTGTGTTTGGATGCTCTCTTGGCTTCCCAGCCTCCTCAGGTGTGGGAATAAGTTTGGGATGGAGAAGCCGAGGGGCTTGTTAGCAAAAGGCAGGTACAGTTGAAGGCTGCCTGCTGCCCTTCACAGAGTCAAGATTTTGCTTTTACAAGGACCATTTTCTCCAGACATCCACTGCTACTGTTTTCAGAGATCAATAAAATGCTGAGAAACTGCAAATATATTTCAGAACTTATCTGGGACGCTGGTTGTTTATTCTGGGGTGAACTGTGCATGGCATTGGGATTGTGTTCAGTTACTTTTATGCATCCAGAATACTCTGTGAGATGAATTATCATTCTCTGGATTTAAATGTGAATTCAGTGAGTGTGTTATTTGACTGTGTGCTTGAACTTGGACATACCTGCACACAATGATACGGAATTTGCAGCTTAATGCCATAATGCAAGGAATTATTTTGTGATTTATTTGTACTACACTGTAATTCAAGAAATTACAAGTAATTAGGAAAAAAGGGAGACATTTTCAGAATACTCATTCAAAATAAAAAGAATATGGCTAAAGCTAAGAAACGTCAAAGCAGTACTTTATTTTTGAGGATGTATTTTTTAAAAATTCATTTTACACTTAAATCTATTGAGAAAACTAACTTTTAGAGAGGAAAGAAATTAGACCTGCTGCATAATAGCATATAGCTTCTTAAAAAAATTAATTCCTCATTTAATTATAGTC
Organism: Brachypodius melanocephalos; assembly: GCA_013398615.1. Classification (NCBI taxonomy): domain Eukaryota; kingdom Metazoa; phylum Chordata; class Aves; order Passeriformes; family Pycnonotidae; genus Brachypodius; species Brachypodius melanocephalos. Next base: position 18,927,148 of record VZSR01001685.1, read on the forward strand.
TTGTTTGTATTCAAATGTTTTCATGGCCTATCATTTGAAGGCAGGTATCTAACACTCTTCACAGCCCCATATGTCATCAAATTGAAGGCTGGAAATTACAAACAATAAATTCCCAACTATATGAATAAAGCACAGTTTACAGAGTTTACAACAAATAGTAATGAAAAATAATCTTGTGTGAAAGTACTTCCTTTCCTGTGTTACCTGAAATGTGTAAATATGTATTAAAATAATTTCTTTTCTTTTACTGCTTTATAAGAAAGAGATGATTGTCCAGCTAGATTTATTGTGAAGCTCAATGTGTTATGTGCTTTTTAAAAAATAATGAACAGAATTGCACGTGTGAAAGAATAAAAAGCAATTTTCACAGCATCTTTTTGTTTAAACAGATATTAAGAACAACATCCTGAAAAATCTTCAATGTCATACAGAAAAAATGACCTAAAGAAAGATTAAACATAAATAATTTATTAATTCTGCAAGTGACTAAAGAAGAAGTTTTATTCACTAATATCAATATTTTAAAATTGTCTAGTTTCAGTCTTTCCTTTTCTGAACAATGATGTTATTTAAGCAGTCGAAAATCCCAAAGTAATTAAAAGGAAATATTATTGTTTTCCTTGATGCAAAAGTGAGGTGGCAAATACAGACTTTCTCTTATCCCAAGTTACTGTATAAGTCATCTTCTTCTTCTTCATCCTAAATAAATCAATCTAAAATAAATGTGGTTAAAGTCATGGCCCATGGTATTTCTTTAAGTCTCTGGGGTTTTTTTATTAATGTTGTATTTGCAAAGTTACTCAAGAGGCAACAAAAGTAGAAGAACCCATATGGCCAAGAACACAGGGTAAATGCAGTAATAGAAGTTATTAAATTGCTGGCATTTAAGATCTTCGTAGCCATTTTTTTCATAATTTCTTTTTCACCACATGAGCCTTCAACAAACTGAGTAATTTCACTCAGTGAAAGATTGTGAGGTAAATGAAAAATGTGAGCATTGCATTGGAGTTTTGGAGGTGCCAAAACAAGGAGACATTTCGAGTTAGGCCTGAAAATATTGTATGTTGCCCCCACTAATGATATCTGAAAATCCCTCATTATATCTACAACCCTGCCCCCCATTAAACTCATCACATTTATGTTTATATGTAGTTATTGCAACACTTTTTAACTATTATGGAAATACCATCTTGCATTTACATTTCCAACACTGCTCTTCATGACCTGGCTGACCTTCTCAGGCTGCAGATGAAGAGGGACCTTTACTTAAATTGTCCTCTGTGGTTGAGAGAATAGTCAGTAACAGAGGCTTCAGAAATTGGGAATTGTTGATTCCTCCTGCAGAGGGCATTTTGCCAGAGCATTCTGCTTTAGACTAATGGAAATTCTTGGACTAAATATATGCATGCATAGGACTGGAAAAAATATATCTGAAGCATGTGTCTATATAGATATCCAATTCATCTAAAGTATAAAATTTGAGAACACATTTTCTTTGTGGCTCAGATTGAAATTGACCATGAACATGACACTCAATTTTATTGCACAGTTTTACCAGGTTTGTAGTAATGGATATTTGCTAATTGATATTTGGCAAAGAGAAGAAAGAGACCATAAAGAGGGAAGACACATCCTTAAGTGCTTAAGTAAGAATGTGTTTGAGTTTTTCCACCTGAACTTCAAGCCTGATCTTTCTTACGGGTTACTCTATGTTTAAGTAGAAAATGAAAATGTGCACCTGATAAAATAAGAAATAGGGATTTTAAAAAAGTGTAAAGTTTCACTTTCAGATTTTCTTATTTTAAAGCAAATTATTTCAGTATCGATTCTCCAGTCTCACAGAGTTACCTCTCAATAAAAGCTGTAAGAACAGCTGCAAACCTTGTGAGATTATAACAATGAATAAATAACACTTCTTCCAGAGCCTGGTGAAATTTATAGGACTTTTTCCCACAGTAACTGACTTGTTCAAATGTTTACTAACTCATGCTATGTATAAATATTCAGGGTTGTGTGCCTGTAAATGCATGCCTAATCGGGGCCAGCTGAAGGCGACTGCAGCTTCCTGCAGTGCTGTGGACCCTTTTTAGGGAAGGCAGACCTAATTCACACACTCACATGAACAAACTGGGCTCAAAATCTCTGTGGTACTTCAGACTATTTACCTGTCTTCAGTCTCCTTTTCTTGGTCTTTTCATTGGCTGCGAGGGGAATACGTGCCAGCAATTCTGGTTACAGTTCTCAGCAAATTCATTAAATAGAATGTGTTAAAAGCTGAAGCTCATGGCTGATGAGCTGTACTGCTGGAACAAACCTTATCAACATTTCTTGGGATATCATCTGTTTAGGTAACTAAAAAGGATTCCAGTGTTTCTGGTAAATGTTTTCTTTCTTGTGCTCTGTTACACTTCAGGAGCTCTAACATACTGTGAAATACTTGTGCTTTCCAATGGAAGCTGAAGTAAAATCATGAAGGATTGCAATGTCATTTGATGGGGTATTCAAACTGAATTTAAACTTGATGGAGAGAAAATACTTGTTTTTCAAAACTGAAGCATATCAGGAGCATACAAAGATTTTATCACAAACGTGTGATGCAGTGGGTATCCCTCTGTGCCTCAGAGAGCTACAGATTATCTGCATGGTCACTCTGTTTTGGATGTGCCAGTAAGACATATCCACATGCAGAGACAGCAAGTGAGAGACCTTGTGGGTTTTACAATTTTTTTACGCTGTTTGTCTGCACTAGGACAAAATTTGTTTTGTTTGTTTCTGAGGATACTTGCTGAGTACCTGTCCTCCACGGGGAACTTCATCTGCTTCATGAGAAGGAGGTCTAGGTCTTCTTGAGTGCCAGGCCTGTATGACAGGGACATCACTCTTTTTCTACTCTGCTCTTCATCCTGGATACTCTCATGTTTACAGCAAGTGAAAAACCTCCATTAAGGGTATCTCAGCCATGTAATGCCAAAGGAAATCTTCACTGGGATGTGAATGAGGGCAGCTGTCTCCTGCAATAACCTGCAAATATATGACATTTCATTAAATTAGACCAGTGATTTATTAGCCTCTTTATCAGGGCCTGGAGAACACTATTGCTATTCCATGCTCATAGCTGTATCTTCACTACTCTTAGTGTGCTCCGTGTGCTGGGAGCTCTCCATCCCCAACTCTTTGGCGTTTTTCAGGGTTCATCCTTCTCTTTACCCCAAATGATGGGCAACATCATTGGCTTCTGTTATTTTATGTTACCAAGGGTTTCCAAATTTGGCTCTGTCTCAGGTCTAGTCTTTTGGATGCAGCAGTCTTCTGAACATCTCTTTTTAAATGACCTGCTGCGCTTCCATAAAAATTTGATGCATGAATTTCACTCTTGTACCCTGTCTTTTCTAGTTGCCAGGCTTTCAATTATTAAGGTATTATAAATGCTCTTGTCAAAACCCATAAAGAAGTGCCCCAGCCATATGAATGACTACAAGATGTTTTAGAAGGTGTATATGGATTTTCTCATACACGGGACAGTTTTCTAGAGAAATGGCAAAAAAATTACTTGCAGTTCAAAACCATGAAAATTTCTCTTAACTTTGAAATGTTCATGGCAAAATATTGCTTTTCTGTTGTTATTCAGTAGAGGGCACTCCTGTGTGCACAAAGCTTATGGCACAGTACAGTCAGGCAAGATCAGCTGGATTTAGGATCTTGTGCTTTTATAGCAGTGTTATATGAGCCTGTTTCCTTCATGTTTCTTTCTTGATGTACAATTCTGTTGTGTCACTGAAAGGCGACCTTCTCATTCTAGGGGCTTGTGAAGCCCGGGGATAGAAGAAGGAGGGAAAAGAGCGACCCTCGTTCTTCTCCAGTGGTGAATGCTCTCCCTGTAAATCACACACCCCAGTGTGAGCGGGAAATATAAATCGCCACCATCTGGAAAAAGGTAAAGAACTGAGCGCAAGCACCCTTCTGCCTTTCAAGTTTTGCCGACGGGATTCGAGGAGCAAGTGAAGAGTCTGTGAAATCGCCTCTTAGGGATGCAGGACGGAGCTGCTGATGCTCCTCCCTGGCCGGCGGGTTCCCGTCGGGGCGGCGACCGCCCTCGGCAGCGGAGCCTTTGTCCCTCCTGCCGCCCTCAGCTCTCACGGGACGAGCCCTCTTCTGCCTCCAGGGAATGGTTTGGCGACCCTCGAAGGTTTTTCTTCTTCTTTCCAAATAGCTGATGCTATTAAAAATATTAAAATTATTGTCAAATTATACAATAATTATTTAAAAAATTATTATATAAGCGTATTAAAATATATGTTAAAAAAAAGGAACTGCTTATATGACGTTTCATTAATAGGCGAAGTTCCTGGTGTGGAAGGTGCCAGTCGAACAGAATTTAATAACCATGAATACACCGTGGGTGCGTGGATTCGTGATGGAAAGCGTCCCCGGGTGCTGCTGAAAGCAGGGAGGGCTGGCGCGGCATCCCGGGCACGGAGGAGCTAAGGGCAGGAGAGGACGGGGGGTGCCAGGGCTGCCGGGGGTGTCGGGGGTGCCGGGAGCCCCGCAGTCCCCGCTGCCGCCTGCGGGCGGGGGACATGGGCGAGCACCCGGTCTGGGGCGTCCCGTCCCCGCTAGGAATGGGAGGAGGGAACGAGTTTAGGGCAGGTTTATTTTCCTGCAGGGCTGTGGTCTCTCCTGCCCTCTGCAACCTCGGGAGCAGCTGATGAGCTGAAGCAAAATTCAGCGAGAACTGGACTGTGTGGGAGATAAACCGGGGACAAGAGGAAATTGGAAGAGGGGCCACAAATTGTACCAGCGGAGGTTTACACTGGAGATTAGGGGGAAAAAAATCTTCTCTGAATAAATAGTCAAGAGTTGGATCAGTCATCCCAGAGAAGTGGTGAAATCACCATCCCTGGAAGTATTTAAAGACACGTACATGTGGTCCTTGGTTTAGAGGTGGACTTGGCAATGTTGGGCTCAATGATGTTATAGGTCTTTTCCAACAGAAAGGAACCCATGTGTGTGTGATAGAATGCTGTTCTGCCAGGGCGTGCTCTGAAGTTTGGTGTACCTGCTGGTGTGTAAAGCTGAGTGATGTCTATGTCCAAGTGCCAGGCTCACAGGGACCATGACACCTTTCCTCCTTGCTCGTGTACCTCTCTTTGAGACTTATAATGGGTCATTTGGTTCCTCTTTTCTCCTGTATTCTCACCACAGTGCAGTTCACCATCCCCACAGAGTCATGCCTTCCGCGAATTCACCTGAAAATGTTGACCAGTTTTCATCTGGGGAAAAAATGAAACTGAGGTTTGCCTTAATTTAGCTGGTAGCTAGCTATTACCTCTGCTCCAGGGATGCCTGAGACACAAGGGTGCCAAATGAAGAAGGGAGTGAAATAAATAATTCAATGTCCTTAATATCATCAGATGATTTTGGTACTTCATCCTCCGTTCCATACCAGTAACAAATACATGAAATGAGCACAGCCTGGAGCACAGGTTTCCCAAACAGCCCACCTCCACTCTGGAAATCAACTCTTCACTCTTCTAGTTGTCCTTCCAAATTAATCCTACCTTGTTTACCCATACAAAGTAGGCTTAATTTTCTGGTTTATAGCAGCTTAGTTTTCATAAGTGAAAACCAGCTTTTCTAATTAACATAAAATCATAAAAGGCACCCTGGAAATCTGCATGATAAAAAAGAGATTTAAAAAAATCAGAACTTGAACTCAAACTCCATGTCTACATCACTGTGTTTCAGGGCATGGTTTCCTTTCTGAAGCTGTGAATAAGAAAGGGCAGGCAATCCTTTTAGCCAAGACCACATTCACCAAAGCTGCTTGAGAAATGGGAAGTACTCATTCCAAACCTCAGCAGCATTTTTGAGGATAATATCCTCTGAAATGTAAAAACCTTTCACTCCACTATGATCTCCATGGGGAATGAGTGATGTGAGCCAGATTTTACCAGAAGAAGGTTTTTACCCAAAATACCGGTTTGAACCCCTATTGCTAATTGAATAGCCATAGGGAAGACATCTGATGTTTCAATTGCCTGCTGCACTCAACTCAGAATCCATTATTTCCAGCTTGCCCAATCAGTACAAGTTTATTAGTTATAAGTAATAGCTAATCCGTGAAGTGAAGAAAGAAGGAATAATCCAATGCATCAACGGAATGGTGACGTTTTGGCATTACATGTAGTTATAGAATCTATGTTACTTTTAATGTTTAAACTTGGATATAAATTAGCTATATCCTTCCTGTCTGTTTTGTGATGCATATTAAATGTCCAAATATTTGAGCTGATATCACTAAGAATATGGGTTGAAATTCCTTTACCCCATTTTTAAACAATTAAGTGGACATCTCAGGATAGGAAATCCGTCCAAACTTCCTCATCTGCTGGTGGAAATAAATTGCTGCTCTCAGAAAGCAATAAGGCAGTGAAATGAGTAGTCTGGGTCTGCCACCTCACTTCCAGATAACTAAAATTAAACGAGACAGATCACTTACTTACTGATGCAGGATCATTCAGGTGAGCAAATACATTTTAGCTTAAATAAGCAAGTGCTGCACAGTTCAATCTCCAGTTTAAATTGTGCTGCAGTTCTATATAATGTACTCTGAATTCAAACTAGCACCATCAGGAATAGTCATTCTGCTGAAGGCTCTGAAGGGATCTTACATGATAGTTGGTGATTAAAAGGAAGATGTTCATGTGTAAGCAAAGCAAATGCTATCACGTTATTAAGAAGTGAAAATTAGGAAAGATTTAAACAGATTTAATTAGCATTGTTTATTCTGTGGTTTTTCTATGAGGAAAAATAAGACATCTAGAAAAATACTGTAAATGCATTTGAAATTTATTAATCAAATCTGTTTCAAAATGATTGGTTAAGAAAAAAAGACCAACTCCCTCTGTATTTTTAGTTCAGTCAGAGAATTTTACTACCAGGGAAGACAGCTTTTCTGCCTTTCTTAGTATTGTGAAGCAGTATTTTTCAGAGAAATTGTCCTTCCTTTCAAGCACAAGCCTATCCTGTTTGTACTAAGAATGGTGGCAGCCAACTTCGAACACACTTTTCCTTTTTCTGAGTCCCCTACTCTTTCCTCGGTTCCTTCTTTTTCAGGATGGCAAAAGTTAAGCTGTGGACCAGCAGTCAGCTAGGCATTTATCAGGCTTGTAGGAAGAGTTTTTGCTTAAATGGAAATGTGTATTACTAGTGAAATAACCATTTTTTACAGAATATTTCTGCCAAGCATTACATTGTTTGGAGACACATTGTTATCAAATACCTTTCTGATACATGTTTCTCAAAATGACTGCAAACTTCTGTGGTCCCCCCCCCCATTTGTGTGGAAGCACGAAGTCACTGGTATCACAGATGTAATTTGTTCTGCCAATATTTACTCAGGATAAATCCCCTTTCTGCCAAATTTGGCCCTTTCTACCAAAACTGTGACTCATGTCAGTAATGCCTTGCTGTCCTTTGCTTAAAAGCATTTCCTAGGGAAGCAAACAAAAATGGTCTCTCATGCCTGAGATTTTGCACTCTGATTTGGCAAAGGTGCCAAAAATATCCTTCCATTTAGCTTTCTATTTTGTTGTTTTTCATTGGTCTTGTTGTGACTTATGGTTTTAGGTAAAGTGGTTAATTCTTTCTGACTATGACAGGCTGAAATAAATATATCTAAATATAAGTATTCCTTATAAGAAAGAGTCTTTCAAGTTTTTGTCTCTTGTAAATGGGCATCATTTACAAGGCATGAGAGTTTGAAAATGGATTTTTAAATTTTTTTACAATCAGTGGAATATTGTTTGGCTGTTAGATTTTAGCAACATCTAGGTGCCAGACAGCAAAGCTGATGAAAAGTGTGGTAGAAGAGCCAAGTGAAGGCAGAGCTTGCTGGATCTTTGTGCTGTAGCTCTGGTGAGCACCACGAGCAGAGCTTTATCCTTGTTGTGCCACTCAGGCAGAAGGCAGCAGTAAGGCTGAGGGTCTGGGAGAACCTAACACTGCCCTGGATCCTAGGCACACCCTGAAACCACAGTACACCAGGCACTGCTGCTCACACACATTTGACTAAACATAAAGGGAAAAATCAGAGATTTCCTGCTCCTTCTCCTTTCTTGATACTCTTTGGAAACTCTGAGTCTCAGCCAGACAAAGGGAAAAACTTCAATTTTTACAGCTAATTCTGATCTTTGACCAAAGCAGCTAATATGTTTTATGGGAAAGCTTAAGTGAAGTAGGTTCCAAGGGTATTTATTACAGACACAATTTAAGTGTTTTTTACAACTTCTTTGTTGAATTAGAAAAAGATCACAGACCTGTTTGTTTAATCTCCTTTCCCAAATGCCACAATTTAATAAACATGATTTTGGAAGATTTACTCCTTTAAAGAATAACAACAAATAAGTAAGAAATCCTGTCCTTCCTCTGTGGCCTTCCTCCTACTCCTGGAGCCCTGTTAATAGGCAAGCATTCCTTACACAGAATTTTCTCCAGATAACCTAAGTTCTTCTTATTGCTTTCTCTGTCAATGACCTAGAGCACTAGGGTAGCTTCAACTGTGTATCAGTTTAAGGCAAACTGCCTTTCATACAATCTGAAGTTCTAATTATTTTTCTTGGTGGGGGGTGGGAAATAAGAATGATACAAAAGCTTCAAAGAAGATTCCCAGTGACTGAACTGTCTCTGAGATGATTTTAAAGCTGCACATGAAAAATACTAAGGATGATTTTCTAAAAAGAAAGTGAAGAAACCAGAAGCAAAAAGCTGGAAACACAAAAATACTGGGACAAAAAGAAGGCTTGTGCAATTAAGAATTAAACATGTACAACCTCTTTCTTTTATGCAGTACCACCTAATGTTAAATGCTTCTTCTTCGTATTTCCCCAGAAAGATTACATTTCCTATAAATAGTACAAGAGCAACACAATGCTGAAATATTAATCAAATTCTTCTAATGGCAGACTTCTGCACTTCCCTTTTAGATATTTTATGAGGTTGTGTTAAGAAGTATTTGAATGCATCTATTGCAGTAGTATTGAAGGAATTACTTTAAAAGTATTTTGCATGTGGTGGAATACAAACCACTAAAAGTAGCTGTTATCATCAACACCACTGGATATGATGCCATCTCCAAGTTGGAAACGCCTTTCATTTACAGAGCACGCATGACGAGAATTTATCCCAACAATGCATCAGTTGCTATTATGTGTGGTTTAAAGAATTTGTTTTCCATTGTGACATGCTTACCATGATTCCCAAATTATGGGGCTTGTTCCTCATGTAGGAATTCTGTGTGTTTCCTCTGCCTATTTATAAAAAACTTGTTCCTTAAGTAAAAGAAGTGGTATTTATTTTTCTGATTCTTGCTTTAGTTATTGTGGTGGCTTCTGACTTTTGTGTAGAAGTATGTTCCTTCCTTGGAAAGCAGATTGTAAAAAATGCAAATGGAAGGAAATAACTGATTAGAAAGTCATTGTAAAACCTTTGCAAAACAGGAAATCAGCTGCCATGTAATTATATATTAAAGAATTATGTATATTAAATAAACACCACCAGTTTACCAGGTGGTAACCAGATGTGTGTAAGGCAAGCAGAGTCCTATGTAACGTGGCTTAAATATTGAAGAGGAACAATTTCCTTCTAATTTTCATTCCTGCATGGTCCCACAGTGTGGTCTCATCTCCTGCTATTCAAGAAATGGTTAGAATCATGGGTCTTCTCTTAATTTGTGTGGGGGACTCTCAGATTTGCCAGTTTAGCAGTCAGGGCACTGATATTCCTTCAGCTTCCAGGGAAATCCAAGCTATGGAGAATGAAGAGCTTTAGACAACAAAGTAGACATGAGGATTTCATACTTTTAATTTGTTTGCTGTCACACTCTAAGTAGCTTTCAGAGATCTTTTCAGGACTATCACACTCTCTGGCTTCTTTTTCTGTACTGTAGGAATATCTAATTCCTTATTTCCTGTTACCTCCTAGCATATCATCCCAGGCAGACAGGCAACACGACAGACTCTTGAGACCAGCTCTATTCAGCCCATTCAGCTGCAGAAAAGAATCTTAAAGTGTGTAAATGTGCTCCAAAGGAATATTGGAACTATTAATGTTTCATTTGTTAACTACATTTCTGAAAAAGAAGCAATGGAGGAAGCAACAGAGCAACTGCTAGAATGCCCCTTCCACCCACACAGTGCTCTTGATCAGTGAACACCGTGGAAATGTGGGATTTATGAAAGCATTGAGCAGTGCCTCATGACTTTAAATCGCTGCTACCACAGGCACTGCTGCCAGCTGAGATTAGTTAATGAAGTGGAAGGCCACCTGACCATTTATTTGGCTTCAGCAACAGGTCTGTGCAATGGTAGAAGGCAATTAGAGCTGTAGTAATTATTTTTTAAATTGCACAGTCATTCTTTATTAGCAGTCTGTAGCATCCTGGAGAATCTGAAGTATTGAACACAGGCATTTTATTGACTGCAGAAAGAAACTACAAAAATCCATAGTAGTAATCAATGTAGAATTTTGATCTGTTAACAACTGGGCTCTTTGGATTGATTTAGGTCTTTCTTCCTCATGGATTTATATGAAATGTTGAAAATCCTGAGGAAATATAGAAAGCAATAACAGTGTTAAAGAGATAAAAATTCTTTTTCTAGTTACCACTATAAACTGTATAAGCATGAAGCCTCCTTTTCCCAGGACAGGTAATTATGAAAGACAGGGACAGTACACTTATATTTTGTTTATGCAGCTTTCAATATTTTTTGTGTTTCTCAGGGTACAGGTAAGGTCAAAGACAAAGGTAGTGGCAGAGAAACAGGGAATTTCCTGACTTTCAGTGCCAAGTCTATCCCTCCACAATTGTCCCTTAACCTGTAGAAACTGTGAACTAAACATCTTTCCAGAGAGAAGCTGAGAAAGTACAATTTACTCATGAAAAAGACTTCAAATGTTGCAAGATTTGGAAATAAGTTTTTCATTTTAGTATAAGAAACTAGCCTCAAATTAGCTTTAAGTATTCTTAGAGTGTCTTCTGTAAAAACTATCCCTCTAAAATAATAGAGGGTGATCAGGTCTTCAGAAAGACTGAGGTTTTTGTGGGAGTATTTTCAAATTTAATGGGGCAATGCCAATTCAGGTGATAGTGCAGAACAGGCTATGAGAATTTCTGGGAAAGTCCAGTTGTTTTTATGATTTGCTGCAAGTTGCATCTCAGTGTCTCTGGACTTTTATTACATGCTTAGGTATATAAATGAAGAACTTGAGCATCTATGAAAACCTGAGATAATGACTTACAGGGAACACATAATGATTTTGGGTGGAAACATTCAACTCTGAAGTGAAAGAGGAACTAAGTAATGTAGAAGAAGGAAATTAATGAGAAATCAAAGTTGCCTATCATTGCCTCTAAGGTTTATTCAAAGATTTAGATTACAAACCAGACCCAGCATAATTCAAACATTTCTTTCTCAAAATGGTTATAATTTGAATATGATTAATGTTCTTCATAAGATACTCAATACTACAACTTCCTTTATATGAAAAATGTGCTCTGAAGAGCTATGCTGTACCAATGGGCATAAAACAAGAGCAAGAAACTGACATCACAGATTATCTCAGTATTATTGGTGCAGCAACACAGGCCTTTCTTCATCAGTTTTGCAGAGAACAAGGAGTGAGAAAAAAAAAAGAGAAAAAATTAAGATAATTTGTGTTTCAGTCTCATTTGCACCTTCTGTATTAACAGAATTTCTCCTGTAAAAATGTTTTTGTCATGGAGGAATTACAAATAAGATGAAAACCTGAGAGGAAAACAGGACACAATTCTCAGGAGTTGTTGATAACTCTGAGATATTTCTTAAGTGGCACATTATATTTCAAAATATGAAGATAATTTTCTATAAAAAACCAGGAACACCATTCAAATGCATCTTCTGAGCTTTAATAGGAAGGTTTTGGCTTACAGTTTTACAGTTCTATTACTGAATCTATCACACTTCTTCTCTATACAAAAAAGAGAAACTACTCCCCCTAAACACCACCACCAACAACCCCAAACCCTGAAACTATTTTCCTGATATTTTCACGGAAGAGTGAGTTACTGATTTCTAGGACTGATAAGAAGATCTAACAGATCATCGTGAGACTTAGAAAGTATAAGCTTTACAAATTCCTTCTTGAGACAAGTAGATTAGCCTGAAAAGAATATGGAGCCAAAAGTGCCCTTGGCTGAGGTTGCAGCAACACAGAATAAGGTTTTGCAGGGTGGCTGTGCAGAATAGGTGAAATATAGCTTAGAAAATGGGGTATTATTCCCTTTACGCTATTCTTAACTTACTCATGTCCTGCCTATATGGTTGGTGAACTTACAACTGCAGATGTAAGTGGTAAGGCTGATATACTTTAGTTAAAAAAAACTGTAAAGAAGAAAGATGTCCTGAAAAGTGAGTCCTTACAAGGAGCTCCTTGCCTGCAAATATTTCATCCTGAAATCTTTAACATTTAAATCATTCATAGTCCACCACATAATAATGTCACTAGCATGTGACACTACTTCAAGTGGGAGTCTTCTTTCACAAATAATTTTAAAATATATTTTTCTCACCTTATGAGCCCTGCTCTTAAACTCTGCAGCACCAGCAATAAAATTATCCATTAAGATGTTCAGGCCAGCAATATATTCACAAACATAATGTCATGTCAATTTGCATTGACTCTTGTAATCATACTTAAAAATGATTATAGATCTAGAGCCAAATTGTAACATTCATGCAGAAGAAGGGAATCCCAATACTCAACATATTTGCCTGCAATTGAGAAAATGATTGGTATTTGCAGGAAGCAGTTTAGACTTTGCTGTCTCATTAACAAGAAGAAAAATAATATTTAATTACCCATCACCTAGAGAGTTTTGAACAATAAAAATCAATAAACTTTGCTTTCCAAAGACCCAAACCTCAGACAGCTTTTTCCTTCTCTCAGTGAATAATTTCCCTGTAATATCTACTGGTACATGAAAGAATTTATTGAATGCATGCATACTTTGGAAACAAAGGGATTTCAGTACTGTGTACTCTTATAACTATTTGTATCTGGGAGCTTGTAAGTATGAGTTTATTAAAGTACAATGAAATTATGATGGCAAACATGGTCGATAGATGACTGTTAAATGTTCTCTGTAGTTCCTTAGGGTTTTATAACCATACATATATATATGTAATTCTTTAGGCTTCACAAATTCACTATTCTGCTATGCAATTTATTTATTTGTTTTTAAATTAAGCCAGTTATGAACATTTTATGTTGGCATTTTCTGTAAATTTACATGACAATTGATTTTTATCAATCAATTACCAGCACACATATTTTGTGTAACTAATCTCCAAACTTCTGCTTTTGGGGATTTTTTTTGTTTTGTTCTTTAGGACCTTTAGGTTGTAATTTCATTTGAAAACAGTTGAAGAACATGGGTGTGACTTCTCTCCAAATACAAGGAGAGATTTCAACTGTAATTTTCCGAGAGTACACGAGGTATTCCTCCTGTCTTTATTTTCCCATGATTTACAACAGAATTGTGTTCCACACTAACAGAATATCTCACTGAAGTTTCTGTCTGAAGATAGTACAGCCCATGCAAAGTTGTTGCTTGGTCACTCAACATAATACCTAATTAGTTTTAAATTTTAGTGATTTTTCAAAAGTTTCTCAGAAAATTGCCAAACATAAAGACTTAAAAGACAGTTGTGAAGAATTAAATGACATGCTGACAAATGTAAAATAGCATAAAAGAAGTAAATTTTTTGTCAAGGAATAAATATGATTTTAAATGATTTTTTACTGAAAATGTTCAATTGTATGGCACTTGAGGTCTTCAGAATGCTTCTGGTTTCAATCCTTTTTCTTCCGACCGAAGGCTTCGTCCATGCTCTGGGGGAACTTGACGTAAGACTCAAAGAGTAGCACTGCTATTCTAGGAACGAAACTGATGAGACAAACATTGAATTAGACTTTTTTTTTTTTCCAAAAAAGGTACTCTATAAATAAAGAAATTAAATACATTATATGTGCTCAAAACTTCTAATGCCTGGCAGTAGCACATTTGGCACTTCAATGTTATAAATTGGGAAAATGAATGACACACCAAGGTGTTTTGTGAAAGCCCAGCCTGCAGTGGTGGTGGGGACTGGAAGCAGTGCTAGACCAGGTATTGCTCCCAGTGTACCATCTCAGGAAAATTTTTGAAGTTTCTATACCCAACTGCAGCTTAAAATATTTCTTAGAGACAGAAGAGGGCAGGGGAATGTTATTCACCTAGATTATTAAAAAATCAAACCCACTGTTTCTTTAAAATTGGGTACATATAACTGGATTGACTGCAGGAATATTAACTAAAGGACTGATTTGACTAAACTTTTCTGCTGATTTTACAGGCATATGGCAAAGGAAAGAAGGTCATGCTAGAAGACAAGTCACATGCTTACATTTTGAGACCAAGAAAGTATACAGCTGGAGGCATGATCAGATAAAATTTTTCCTTTTTAATTGCATCCACAATCCTGCTGGCTGCATACTCTGGATCATAAACAGGAAACAAACAAGGTCGTCTGTAAAACAAGAAAAATGGGTTATGAAATTATAAAACTTTACTTTTGAGATAAATACACACACAATAATTAAATACATAATTAAATAATTTATGCTTTTTCCCCCTTCCCCTCAAGTAGTCTTGAAAAGGAATCTCCAAACATTCTGTTCCTGCTATCATCATTGCGTTTCTTTACGTCAAAAGACATAGTTGTTTGTGCCAGCAGGGCAAAAATACTGAATTGAAAATCAAGCCAACCAACCAAAAACTGAATACGATATACCTGGTGAGTGGCAATTATTTTTTACATATGAAATAGTACAAATCTAAGCTTTACTTACGCGCTTTTGAAGCCTTTGCTTAACCTCGTACTAATAAAATAAGGGCAAATGATTGTGGTTTTAATGCCACGTTTTCCTTCATGATACAGTTCTGAACTTATGGCTTCCATCAGTCCAATGACTGAACTCTTACTTGCACAATAATCTAGAAAGTGAAGAAAAGAGAAATATCCAAAATTTAAAAGCACCACAGTGAAAGCTGTATACAGAACTGAATTCTTTGTAATACTATTTAAACTGCAATATTATTTAGTTCTGTCATTAGCAGTCTTGTAATTAGTATTTAAAGCATATTGCTGATCTTAACTCTGGAGATTGATGGCTCTTTCCATGAATAATGCACTGTTGCCTAAGGATAGAATGAATCCTTTTCAGAGGATTTTTTTTTTCAGTGCACCATAGAAAGATATAGTCAAATGAACTTATTCAGTATTTTCTGTAAGTTTTCAGATACTCATATGCCAACCAGGCATTCTTTCAGTTCAGAATGACTTCAACTTTTAATAACATAGTTTACATTCAGAAAGAACTATTTCTAGTGGTAAGATAAAAATACCCTATTTATAAATGCTGCTTCAGCCTATTACTTCTGATTTGCTCTGCAATTACAATGCCATTTTGCTTGCCCAGGAAGACCAAAACTCATCTGATTTTTATTGTTTGATAAGTGTATGGAACCCTATCCTTGGAGATAATCAAAACTTACCCTCACACAGCCCTGTGCAACCTGGCCTAAGCTGGGCCTGTTTTTATCTGGGGATATAGAGGAAGTGACCTTTAGAAATTGCTTCCTGCATAAATTATTCTACAGTTTTCCACTTGTTAGAAACTAACTTAATATAGTGCCTTACATGTAATTTCCTAAAACTTTTTCAAATGTGTGTGAAAATAGTTGTTAGATACAGTGAAATCCAATTTTGCTAAAAGACTGACTCCAAAGACTGGCATCAGAAGTAGTTTGCTATTCTTCAGGAGTTCATTCGCAGTGAATGATGGAAGCACACATCCTAAAAATGCATATCTAAGATGTAAAAGGTTCTAATGCATGGATGGGCAGGCCCACTCCCATAAGCCTTAAAGTTACATGATGAAAGATGAACGTGACTTATATTATCAATACCAAATATTGATAATATATCAAGGTAACCCCTAGGTAACAGGTGGCAAATAAACACTACAGTAACACCATCAATCAGCAGAAGAAACAAGAGATCCTTATTACACTCGAGGAAGTGTAAGAAGTTCAAGTTCTCATAGGGTGACATCAGAGGTACAATCAGAATGTAAGAGAGGCTTGAGGAGAGACTGTAACCAGAGTGTAAAATCTGCAGAGAGCTTCCTGTGCCGCTCAGGCACTGACACCATCACACTGCAGTAGCATGTTAGCAGATTTGTGTTAACCATCACCTTTGGCACCCACAGGTTCTTGTCAGTACAGGGCTGCTTAAGGCAAGCATTTATGAGGTGTCCAAGAAAAGTGATTAGTATGTAGATCTAATTTGTTGTAATGGCAGTGGACAATAATTACCTGATACCCTGTAGAGTCCCAGTAATCCAGCTCCACTGGCTGTGCTAACCAGGTGCCCACGGTTACAGGCCACCATGGCTGGAAGGAAGGCCTTGCAAGTCTAAAAGAATATAAATATTTTTATTTAAAAACTCCCTCTATAAATAGGCATAACAAAAATGTTTCACTCCAAAATTAGGTGATACAACCTGACTTGCTTTCTGGGTTTTCCATATACAGGAAGCCCAAACAAGATTTTATCTCTGTAACCATTTTTAAATGAGAGGCATTTCCCTGAATGATTGCCCTCTGTCTGAAGATCTAACAGCATTAAAATCATCTTACTAAAAGCAGCAAAGTTTGTATTTTCTCTGCTTTCCTGGTGCCTCACAATTTGTCTATTGCCAAAGGTTTGGTACACAAGAGGGAGCTAGAAGTCAACACATTAAGGAGAGTTCAGCTGTTTGTGGGCCCTTTCTGTTACAAGCTGAACTGCCTGACAATTCCAGCACTTCAGGATACTACTGTGCATGATACTAACTAGGGAGAATGCCAGTGTTTTACAAAGGGAGAGATAAGAAAAAGAGACCAGAGCAATAACATTTTTTTTCAATTCCTGAGGAATCCTACTAGACTCCAGGTGTGAGTGCCTAGTAGGCACTATCCTCCTGCCCTGAATTTCTTCAGACCTGTCAGGAGGAACACCTTTCCCCATCCATTTTCCTCAAGTACTTGGAAGAATGATGCAGTGTGACTGGGGAATACTTAGAGGACTTCTATTTGCCATGATTTTCCATTGAGAACTGCCTTTTAAGAAGGGAGTTGCAATGCTATATTGTTCTCCAATGCAGGGTGTTCACTCAGGCATGTAAACAAAAAGTGCAAGAGGGCAATAGTAACACTCTCTCACAAAAAACCACTCCTAAATCTACTGAGACTCCAAATAACTACAAATCCCTTCAGAGGTAAAAAAACCCCGAATTCTTACTAGCCAGATTAGTTTTCTATATACTTCAATCAGATGGCAACTAGGAATGAAAGTACAAGCTGAAAACCAGCATGTGCAGTATAAAATCATGGAATCACTTAGGCTGGAAGAGACCTTTAAAACCATTGAGTCCAACTCTAAATGCAACACTGCTAAGTGTGCCAGTAAACCACGGTTGTGTCTCCCTGAATGCTACAAGTCTCTTAGGCAAAGCCTTCAGATGCCAGGGAACATCAGGAGCAGGGAAGTCACATGCCATCATGTCAGCACTCCCTTCAACCACAGCTGTTACAGGTAGGACGTGTTTCATGATACAGCTGCACAAATTTCGATTCACCAGTGTGCCCAGGCAGGTTTGTGTTAACATTACTGAGACATACTGAGGAGACTGACTCCAATTACAGGATGATCATAAAAAGATATATTCCCCCAATCAAGGTCCCTATTCCAAACTGAGTTTTAAAGGTAGATGCCACCATTGTGGTTTTCACACCAAAATACTTATCTGTACCTTTTGGTCACTCAGGAGAAAAAAAAAAAACATAAAAACTTTACCCAGACTTGAGAGAAGAAGTTGATTCTGAAGGTCTTTTCAAAATCTTCATCTGTAAGCTCACAGAACTTTTTCCCAATCAGTATGCCAGCATTATTGATTAGAATAGTAACATCCCCGACTTCTTTTTTAACCTGAATTTTAAAAAATAGAATAAACAGAAAGCTTTAGAAGGTATCCTTGCCTCTTGTCCCTCATTTATGAAAATATTTATCAATTTGCAATAATTGATATGTATGAAAATCTAAGTATGCAAGAACTGTTGTATTGCATCAGATCAAAGGTCCATCTAAGCCCGCTAGCCCTTGTCTCATGGTGGAAAGCAATGAAAAATGGAGCTGGGCTCTAAGGTCTCCAGTGTGGTCAGCTTTTCACATGCTGCAACTTAGGATGTTTTGAGAGGTATAAGATGTCTATATCATTGTCTTTAATATATCCCAGTGATACTCCACCCTGCTCCCCTCCCCAAATTTGTCTATCTGCTCCCTGAACTCCAGAATACTTTTGGCTTCCACAAAAACCAAAGGTAAATGTTACGAAGCTTTAGTGTGCACTGTGAGCACACTTTAACTGCAAACAGAATATTTCCAGTCCCCCATTTTTGGTATTGTGAGAACCTGCATTCCTCTGCCAAGCCCGCTCAACCCCTTTGCCATATAATTTCTACTGAACTAGAAAGAATTCAGCTCAGATAACTGGGGGATTGGTAAATCCTCTGAGCACAATAGCATCTACCATAAAATAGATATATAAAATCATCATTAGCTCCATTTGGGTTTGTTTTCAAAAGATTTTGTGCCATGATTTGGATTTATATCAAACCAGATGGCCAAGATTTACTTATAGTATGAAGAATCAGTCTCACAGATTTCTCTGCTGAAGGTGGATGATCATCTGGGGTCTCAAAATTATGTTATGACTACAAAAAAATGTTAAAATCCCACCTGTGCTGCTGTCTAGCGATTTGGAAACAGGTGATTGAATCTCGTGCCTCAATATCTGACCTTCCTTTGGCTCTCTCAGGGAACCTTAGCATTTAGTGAAGATTTATTTGGTATTTCTCCAGCTATGCCAGGTTTAGGCCTTCTCATTGACGGGTAGGGCTCAGATACTTGTACCTTTCCACCTGCATAAATGAATGCACATCTAGACACTGTCCAGTGTGACAGGAATACTCAATTCTTTCCTTTGAGGAACACATCTGTACTTTCTCCACACTCTTTTAACTGCTGTGTCAGTCCATATGATGATCCTCTTTTTCTTAACATGACAACATGTCTTCACCAATGGCAGCATTTTATTTACCATGGCATTGGTTGTCCTGTTTACTCCCTACTAAAAAATATGTGTGAAGCTTGGCTTCCATTTTGAAAAGGTCAAGCTGATTATTCTACATTATGTATTTTTAGGTGTATGTTAATTCTTCTGTTAACATAATTTCTACTAGTTTTCCATAAAACAGGTTCACAATGTGTTTGTGTCCTCTCAAGTTCCCTTTAAGACTGCCATATTTACTATGTTTTGTTCACTGATCATCTGTTGTAGCAAAACACACACTCTGCATTTCTAACCGCCAGATCCATGTCTGATTTCCTTCAGAATTCCCAGGTGGACACCACTTATTCCTGAAAATTAGTTGTTGTTCACTTGAACAGTATGTTCTAAGATCTCTTCTTTAGAGACTTCAGTGGTCTCTTTTGTTTCCTAGAAACAAAACTTACATTACGGGAAAATACTTATGCTTTTCAGTAGTGAGTATACCAAATAAAACAAATTCATTTAACTTTCTTGCTATTGCTTTCTCTTTTGTGTCTAAGCTCAAGACTTTTCATATTACCAATGAAAAATTTGCATGTATTACCAAGAGTAGAGGAGGCCCATAGTTAAAAAACTCTTCATCTAAGAAAATTTCTCTCTCTGCCAGGACTGAACAATATATGCAAATATCTGTGAATATGTTGGTGTTGTTAACAATAATTTGACACCTTAACATGAATTTTTAAATTTTGAACTGCTCTTTAAGTTTCTATTGGCAGGTCAGTCTGTGCACTTCAGAACAGTGCTTGCTGATTTGGGCACACCAGATTCCACAGGCTGGAGGCCTGTGGCTGATTTAGTTGATGTGTTTGGAGATCAGAAATTAGTGGGGGGCACAAAACAAATCTTTTGAGACTCTGCTAAAATAAGAGCAAGCAAATAATTTCAAAACGTTCATTTTCTTTTTTCTCTACAGTGTGAGCAAGCTGTGGCCCACATGCTACTTACATGGGTAAAAGAAACTCTTGCTGATTTGCAAGCATGAGAATTGCACTTCCAGATACTTACAGATCCTGAATCCATCTTATCTTTTAGAAATACTTTTCCTCAAGAACATTTCTTGAGGAAAAAAGGTGTATCAAACTTTCATAACCTTGCTCAGAGAGACTTAATCTGCTTTGGTTGAAATTAGAAACAACAACCACAGAACAAAGAGCCGAGACCCCCCATGTCCCCACCTTTCCACCCACAACTCATAGAAAATTAATATTACAAGTCTATTCTGAAACAATCTATCAACATTCACATAATAAAATAATTTAGCTAATTTCTCTGATGTGTGCCTTCAGATACAGAATGTCAAAGACGTGACTTGAGCATCATGTATATAAGCACATACATTGAGAATTTAATAGAAGTTTACACTTGGATGAAGTTGCAGAGTGGCTAACTGGATTATAAGTGAAATTACACTGAGAAGCACTTTCAGGCCGTTTAAGGAAAAGTAAAAATTAATCATGTTATTTCAATGTCCAATTTCTGAAGCCTGACAATAATAATAATAATTATAATAATAAAGTAATAGTTTACAAAGCGTAGGTCAGCATAGCAGAAGAGTTTCATTGAAAATGGAGCCCTTCTTTACCTAATTTTACACCTGTATTGATCAAAGAAGGAACTGAAGCTGAATCATCAATTTGACTGGAGACCAGCCACATCCTAATGCCATATCTGAAAACATTACTTCCCACATCACCCTTGAAGAGCTACAGGTTCCTAAACAAAGAGGCAAAGGAAAGGATCCCCCTTTTACAATATCTATTGATTGTTCTTTTCTTTTAAAATTATTTATTGATATCTTAAAGAAATATAAAGAATAAATAGATTCATATATGGAGATAATCTCTGGTGCATGTTTTACCATACTCTTAATGTAAACATTCCCATCTCACAATGAAGAATAGAAATGGACTAATCTCAACAAAACTGATTAAACCCAGTTACTTTGTTGTAACCATAGTTTAAGTTCCATCTAGAAACTATTCAAAAACAGAAAGACATGATTACTCCCCTCTAGGGAATAGTACAGTTTCTAAAAACCCAATAAATTCAATAAAATATTCTATTAAAAATATGCAAAAATTCAGATCTTACCTTGTCTGCCTGTTCATAGACATCCTCCCTCTTGCTGCAGTCACAATGGTAGACAAACACCTGGCTGGCTCCATTTTGTTGGGCTAATCTGCTTGTTTCTTTGTTACCTTCATCATCGATGTCCCAAAGGACCAAGGTTACTCCCAAAGGAGCCATTTTTAAGGCAACCTGCCTTCCGATGCCATTTGCAGAGCCAGTAATAAGTACTATTTCACCAGCAAAACTTTTTTTGCGCCGAGAAAATATACAGAATGTGTTCTCGATCAGTAAAAAGAAAAGAAATTTCAGGTACTCTAGTAACTTCCGGATGCATCTGAAGTTAGGCATGATTTCTCAGATACGAGCACCACTCTTCTGTTGTGCAAAACCAGAAACACAATAAATTACAATAGTGGGATATTGACTGAAAGAAAGAAAAGACTGACCTTCAAACAGCAAGTTCTTATGCAGTATCATTCTGTGCGGATACCAAACACATTTTTAAAGACCTGCTTTGTGAAAGCTGCATTTTTAGCAGGATTAAAGCAGACGTCTTTCTCTAGATCCTACAGACCTGTTTCATCCCGGGTTCCTCAGCTTCCAACTGTTTTTACAAACGTTTAGTAACACATTTTCGGCAGGTGTGTTGCGGCAACGGCTGCAAACCTTGTTTTCACAGCAAGGTGATGCTAGCTGAACAAAATAGTGCTGAACACACTGGTGCGATATCACCCTTAGGAAGGAAGGTGTCCTCCTTAGCAGCAAACGTGACCTGTTTCGCAAGCCAGGCAATTGGGAAGTTCCCACACCGTGTGTATCTTCCAGTGCCATGAGGCCGAAATCACACCGCGTATTCCCAATTGCCAGCAACTGACCAGCCACTGGGAAAAGCCTGGCCCTGGCGCTTACGAGCCTTGCTTTTCATCCTGCTTTGGACAGCACCACCCCTTTTACAGTGTTTGTGACAGGACAGGAGAGGCTCAGGAGAAGAAGCGCCTGCACCGTCCCGGCGGATCGGACCCGTCCCGTTCCGTCCCGTTCCGTCCCGGCCCCCTCCCTGCCCTGCCCCAGCCGTCACACCTTCGCCTTCTCCCTGCGCTCCGTCCCGCCGCACTCACCGCCGGCCCTGCCCGACTGTCCCGCACCTGCCTGCCCGCCGGAGCAGGGCTATCCCAGCCCAGCCCAGCCCAGCCCGCCCTCAGGGCCTGGCTCCGTGAGGGGGCGGGGGCGGCCCGGGGACGTGCGAGGTTCGGGCCTGAGCGGGCGGCCCTTCCCGGCCGGGCGGATGTGGGCTCTGCGGCAGAGGGTGCCAAGGCTGGGTGGCTTCCCGAGGGCACCTGGTGGATGGCAGCGCCCTCTCCCACGTCGGGACGTCCCGCTGCTGCTGCTGCCTCGTCGGTGGCCCTCCCAAGCCCGGCCCGCCTCCATCCCGCCTGGCCGCTCCATCGCACCCGGCCGAGGGCTCGGAGAGCAAGTGCTCTCTCCTCCCTCTGCTGCTGCTTCGCTCGAGATACAAAGTTAAACACTTCTTCATTTATATCATAAACTACTCTTCTCCACCTTGCCGGCGTGGGAGCAAAAAGACAGATGATGATCATAAGTGTGCCCGCTAAAACAGTGAATCCCCTGATTATCGTCTCACACCTCTAAAATTACTTTTGTAGGTCCTCAGTTTCCCATACATGCTCTATCCAAGTCTAAAACTGCAGTCCTGCACCACTGTATCATCAATATTTTTGAACAGAAAGCCACACACATACGTAAGGTCTGTAAGAATGTGCTTCTCCTGTGACATCAGCTTGTTCCAATCACCACAATGTCTTCCACACACTGTTTATGTAAAAAGGCAACGAAGAGAATGCTACTTATTTGATGTACTTTGCATTTCAAATGAGTTACATTAGAGGTCTTGTTTATTGGCGAGTCATAAAAGGAAAAAAATGGAATAAATTTACAGTGTGCTCTGATGTGATGAACACATCTGTGTCATACACACCATTCAGTTTATGGGGATTCATAAGATATTTTTCTGTTAAGCTGAGATAAAATGATAGCTCACAAAATTTGATGTAATTTACACCAAGAAATATGGTGGAAAACTGTATGCTGTCGGTGTAAACAGTTGTATGGAAGGGATATTTTCCATGCACAGCTAACTGTTGAATATTCTCTTTGGGTGCCAGCAAAACGGAAGCTGAAATACCCACCCTGAGGATGAAGGCAGATCTCAAAGCCTCAGTGAGCTGTGGCTCCAAACAAGGTGCCAAGAAATGCAAAATAGGTGGGTAACATAACTCCAAGTGTCCCATGCTGTAATCAGTAATTACATTGCAAAAGCAGCAGATTACGGTGAGGGTAAGCTGGAATGATTCAGCAGTGAATTCCTGGTTATGAAACAAACCAGGGAAGATGCTTGTTTATTATGATGACACTTCAAGGTGAACAACACCAGTGAGGAATGGTGTTGCAAGCAGAACTTCATAAGCTCTAAGTTAACAGGAGGAGCCTGTTTGCAAAGCATGTGTTTATGCAAGTATGAAAACACATGCCTTCCTTGCTGTTATGCTGAACAGACCTAAGGAGCAGCCAGCTATAGTTCTATAAGTGATGAAAATGACAATGATGATTAATAATTTATACACCTAAATTAGAGGCTTTGGTGAGGTAGTGGAATGTTACAGCTCATTGCTATCTTGAGGTAAAGAGCGGACGTGGTAAATGACAAGGGTCTTAGGGAACACAGAGTGGTTTAGGATAGCTTGCATTCTTCTCACTGCCAGCTACATTTGATTATTAGAATCAAATTTAGAGAATTGTTTAGCATTTTTTAATTAAGTATTCGTGTGGCTTTTTGTCTCAGTTTTGTCCCAGTGCTTCAAAACATTGAATTTTGTTGTCAAACAGAAACTTATTCTTCTGACTGATGTATGCACTGGAACTGGTCTCTATCCCCAGACTTGGCTTTCTCTGCAATTAACTTTGAGTTTGTACCAGGAGCTCCATTTCCTAAGTGATAGTAAGATGGGAATGAAATTGTCCACATCTGACTGCACTGAAAAAAAAAAAAATCAAAAAAACCTGCTGCAGTTAGAGAAGCCACAGAAATAAGTTCTGTGAGTGCTATTTTTATTATTGACCTTCCAGTAACAAACCTTCACATGTCTGGCATTTGGTTTAATCGTAACAAGTCTATTAAACATAGGAAACAGGGTAGATGCACAAATAGATAAATCTAAAAGTACATCACTAACAATATCAAGAGATAAGATAACCACACAATGAAGAATGCCTAAAAATGACAGTTCACCAGCATGTTTATTCACCTCTTTACACTTTGTATATAGTCCATGTTTTGAGAAGTTAAGAGGCATCATAAAAGGCTGTTGTGGTTTAACCCCATTAACCTCATTAACCCCATCTAACATCAACCAAGCCCCATGCAGCCGTTTGCTCACTCCCTACAAGTGGGATCAGGGAGAGAGCTGGGAGTACTAGAAAAACTAGAAAGCTCATGAAATAAAGACAGTTTAATGTGGCAAGCAAAAGGTGTGCACACCAGTAAAGCAAACCAAGGAATAAATTCACTGTTTCCCACAGGTGGGCAGATGTTCAGCCATCTTCAGGTGAGCAGGGCCCCATCACATGTAATGGTGACTCAGGAAAACAAATGTCATGACCCCAAAGGCCCCCTTCCTCCTTCCTCCTTCCTTCCCCCTCAGCTGTATACTGGATATGATTCCATGTGATCTGGAATATCTCCTTGGTCAGATGGGGTCACTGGTCCTGGCTGTGTCTTCTCCCAGCCTCCCATGCAGTCCCATGCAGTCCCATGCAGTCCCATGCACTCTCATGCACTCATGGCAGTAGGAGAAGCAGAGAAGGTCTTGACTCTGTGTAAGCCCTGCTCAGCAACAACAAAAGCATCTCTACATTATCAACTCTGTGTTCAGCACAAAAATCCAACACTGAGTCCAAAGTCAGCTACTGTAAATAAACCACTCTAGCCAAAACCAGCACAGAAGCATGTCAAATTAGGCCTATCAAGTCTATCAATCAAGTCTATTAAAATAATGCACTCTCCTTTTTTTTTTTGTGCATAAGAATCGGTCAAACACATGTGCTAAAATCTACCCATGTAGTGAGAGATTTGGTGGAGGTTTTCTCATGGTGTAAATCCTCTGGCAAACTTGCAATTATCAAGGTGATAATGTTGACAATGTTTCAGTGAGTATATGCTTGTTTGATGCATGAAATTGTCAAAACTGCTAATGGCCATGCATAGTAATTCTAAGTATAATTCATTTTACTGGCCTTTTGATTGGTAGTAAAGGTTAGGGTTAGAGAATTACTCTTGTTCTCAAGTCAGCTGGACCTTTTGAATATTCCTGGTGGATTATACATTGACCAATATTTTTGTTACTAAAAATGTGAAGGTGCTTACTTGAGAGGTGATGAGATGAATGGTATTAAAAACTATCTTCACTGCTGAGCTGCAATAGGTGCTTTACTGGTAATTATTATATCCCACAGCTTTTAATAAATGATTATTAAGAATTAACCCATATATTAATAAGTTGTTTGTGTATTTTCAGCATGTAAAACTTAAAACTCTACTGCCAAAAAGAAAAATGTGGATTTAGTACAATAGAATTACTTTATTAAAGTGTTTGAAAAATAAATTATCTTATTAGACAGCTGAATTACTTGGGTATGTCTTTTTAAAACTTGATATAAACCATTCACATGCTGGAAACAGATGTGACAAACAAATTCTTTGATAAATACAGACAAGTGATATTTTAACATTTCGTGACAAAACTCATTTCTGCAGCTTCTAACAGTCCTTTAGGTCTCTGCTGAATTTGCCGAAGAATTTTGTTTGACATTCAAAATGATTTGATATCGTATCAGTGCTAACAATTAATGTAGTTGTTTAAATCATGTGGCAATTTGCATGCATATATTTGGAGGAACAAAAAATTCCCAAATATACATAATTCCTCAAAAAGTGGACTGTTTAGCACTGGTAAAGACTGGTGAGAAAAAGAACCCGTTTGTAGGTCACTAGTATTTGTTGAAGTTAGTGAACTGATGTAATAAAAACAAAATGTCCGTCTTTATAAGGACCCAGAAAGAAGCACATAGTGTCTGTCTGTGATAGTGAATTAAGCAATGTGATTGACTTTTAAGAGTAATCCAATATTGAACACAAAATGACAAGTGGGAATCCCTTATTACACAGTGTATGTGACGACCTTAACTCTCCAGTTTTAATAATTTTAACTTTCAGAATGGCAGGAAGAGCTCCAATTGTTTCCTGTGTCAAAATATGCTTCTGATCCATAGAGGTCAAAGGCATCAGCCTGAAATCTCACCAGATAGCCATGTCTTATGTTAAATGAAATAAAAGTAATAATTTTATTAATTCATCAGAAGGAAACAAAATCCTCAGCACCAATTTAATGTATACCTTGGATCTGTGCATATTCTTTCTAACAACTTTGGCTAAAACTCAGGACTACAATGGAGCACCCAGTAGGCAATGCACTCTGCAGTGAACCTGTCATCCTAACTCAAGATGGTCAGAGATACGCAGGAAGTGGCTGCACACCCTATACATGAAGAAGAAAAGGAGTTGCAGCTCACAAAACTTGGATCTTGTATCCTGAATCAAAGCATTAGTTGCTTGCTTTCCAAAGAATAGTAAAGAGCACAGAAGCCCTCCTCTGCTATGGTTGTTTTTCTTTTTTCTTTTAATTCGTTCAATATACTTCATTGCACAGTCAACCAAGCCAATTTAATCTCCACTGCGCTAAAAATTAGTAGCTGCTGTGTGAGATAGCTATTGTAATAGTGCTGAGGCATGATCCAGGGGATAACTGCAGCTATGGGAGGGTTTGTACTTACAGGCATGTAAGAAAAACTTTCAATACTGTAAAGAAAATCCTTAGGTAATGAATTTAAGCCATCCTACAGTGAGCCGACGTGGACATTGCAGCTCAAGAGCTCTGGAGACGTGCAGGGAGCCCTCTGCAGGCCTGGGCATGCCACATCCATCTTCAAAGGTGTTGCTTATCTGCATCCACATCTAACTCTGTAGGTGCTTAATGCTCTGTAATTGCCATGTCAGTCTAAGGGCAACTCCACCCTGAGACTGAGAAGGTGCTTGGAGTATGTGCCTCACCAGCTCCAGGTTTGTGACCTAATTTGTGAGATTACAGTCATATCTGGTGTATGGGCACCAGCTGCAGGGCACCAGTGCTTGTCTGCTCCTTCATTCCAGTGAAAACACACAGCTGATACTACATTCCCTAGGAAGAGAGCACAGAGCCTGTCATTACTGTGTCTAAAAACACTTAAGAATTTAAGATCCAGAGCCTCACAACCCTGGAAATGTGAAACAACTATGAAAAAGCTGATGTTGACTCTGCTCTTCACAAGGAGCAAAACAGGTATCTTGGGGACAATTTTAGGCAAATGACGAGAGGACAAAACAATAAAGTTTTCTGTCGTATGTAGAAAACTGGCTTTGCTTCCCAGAGTGAAATATCGTATTCCCGAAAAGAAGCCAGGGAGGAGAATGATGTCTTCTTTAAGTTAGTCAGACATACAAAGTTATTTTGTATGTAGTCTGACCAGTTCTTCCTGTCAAATGGTATTCCCTTCCTCCCAATTAATTGAAAGGCTGCAATAACCCTCTTTAACTCTTTTCAATTTGAGTGACAAGTATTTAGACTATTTTACTAGGATGGGTTGTTTATTTACGTGTAGGTATAATGACACTTGAATGTACTCATAAATAATTTACATTTTTTTCTTGCATACTCAAATAATGAGTTCTTATTTAAGGGATGGTAGTACTGAGGACTACAAAAATGGGTTACCTGATCCCTTTCAGCCTCACTAAAAAATATTCACTGTCACTGTGCAGCTGTAGAGCCTAATAGTGATGGGGCAGCAATAGTAGTGATGGGCAGACTGATAGTAAGGGTAGAAAGATGGTGTTCCTGCTGAGGAAGTATCCCTTTTCTGAGACCACTTTCTGAGATCAGGGACTGGGTTGGATTAGGGACTTTGAACTCCAGCAATACAGAGCAGAAGACAAAGGGGATGTGGTGGTGGATGTCTGGGCACTTAGGCTGACAACCTGCTGTCTTGTAATAGCTGAAGCTTCATTGAGGTGTGACTCAATGTACCTGCTGAGCTTGAATAATCAAATAGTCTGAAAATCACTAACCAGGAAGAAGTGCAACCAGGAGACCAGAACAGCTGGGGTACACTAACAGTGCCAGCAAACCACGAAAGACCTCAAAACAGTGCAAGAACTGAAGGGGATGTCTTCAGCAGTGAGGGGTATCATTTGGAAAAGGATTACCTCGAAGAATTTATCGATACTATACCTATTTATTTTGCCTTAGGTTAAGGTAATTTAGTAATTTAAATACTCTTCTCGTTAAGATACTGAGAAACTGAATGATGATGGTATTCACATTTACACAAAGAATGCAGAGCAGATTTGTTGTCATGCTCTCACAATTTTGGCCATGCTTCATTGGTGACCTTAGCCTTTTGAGGGCCCACAAGGTTTGGTGCTGGGACAGTGAAGTTGGTGAGTTTGAAAGGCATTTGCAGGCACCACATGTTCTGACTGGCCATGATGCTGGGAACAGATTCGTTTTATGCGATGATGATGAAACTCCTGGAGTCTAAAGGGTCTCTGAAGAATCCACAGAGAGAAGATACTGCTTCTGAACCTCATCCAGCCTGAGAACCTTGTTTCAGACCTTTTGTCGCAGTTACTACAGAGACATTCATTATGATGGATACCTGGGAGTGAAACACATTCCCTATCTTCAGTCTGCTGATCAACAGCTTGGTTAGGAAAGTTTAAGCATGCAACGACTCCCATAGAAGTTCTTTGCTTTGGTTAATTTCCACTGTGTCTGTTCAGATGGAAGCTGACAGCTTTTCTTCTGGTTGATGGGCAAAGAATCAGTTAATCATGTTCTGAGAATGACTTTGTCACATTAACTGTGTCAATTGCTGTCACAGCATGACAGCTATGCTGTATTAGCAAAAATTTAAACTAAAAAGATATATTCCACATAATATTTTTCTAGCTAGAGAAATGTGGTGCAGTTGGAATTTCAGCCCTTGTCAGCTAGTTATTTGCAGAAATGAAAATGTAGAGAAATGTGAAAGTCCCACTGTAAAACCTGTTTATACTGCAGGTCATGATTGAAAAACCCTGGTTTATATGTACTAAGAGAGGCTTACGTGGTTTATCTGCTTCAACTGCTTTTATGAGGGAAAATTGCCTATCATTTGTGCTGTTGCTGCCATTGTCTCCTGCTCAAGAAAAAAAGCATTGCCTGAATACATGCCTTAGAATATTTTGCAGGCCATTAAGTCTTAAAGTTAAGATACAAATTCTCATAGGACTGTAGGAGTGGTTTTCCTAATCTGGCATCCTGTAATTTTATATAGATTGGAATTGTGATGAGCTCAGACCAGATGAATGCACACAGATCTCACTTCAATCGGAGTGCAAATCAGTGCATACATGCTAACAGTGCAAACATTTAAAAAGTAGGAGAATACAGGGTCTCTTGTAAGCAGCCACATGGGCTGGAGAAGACAGTGCTGAGAAACAGAGTAATGCCAGAGAGGCAAGAGGCAAAGGTCTTGTATGTCCTGACAGATGTGGACAGCTATGAGAAGGTTTAGCACTCATGATGTGTGCATAAGGAAATGCCATTCTTCTCCTCGAGGAAGCAGTACAGCACAGCACAGAGCTTTTAACTAATCTTTAGCAGAGTGATGTGCTTTTGTGACAACTATTTAACCTTGAGAGATTTCATTCCATGGTTTCAGCAAGGATTACAGTAAATGATCAATTTAGGTAAAGTCACAATCTAATTAAACAAATTCAGTCTAAATCCCTGCTGGGCCAGTAAAGATTTGTCTGTCAAATACCTCTAAGCATTTTCATTTTCTATAGCAACAGTTAATTGGATATGCAACTGCCAGTTTAAATGCTTTAAATGAGGCTGATGGGATTAGTAATTGAATGCTTGGATTAATGATTTACAGCTGGCTTTGCTGCCCTGTTTCTTGCTTACAGTTATGCTCATGCTAACTCCATATCCTTCTCAGGTGGATGGAATAGTGTGCCTGCAACATAGTTATGATAGAATGAAATACAGGTATGACATAGGTTTGATGTACCCACTGTATTCCTGTTGGCACATGGAACTATTTTTAATACTGTACAGAGCAAAGAATTATGATCAAAATGCTAAAAGCAAAAAGTCTAAGAACAGCCACCTAACCTCCACAGCTAGCAGCTGGAATGTAAGGTCTCAGTCACTCTCACATTAAAGTAGTCTTTCATGGTTTGAGTCAGAAAGCAAACCTCAATGTGGTGGGTGGTGAAATTAAATCCAAGGCTGTGAGTAGAGGCTGACAAAGGGATTTCTGCAAGAGGTAGTAGGATTTCAAAGGGAGTGGAAGGAATAGCATCTGCTATTGGAGAAAGAGACCAGACTGCAAAGTTTAGTCATGTACAGGAGTCTCATTGGTCATGCTTGAATCTCTTATCTTGGGAACTGAGGAGAAAGATGGAAGCATTATGACTCTGACAGGGAAGTGGTTACGCTGTTCTCTGTGTGATTTTTAAGATCCCTCTCTACTGCTTTAAAAGACCAGAAATAGGGTATGCTCCTTAGGGTGTCACAGGTTTTAGGGACAGCTAGCCTGTTCCAGGAATTTCTTCATTCTCACAGCAACCCAGAGTCAGAAAACTTTACCACTTGTTTGCCTTTTAAGTTGAAAATTCTAGCATGGTCTTGTTGGTATAAAAAGGAATTTTGTTTTTAGTGTCCAGCTGATCACTGTAGTGCTTGAGGAAAAACAGCTATAAGGAAAACTTTCTGAGGCACTGAGATGTAAACAAAAAATTACAGAGCTGTGCTATGAATTTGTCATTTTTGCCTTACATGTAGGCCTCCTCCTTAATGACAGACAGACCCTTATACAGCATAAACTGAAAATTTAGGTTCTTCTTAATTAAGTTCCCTTCAGAATTAAAATGAGCCAGTGCATATTTACAGTCTCTGTTGAATGCAGTATAATAATACTTATTTCAGTATATTAAATTAGAACATGTTTCTGTTCTAAAGAGTCTATCTTGGGAAACATTATCTGAAAGAGCTAACAACATTAGATGTTATAATTACTTGTATTTATGATATAGTTAAAAACAATTATAAAGTAAATTATTGTAACTATTTAGAAATAATTACAAAGTAATGATTGTAATAATAACCTGGTAGGTATTTATATTTATTATATATCATAGTGTATTTTAATTTACCAGAAATAAACAGGAAATTCAAAGTAATGCTCTGCATATTTCAGCTCACAGAATAGGCCAAGTTCAGCTGAACTGTGGAAAGAGATTTATGGTCTTTGCTCATTATCCCGAGATTTAAGATTAAGTTTTCAGGCAGAGCTTCAGCTGCAAGCAGTTTGGTATTCAGAAATCACTGTATTCATCAGCTTCTATCTCTCTCCTGTGTGTGAACTCCTTTTAGTTCAGGAAATATTTTTTTTTTTGTTGTTCCTTCCTGTAATTAGTTCCTATTAAAAGCCCAACTCATCCTTGTCTAACTTCAGTTAGACTATCTTTTTTCTCGCTTTTGTTCCTAAGGCAGAGGCATTAATCTCTTTGACTGGTCTAGACCCTTCCAGCATACATTGTTCATATAAATTTTTTCTTTTTTATACTTACTCAGTATTCAGACCAATGATTCTATTCTGGAACAATGGTAAAAGCCAGAAAAAGGAAATGTAGAATCCTGGTTTTGGTCTCAGAATGACATTTCTTTCTTCATAATACTCTAGCAATTAATTTTCTTTCTAGACATCAGGCTTTCCACCTTTCTGCTTTTATTTATATAAAGCAATACAGATATTTCAATAATCTTCTGATGAAGAGATAGTTCTAGGAATGTATTGTAAGAGGAAAATTAGTGGAGCTTTTCAGAACTTGGACTGAGAGGGAGACGCCTTTTTTCATCTCCCAGTTCAGTAGATCCTATCTTCAACCTTATTTTTTATTTGTGATTCAGGAAACCGTGATTGATTCACTGGCACATTTTGAGCTGATTTAATTTGAAATGTTAATTACTGGAAATGTTAGAACACTTTAGAGTTAAAGAGCGCCTGAATGATAGCATAACTGAAAGTCATAAAATAAGAAATTCCATATCAACAGAAGAAATGAGATCTTATTCTAATTTCACATCTTTAAAATTGTAATTATTAAAGCAAGAAAGTGTATGACTGGAGACATTTTCAATTATAATGGAAGGAATGGGGACTATTCAGTTTTACTATTTCATTTTGAGAATCAAAGTCACATCTCCCTTCCATGTACATTGCCTACCTGTTCAGCCTTGGAAGAGACTCACTCTGCTTTGCATGGCCTTACTCCAGTTCTGGGTTGCATGCATATATTCCAGTTGGATGTTTGTACCAAGTGCTTTTGTTTTGCTATATAAGCTCACAGAATCAGTTAGGTTGGAAAAGACCTCTGAGGTCATTGAGTCCAATCTGTGACCCAACACCACCCTGTTCAATCAGACCATGGCACAGAGTGCCACATCCAGTCTTTCCTTAAACATCTCTGGGGATGGTGACTCCCAAACCTTCCTGGGCAGCCCATTCTAATATCTAATTGCCCTTTCTGTAAAGAAATTCTTCCTAACATCCAACCTAAACCTCCCTTGGTATGCCTTGAGATGATATTCTTGTGTCCTGTTGCTGGCTGCCTTGGAGAAGAGGTTGAACCCCACCTGGCTAAAACCTCCTTTTAGGGAGCTGTAGAGAGCAATAAAGTTTCCCCTGAGCCTCCTTTTCTTCAGGCTAAATCAGCCCAGATCCCTCAGATGCTCATCAGACTTGTACTCCAGACCCTTCACCAGCTTTGTTGCATTTCTCTGGACACACCTCAGCACCTCAAAGTCCTTCCTGAACTGAGGGGTTCAGAACTGAATACAGGACTCAAAGTGCGGCCTCACCAGTGCCAAGTACAGGGGCAGAATGACCTCCCTGCTCCCGCTGGCCACACTATTCCCGATCCAGGCCAGGATGCCATTGGCCTTCTTGGCCACATGGGCATACTGCTGGCTCCTGTTTGGAAGCTATCAACCAGAGATGCCAGGTCCTTTTCTGTCAGGCCGTTGTCCAACTACTCTGTCCCCAGCCTGGAGTGCTGCAGGGGGCTGTTGTGGCCAAAGCGCAGGACCCAGCATTTGGACTTGTTAAACCTCATATTGTTGGATTCTCCCCATCTATCCAGCTTGTCCAGGTCCCTCTGCAGAGCCCTCCTACCCTCCAGCAG
This sequence comes from Brachypodius melanocephalos, assembly GCA_013398615.1. Lineage (NCBI taxonomy): Eukaryota > Metazoa > Chordata > Aves > Passeriformes > Pycnonotidae > Brachypodius > Brachypodius melanocephalos. The sequence continues at coordinate 18,960,920 of VZSR01001685.1, forward strand.
ATTGATACTTGCACCCAACTTGGTATTGTCCATGAACTTGTTGATGGTAGATTCAATCCCCTCCTCCAGATCATCAGTGAAGATATTAAACAGGACTGGCCCCAGCACTGAACCCTGGGGGACCCCACTAATGACTGGATGCCAACCGGATGCAGCACCACCACTCTCTGGGTCTGGCCAACCAGACAATTCTTAACTCAGTGAAGAATGCACCTGTCCAAGACGTGGGCTGCCAGCTTTTGCAGGAGTATGCCATGGAACATGATGCCAAAATGATTTTTCCTTTTATATATTGTTCATATACATTCATAGGTCTGTAGACTGTTATTATATAGTTACACAGTTACCTAACTTCAGTACTTTTCCTATTAGACAAACTCCTGAGGGCCTGTTCTAATCTTGCTTCTTATGGGAATCAAGGTCAAGATACCTTCCCAAGACAGTTTCCCATGAACAGCTAGCAAAGGCTTCAGAAGGGGTCAAACCAAGAGGGGGAATTACTTCATCACCTGTGTTTCTAATTGGAGACACTTGTCAATTATGCTATTTTGCTAAACTTTTGAAACTCTACGTGCCCTATATCACGTGTGCACCTTTCTTTGGCAAATTTTCAGTATGTCAGCATATTGTGCACCTGGAGGGACCACCATTAAAATCATAACTGCATTTTATCACCTAACCTTCTTTGGCTCTTGATTTTAGGGCTCAAAAGGAAACAAAGATGGTGGCAGAGGTGTCATATTTTAAATTTAAAGGTTTAATTGATCAAAACACTTCATTCTTCAACATACCTACTACATCTCTTGAGATCTGGCAGTTTTATTCCTTGTTAAATTACTGAGTTTTTGTTCACTGTGAAGGATGGGTAAAAACGACTGGTAAACTGTTTACATCATCAGATACACCAATGCTTGTTTGAGTTTGAAGGCCAGCAAGGGTCCCTCTTTGGCTAAATTACAGGTGAGTAACTTTTTGGGGAAAAGGAGTGACTAAATGTTGAAGTGAAATATTAAGGATGTCATTTTAGTTCTTCCTTGTTGGATATAGTTATTTTAAATAACAGGACAGGATTGCTGGGAGCCATTCATCGAGTTTTATTGTAACATGAGCCTCATTACAGGGTGAGACAATTGAAAGATGGCAACAGCTCATGTCTTGCTAACAGTAGATAAAGTTTTCTTTGTTGTAAAGCTTTAAAAAAATTTCTAACTAATAGTAAATTGTTAAGAGTTTACAGACATTTGCATAAACTAATTATTAAAACTCCATGTATACTTTATATTTAACAATGGTTGCTTGTTTTATTTTTCTTGCAATTTAGAAACTTTTTATACCCTTTTATAAATAAAGCACAGAGTCTCATTATGAAACTTTTCTATTATTTTGTTTGATACATTTTTTTGCTTGCTAAGACTTACCTTTACATAATGCAGAAACATAGTTTTATTACTGGATGTCTTTGGTTTTGTATTTTTTTATTTTTAAGTTTGTATTTATATAGCTCTGAGAGTTTTCTGCTTTTTCTGTTTCCCACACTTCTTGGAATGTACGTTTAAAGCAAACCTGTTGCTGGTGGCTGCATGCTATGTGTGGGTTTGTGCTCCAGAACAGCCCTAGTGTGCACAACCCAAGGTTCTTGTGGATGAAACCACTCAGGCGATGTGTTGTTCTCCAGCCACTATGGGCAAGTGCCATGGAGGAAAGAATGGGAAGACTTTTCTTGTGGCTGGTGGTATCTTGAACTTTATAGAAAGGTGACAGGGAACACAACTGAATCCTGAGGAGGCCATGGATCTTCTCCAGGCACCTGTATTTTCTGGATTTAAAAATTTCATATTATCAATTCTGTGCAGCAGGAAGAGCAAAATAGCTGCCCTGGTGTTGTGTTTTTGGTTTTTTTTTCAATTGAAGGAAAAGAAATGCAGTACACTTTAAGAAGCCTTCAGCAGGATTTTGACCACTTGAGACCACCTATACAATCCTCTAAGGGCCAAGCCTAAAATCATCATAAACTAATTGTATGTGATGAGGCCTTCAAGTGCATTTTGGAACACATCTTAATTTTTACAAGTCCTGAGCACCTAGACAATCCCATTGCCTTGAAATTAAAGAAAAGCCAGACCATTAATTTGCCCTTTTTGTAAATAGGTAGTACTGTGCAAAACTGAAACACAGATACTGAATGCAGAGTCACTGAGGGGTTTAGGCAGTGCTGTGGTCAAGGCAATTTTCATCATGTTAATTTAGGTGGGAAGTGACCTGTAACAAGTAGTAGTAGGTGGGGGAAAACTGCTCGCAGACTAGGACTAGAGGGGGACAGTCAGAATTAGGGAAGGAGTTGTACATTGGAATGGGATCAGGCCTTTGATGTAAGCACCACCTGTGTAAATTGAAAGGATCTACAATGTTAGTGTTGGCTTTTCTATTTGTTCTCAGATTTACTTATACTGCCTTTGTTTGAAACAGAGACCAGCAGTTTCCTATATTTCGGTTGTGCCAAAGTGATTTATAGCAGCTGAGGAATCAAACACAAAACTATTCCATAGAAAAATATTTGCCAGCTGCCCTGCAAAATCAGGTATTTTTATGCAGTTTTGGGTCATGTTTATTTGGCACAAACTATCTTACCACTTTTTAAATTAGTATTTATTATTTTAAGGCCAGGCATGTACAATCCTATATTGGGTGTATATCAAAGATGTAACTAATCAAAAATATCACTGTGGTGTAGACTGGAGAAATTATTTTAGTGCTTAAAGTCAAACACATTTGTGATTTTCCTTTTTTTAGTGTCAATTGTTGAACACTATGAACTGTAAATTTAGGCTTTAAATATTTATTCTGTTAACTGATCAAAATTATTTATTATTCTAGTGTTCTAAGAAATGGAAAACTAAAGACAAATGTATGTCAACTGTTGTGTGTGCACTACAAATTCTGTAATTATGGAAAAAATGTTGGCTTAAAGAAAAATTAAGATGATATTTGTTTAAATGACAGAGAAAAAATAGCACTTCAGAAGTTTTGCAGTTAGGATGAAGAATTTATTGTATGTACAGTTAAGCAACTCTACTGTAGATGTAGTACCTCTTTAAAGAAAATGAATACAGTAATCAAAACAGTTCTAGCATGGAAATAACAATACAGACTGAAACTTGACTAAACCAGAAATTAGTTATTTGACTTGAAAGAACACAGAACCTGGAACAACAAATAGCAGTTTGCATCATTAACCACGGACAGTAAAAAACTGTACAGTACAAGCAACACGTTACAATAAGTTATGACAAATAAGGCAGTCTTTCTCATTTAGGACAAAAGGGATAAAGGGAAAGGTATTAAAATCTCATAAAACCACCATATCTCTTTTCCATCTCTGGGACTTCTTTGGAATAAGTTTCCCCATCTTCTTCTGAAGGGAGAATGGAGTCGGTAAAGCGCTTAAGAAACCCACCATATCGTTTCTGGTAATCCAGCCACCACTCTGGCCTGCCCACTCTTCTCATGAAGCCACCATATCTCTTTTGCAGCTCTTTGGCCTCATCTTCCAATTCAGGGCTGCGCTTTATGCTTCTCATGAAGCCTCCATATCTTTTGTTGACATCACCGTCGTTTTCATTCATCTCTCGATAGTGCGCCGCTTCAGGGTTGTCCCCTGTTCCTAGAAGCTCCTTCAGCAGATCAGAGGAGTTGGAAAGGGCATCATCATCTGAGTCTTTCTTCATAAACCCTCCATACCTCTTAGCCAGGATTTCTCCTCCATTAGCTTCATCCTCTGGTTCTGCCCGATAGAGCTCATCCATTTTCTTCATGAAGCCCCCATATCTTTTCATGAAGCCTCCGTACTTCTTCGCAAGTAAATGGTTCTCATCCAGCTCTTTCTTGTCTCCTGGAGCAATGTTGCCATCCTCAGACAGATCCAGCTTTGCCAGTTGCAAGAACTCCTTGCAGGTCTCCCATGCTTTGGCAGAAGGCAGTTTTCCTTCACATTCTAGTGTACATGCCTGAAAAATGGATGTGATTTACTGAGAATGATTCGATAGTAACTATCACCTCACTGTGACCTTATCTTAGATTTACTTGTTTATAAAAGAGCGTGATTGAGCCTCTCTTTGTGACTGGCTTGGAAGAAATGCTCTTTGAGAACAGCTGATTTGGTACCTGTCTGTTTTGAAGTTCTTCATATCCCCCTCTGAAGGACAAGGTAGTCTCCACTCTAAGAGACAGACTACCAGATAATATGAATTGTGGGTCCTCTGTGTCAAAGTTGCCTCTATGTTTGTTTCAAAGGAAGCCACAAGTACATTTCCTGTATCTCCCTTACACTCATGTGAGTTATGATTTTTTTTTTTTAATTTACTATTGGGAACCTAAAAACCAGTTGTGGTTTGCTTCATAATGCAAGTGTAGAAGTGTATTTAAACTTCATAATTAAAAATATCATTCAGAAATTTTAGAAAAGAAGTTGCACAGCATGGTCGTTGCAAAGAAGCCAGCTGTACTGTACTGTTTGGTATCTTCAATACACTGCATAGCTTTAAAGGCTGTGTGTTGCCATTAGTTTCTCTTTGTGGAACAGATCATTCCAACATGTACCAACAGAAATGTAGAAACACAGGCTATCTTAGGGCAGGATCAAAGTTCCATTTTTGCTAGCTAGAAAGCAGTGACCATCAAAGAGAGGGAAAAAAAATCCTAAGTTGTGTTGTTTCTGACTGTATTGAAAAATTTTCAGGCTGCAAAGCTTTCAGTACCTTATGCATATCTCATAACCTCTCTTGTAATGATAATAACAGATATTAGCTGCTATTAACTCTCTTGTGGCAGGGGAATTTACTTCTTGTGCAGCCATACCCTTCAGTTGTAAAATAAGGTGATTCCAGTGTTTTTTCTTCTTGCCTGTGGTTTTCATACCACAATAGGTAAAGAAAAATCATCAAAATTTTCAATAAGAGAAACACTCATTCTGACTATAAATGATTTGTTCTAAGGATCTGAACATATTTTAAAATATGAAATTAAACTCCATCACAGCTCCCTCAGACAGCTCATTGTCCCCAGCACAACCTGTCTCTTGAGTCTCACTTTAGCCTGAGAAATTTAAATATTTTTTTTTTGTATGATCACAAGAAAATGAAAGGAATTTATATATTTTGCAACACAATAATTTAACTACGTGCTTATTACAATATATTATAGTCATGCTGTAAAGAGAATAAGATTTCAGCTTGTCTGACTTTGGAATTGCTCTAAATCAAAGCAAGAATAGGTCTCTCCCTTTCTCAGTTAGTTTTAATAACCTCCTGTTGTCAGATGAACATACTCCATAAGTGTGAGTGACCAGGTACAGCGTGTATCTTACAAATACAATGTGATAAATTTGGTAATTATGTTACTAGATATTAATATCTAGAAACAATAGTTTCCAAGGATTGTTCATACATGTTTAACAAATACAAAGTATGCTACATTGCTTCTTTATCTAGTTAGTTAATAAACATTATTACAGAATAGGACTTTGATTCTTTCTTTAATGATTACTGAAGGTGTGCTAGAGAGATGGTCAATATGGACACACAGAACATATACTCTGAAAAGTCCTCCCTGCATAAGGGCAAACTACCACTTTTTTTACCCTAGCTGACATTAAAGCTAAAGTTTGATTGAAAGCTAATGTAAGAAAAAAAAAAAAAAAAAAAAAAAAAAAAAAAAAAAAAAGGGTTGAGGGATCTATTTTGCTAACTGTCCAAATAGTATTGCCCTTCTGAGCCTGCTATGGTTAAGGGTTCTTGAGCTTTTGGAGTAAGCAGTACTCAGTGGTGCCTAATTCTGTGTAAGGCTAGAAAGCCAAATCCTTCCATTTGCATGTCCCAAGTAACCAGTGACACGATAGGAACAAACTTTTAAGACCCTTTAGATGTGCCAAGAGCATGATGCCTCAATGTGTGTGTGCATTTGAGGTCAGGAACAACCGATGCCACTGGCAGCCTTTCTTCAGGAAGGGCTAAGGAACCCCAGGATTTCACTGACCCCGATCTTTGAATTTCAACCTGAGTTGCCTCTGTGACTATTCTTTTAAATTATTTCAACATCATAAAAATTAGAGATAACCCCCATTCCCCAGACCCCCTCATTCTGGATTTAGCTTAGAAGACAAAGTCTTTCACAGGCATATTTCTAACTCTGTGCAGCACCGTGCAGAGAGGAGCAGCAGCGAAGTTACTGCTACTCAAATAGGCTTTAAACCCACGTTTTTTTCCAGTGACATGTCACGCAGATCTTTTCAGCTCGACAGCCACCCTGCCCGGAGAGAGCTCATCTTACTGTTGAGCCAGCGAACAAGAGTCGAGACCCTCCCTCCCGTTCTGCTCGGCTTCCCCCAGTCCTGTCGGTGCTGCAGTGCCCGGCAGCGACCCCTCCTTCCCCTCTCCGGTAGGATTTCCCTTCCTCCTTACGTTTTCATTCGGCCTTTTCCTTTGCACCCTGCGGGGCTGCTCGGCGTGCGGGGTCGCTTGTCCCCGTCGGGCAGCGGAAGGGACGGGCGGGCTGCGGGCGCTCCTCGGGGCGCTCTGGGTTTGTGTCAGCGCTCTACCCTCGCTCCTTGCCCTCTGCCCAGCTCCCCCAAGCCCGCTTCTCCCTCTCTCCCCACTTCAGAAAAAGGGTCTTCCAAGCCACCCCGGTCACATCCCCCACTATTTATTTTTCTTATTTCCCTACTTTTCCCCGCTCCCCCTTTCCTCCCTTCCAAGTTAGCGGGGAGGCGGCCCGGCCGCGGGGATCCGGGGCGCTGCGGCGGCGCCGGTGCCGCTTACCAGGGGGTGGATGGCGGCGCGGGGTCCCAGGCGGTAGGCGCAGGCGGCGCAGTCGCGGCCGCAGTCGGCCCGCGCCCCTGGGAGCAGGCAGGTGCTGAGGGCCAGCAGCGAGCAGCCGAGTCTCAGGAGCAACGCCATGGGGCTGCAAGAAGGACAGGTCAGCCGGCAGCCGCCACCTCCCGCTCCCACCCCTGGCACGGCCTCCAGACTCGCAGCAGGAAAAGGCGGCGTGAAAGGATTCAAACCAACTCCGCTAAACTCACGCTTTTCAGAGGCGGTGATCGCGCTTGCGAGGTAAACGGGAGCTTTAACTAAGCAGGTGCTTGGCAGCTGCAAGGCAACTGACCTGCCTTCGGAACAGGAGCGGACCGGGAGGATGAAGCGCCCAGAGATCCCGTTCGGTGAAAGTGTTCGTCCCCAAACACTTTATCCCTCCCTGCCTGCAAAAGCCGGCATCACAGGGGGAGAACAGACTCACCGCGGAGCAGCATGGACGGGATCCCGAGCCCGCCCGGGAAGGGTTTCCCACCGGGACTCCCCGAGCAACCTCCCCGACGCCGGGCAGCAGCCCCGGCAGAGCCTCCCCGGCCCTCCCTCGGTCCCGACCGCGGGCACAGCAGCTCGCTCACTCGCTCGCTCACTCACTCTCACACACGGTGCCCTCGGGGCTCCCGGGAGTTGCCGAGGAAGAAGCTGCGCCTTGCTGAAGCCTCGGCGTCGGAGCCACTATTATTTATAGCGAGCCCGAGCAGCGTCCGGAGATGCCCCGGGGGAGGCGGGCACAGCCGGGGCCCTCTGGCAACTCCAGCGAGGGCGGCTCGGGGGGGGCCGAGCCGAGCCCGCTGCCGGGGCCGGGCACGCCGCTGCGGAGCGTGTGCGGGCGGCGGCGGCGGCACTTTATAATTGGTGACCGCGGGGAGAAGGCGGCCTCCCCCAATCGCCGTCGGGCTCCCGCTGACGCGGCCACTACGACATCCCCCCCGGCACCACCGCCCCGCCGCCCGTGACTCCACGGGGCTGGGGATGAGGGGGTGTGTGTGCCCCTGCCATCGCGGAGGGGGAGCGGGGAAGCGGCCCGGGGAAAGTTAGCGGGGGAAGTTTTCACCGGGGGCGGGAGGGGAATGATGAGACAGCGCGTGAGTCATGCGGGGGTGGCCGTGAGGGCTGGCGGCAGCCTCTCGGGGTAACCCCGCTCCCCGGGGCAGCGGGAGCAGGGTCCTGAAAGAGCCTCGCACAACGCAGAGAGAGTGGGACTGGGCTTGGGGTTGTTTTTTGTTAGTTACTTGTTTGGTTGGGGTTTTTTGTTTGTTTGTTTTTAATTCTTTTTTTCCTTCTTTGTTTCCTCCCTCTCTGCCACTCCGCCGAACCCCAAGCTACTGATGCTGAGAGTTCTTGCTGCACGCCTTCTGCCTCCCTCCCTGAGCCTCAGGTGTAAAATAGTTTGGGGGAAGCAGATTTTGTCAGACCAAGGAAGAAGAGGGTTTTAATTTGAAGCTATTGGAATTCACAGGTATGGGTAGTTTTGCACTGTTGTCACAATTTTGGTGCCCAGGAAAGCATAGATGAAACAGAGAGAAGCAAACCTCCAAGCACTTCTACAAGGTTCTCAAGCACAGCAGCCAGGGCTGCTCACTGTTGTGCTCTGACTGACATCTTGGGGAATAGGCATAAAGAAATGACACTTATCCCTGACACCTCTTGTCTGTAGAGCGTTCTGCCCCAGCTGCATTTCTTTGACTGTCAGATGCCAACTTCTACTTCCAGCCCTAAATTATTTCTAGCTGGTCTATATTAACTTGATTTTCTTCCAGTATTGTTCTTCAGTTAAAAGAGCATTTTCCCTGGTGTGTTTCTGGGGTGGGATTATTCTCTTTAGTCCTCATTTTGCTGAAGTGAACAAGCTGTGCTCTTCATCAGTCTGTCCTAAGATGTCATGTGAATGTTCTGCTCTGCATTTGCTGTGGTTGGAGTTCATAATTTCTGTGCATGAGTGATGGGAACAGAACACAGTATGTCAGTTGAAATTTTATTAGGACAATAATGTGTAATTATGTTCCCTGGAGGAAGAAGACACCTCAATTTATACCCCCCCAGGTCTCATTTGCCTTTCCTGATGCTGCAGTACATTGATGTCACACACTCACTGAGATACAGCCAGATCTTTATCCTTTAGAAGTAAAAGGAAATCCAGTACTATTACTGTATGGAAACCATGATGTTTTGCTGCCTTTTCTTAACGTCAGCTATCAGACTCAGGTTAAGGATGCTCAAATGAATGTGTGGATTTTCAGAAACACATCCATTCAAGCTAAAGGCATTGCTCTTGCCTAGAATCAGTGCATGTGAGAGGAGAATCAGGCTCTCTGTTTATGCAGTAATATCAGCCAACTTTGTAAGTGAGCCCTCAAGAGAAGAGGTAGACATTTTAAAAATCATCCCAATGGGTATATTTATGTTAGCATGTGAGGGATCTGCATTTGGAACAATGCGTAAATTGCTATGCCACTGAATCAGCAGGATTGCTTTCAAGTTTGTTCCTGAGTTGGTTAGGGAAGCACTGACTAACTCCAGGAGTGACACATTTGATGTCTCTTTTGCTGCAAAGTTGTTCAGTACAAGCAGAGCTTTTTGTGATGGACATCATCAGAGTAGTCCTCTGGGTCACTTACTGACTCTCAGCTCTGCCATCATTTATTGCCTTGCACTCGAATAGTCAGCATGGTGTGACAGGACAGAGAGCCCAATGGTGTCCTGACTGTTCCTCCAGCAGCGTACATCCCGTGTCCCTGGGCTGAGAGGCTGCTGCTTTCATCATTCTGCACACGAGCATCTGTGCTCAGCTGGCTCACTCAGCTCCTCAGCCTGCCATAGCCTACAGTACTCTGTTTAATGTCACTCACTCTGCTTAATCTGTTCATGATGAAAACCAGCCAGTGTTAGAATCTCACTGTGTACAGAGGTGTGGATAACCCCTGTGGGTAAAATACAGATTATAACAGGAAAAGATAAAGGATGAAGTGAGAGTAAAGCGTATAAAAGGACCAAATAAAAGGCTTGTAAATTCTGTGTAGAAGCGAACTAGTGAAGAGGGTTATTTTACTGTGCATAAGCCTTTTGGCTGATGGTGGGAAACAGGGAAAAGGTGGGAAACAGGGAAAAGATGGGAAGAGATCTAGTGCGAAATGCACATTTGCAAGGACATTTTCAGCAAGTGAGAGAGAGAGCAGAGGTATCAGTGTACAGCCAGCACTGGGCAGAAGCAATCCAGCTGTGGCTGTTGCAAGTACTACAGATATCCCTGATTCTTTGGTTCATCTGCTTCTCCCTGTCTCCTGTTTGCATCTTTAGTTGATTCCTCTCTATCACTAGTCCTCATCCTAGATCCTTATGGAGGTTGTAAATGGGTCCCCAGAGCCTGGCAGGGTGGAGAGTGGGAAGAAGGTCCAAGCTGAACCCTTGTTTTACCCTTTCCTACAGTGCCTACTACATAGAGTCTTTTCCTTCCTCCTCAACGATCCTGATACTAACAGAGGATGTGATACAAGAAAGGAATAATGTAGAGGGTATTTCCTGAAGAGCTCACTTTTCCCAGTGTCAGCATATGAAAGCTCTGTAATTCCCTGTCTGAGCTCAGTTTTGTACAGGGAAAGTATTCTTTGCACAGAGAGGATGAAACAAAGAGAGATTTTAGCAAATTATTCCAAAATACTATGGAGCAAAAACTACTTAAGGAAAATTACTCAATGTAGGCATGGAGGGTAATGGTTCCTCTGCAATGGTGAACTGATAAACAAAGAAATAGGGAGGCAGAAGGAGAAAGAGAACACTTTTCATAGCAATAAAGACAATAGCTTGTTTTTTTGCTACTAATGTTATAATAAAAATGTCTTGGTGTTGATAAAAACTTTAGCATTTGTATAATCCAGAATTACCACAGACACCAACTGCTTTTTATCTGCCATCAAAATATACCAGCCAAAAGAAAACTGTTTTTATAACAGTAGTGCTTGCAGTGCCAGGGGCCCCATTGCCCTATGGTTTGTCTAACTTCCAAACTTTTGGCAGAATGAGGTGAAGACAAGATGAAATCATCCTCATTCTAATGATCAAGAACACAATATGAATTGATTTCTGAAGTGCAACAAAAAATGAGCAGCTGAGTTAGAAATGAAATATCTCTTAGAATTCACAATGGTATCTTTTCTGCAGGACCAGCTTTCCTTTCCAAACTGTACTCATCAAACTAATCAAGCTGCTACAAAGTCATTAAATGAAGATGAATTAATATAAATATGAAATAAACATGCTTTTAGCACCTCAAGCAATCCTGCTCACAACACAGAGCCTTTTTGATAGAATTGAAGAGTAGGAAATTTAGAGCAGCATGTTGATTATTTTCTTCAGCTCAGTGTAAAAGGTCACAGTATTTCTTAAGATCAAACAGTCGGGTTCCATTTAGCTCAGCCTAAACAGGCTTAATTTTTAATGGGAAAATACGTAACTGGTATCAGAGCCAAGAAAGACACTGCAGGTCAACTATCTTATACCAAGTATAATCAAAGTCATTAAAAGATACAAGTTATTAATCTATATATGCAAGACATGCATTGCTACTTTTAAAACATCTTTATTAAATTATGTCTAATGTAAGCAGAGAGGAGCTGTAATAAAGCAGACAGGTAGTCAATTACAGCTGGTATGCATTGCCTAAAATGTACCTTTTCAGGACAGAGATGTTCCAGTGCTTCCCAGATATCTGTATATTTCTCAATAAATGTCTAGGTGTATCATTAAAAATACGAAAAAAAAATAAGAAAGATCTCAATGACGCAGACATTCCTGCTCAGAGCTGCTGAAGGCTATCTTATATGAAGAACTGGAATGCTAAACTTTGGGTCTCAGATGAAGCTGGCTCTTGTTATTAATATTTTTGCCTTTGAACAATTTACATGTCTTTTAGAAGGCAAAACCAAGAGCAGATCTGGTGGCAACAGGTGATATTTTCATGGAAAGAGCACTGACAGCTACTGTCCCTGCCTAGTGGTTGATGCCATATAGCTTTGTAAAGGGGGAGGAGGCTTCATGCTGCTTTATCTGAGTGAAATAAAGAGTTTGACATGCATTCAGTATAAGCATGAAGCAAATGCAATTATTAGTGCATTTTTTTACCTGGAATTGTATCAGACAAAGTAACAATGAAGCAAAGAATTTTATATTTTTTCTATGGAAATACATGGAGATTCAGTTTATTACATGCTTCCCTGTTTCTCAGAGACAGATGAATATGTGCACTCCAGGATTTCTGAGATCATGCCTGAATTGCAATAAATAAATAGAATGTGCTGCAGAGTGAATAGAACAAACTGTAACACCCCCCCCACCAAAACGTATTAGTTATAAAAGCATTGTTTCTCTCATTTCTACAGAGGCAATTGGAGAGGTATTTCCAACAAAATAAGAAGAAAACAGGGTGCTCAGTAGCAGAATAAATTGTGATGGAATCCAGACACAGCGATTATTATTTAAGACAATAACTACTCCACATAAGTGGAGCGATTTATCCTGATTTTTTTCAATTAAGAAAACTTGTCCATGAATTACAAAGGAAATATTAGACTCCATCTATGAAAAGGATTGCAGCGTGTAATGCATATGTGGAAGGATTAGCTGAAAATCGTAAATGAGAGATTTCGATCACTTCAGTCATACTAGGAAAAGCAAACGAACGATCTAAATAATGTATTTGGAGTGTGAGTTTCAATTACTTTCTCATTATTCACATTGAGGCAGCAGAATTTCGGAGCTTTTTCTTCAGTTCCAGCCTTACATTTTCATTGCTAGTATTTTATTGCCCAGTTGGGGAGTGCTGTGTTCACACTTTAGCACAATATCCAAAACAAGTTGTTTTTGCAGACTGGAGCTGTGAGGAGAGCCTGATGTGTCACACACAGAGGGTAAAGGCTGGCTGGGTTCCTCCTCATGGGGCACAGGATGGTGCTACAGGGCAGGCAGAGGTGACTTCAAACTTCCATATTTTGGGAGTTTCAGAGCTTCAGAAGTGAAATTTGGGAGCTTCAGAAGTGTAGCTTAGAACAGTGTTGGTGGTTGCTGTGATTTCCAGCAGCACAACACAGAGGGGTTTTCAGGTGATCACAGAGCTCTCTCCTTTCCACTCCCACCCAGGCCTGAGCACCAACTCTCTCCTGCTGTCTCTGGGCCATGAAGGGAGCAGCAAAGGGCTGTGTGTGTTCTTCGTCTTCTGCTAGAGGCATCCCCCAGAGGTGGTTGGGATAGCAATAAGGGACATACTTCATTTTGTTATACCGCTGCTGGAAATTGCCTTGTTCATGCTGGGGGGATCTGTCTGCCTCACAGCCTTGTCTGTGCAAGCAGCATCGAGCCTCTTGTGCTCTCACAACATAGCTTGGTCTAACAGTGGGCTGAAATCCTCAGCTGCAAGAGCAGCTTTTTGCTCATCGAAGGTAGAGTCCACTCTAGATTAGCTACTGTCACAGTTGCAGTCCTTGTGGAATTGCAAATAATAAGCAGATGATGTTTATCCAAAAAATTGAGTGGGAAAAGTACAAAAGCACGGGGTTCTCACAAGCACCATATCAAAGGTCCATAATTTTTCTTTCAAGAGAAATGATTTTCAACTGTTTTACTCGAATTGAGCCCTCAGTTTTGTTCCAGAAACTGTTTTCCATAGGGAAGGAAAGGTTCAATTTATTGAGTTATTTAGCAAAGAAGGGGAAGAAGATGCTGACATAAAAAGAAGATGCTGACATATTATTACATAAAATGGAATAATGTAATTATAATCACATTCCCTCATTTTACACATATTTGACCTCTTCTGCTGGCCATTGTTTGTACCTCTTTGTGCTTTGCATTTCTGTTAAAAACCCTGGAAATGGAACTCTGACCTTTTCCTTCTCAGATTATTTTCCTTTCCTTCCAAGCTGCTTGCTTTATACTTGAAAGTCATTTAATTTCTCCTGCTGCATAATTGAACACTTCAAAAACTAAAAAACGACCTCATCCAGCTGAGTCCTTTTTGCTTTTGCTGTAGCAAACTGATGGAAATATTTCATGAAGGTTGAAGCGTTGAATTTGACTGGGGTGTAGGTTTAATCTGAAGATTGAAGATTGAATTTAAGATGTTGGGAAGATCCCAAATGGCTTTGAAAGCAGAAGAGTTTCCATGTTAAGTGAAAATGTAGGTGAAGTGACAGTGCACAAGAAAGGAAAACAACAGATGTGAGGTTTTGATTATATTGAGATGATATAAAGGTATTGGAGAAGATTGTCTTGTGGTTGACTCCTTTGCCAACTTGCAAAGGGACGTCCTGCATTTTGATTGTTATATGTCCTTATTATTATGATATCTAGTTTTTCCCTTGTCGGTTTGAAAGCTTGAAAAATTAGAGTGGCAGCCACTGTTAAAGTGCAGGTACAACACAAGGATACTTTTCATATAAAAATGCACACAATAACATTTCCACACAGCCAACCACCACTATCTATCCTGGCAAAAGCTTTCTGTGCCACTTCAAAGTGGTGAATTCACATCTTCCCTCTAATGTAAAGTAAGTGCTAACAATTAGGCCCTGATAATAATTAGCTTGGCATCATTTTGCTAGACGAAGCAATTGATGCCATCTCATAGCCTTTGATTGTGCTAAATCAAATACGAGCTATAGTATTTATACCTCTAAGACAGGACTAAAAAAATCAGGTGTTTCAGACTTTTAGCTTAGAGATTTGAACTTCCTTTGGAGTATGCCTTGTCTACAGTGGTATCCTAGGATTTAATCAGCTGATGTGTTTGGGCATGTGTAAGGTAAAGAGACTGGTGTGTGCTAAGATCTCAGAAAAAAAAGATGTAGAATATGAAATAACACAACTCTCACAGTGTTGAAATACTAATGTATTTTAAGCAGTAATAAGTTGTACTTCAGCTTGCTCAAAGGTATCAGCACCTTAAGTGTAGATAATGACTACTGCAAGTCACAGTTGTGAAGTTTTTATGGGATTAGACTAGTTTATGTCATTAAGCCTTCCTCGAGCTGATTGTATTTCTCTGTCTTTTCTGCTGTTTCCTGCTGTGCATTTGCCACTTCTCTGCAGGCAGCACAGTGCTGATCAGTGCCTGAGGCAGACACTGCACCTGGTTCTGAGAGCATCCTGGTAACTGCCTTTCTGTCTCACCCACATCTTCAGGATGAGGTGGGGTTTTATCATGGTACACTGTAACTAGACATAAAGCACTTACTGAAATGAGGACTACTCTCTAAAAATGCAGCAGTGTACTGCTGGTCAGCTGATCAAAAATGCCACTGGGAACCAACAGGAGGAGGTGGGAAGCTTTCAAAGAGGTCAGGGAGCCTCTAGGCAAGTCTGACCACTGTCACCAACCTGGTTGCGAGGTCCTGGCTGCAGCCCTTGGGGATAGAGCTGTGTATTATCTCACAGGTGGTTTGCTTCCCTTTGGAGACAGAATGTATATTGTAGATGGAAGAGCTGACTGTTGTTTTGAGCCTTAGCTCATTGATTTTACTCATTTAGGCAGTGCAGAAACATGTAGAATTACCTGAAAGTAGAGAGGCTCCTGGCAGGGGAACACATCACTGACAGAATATGCAGGCCAGCTGCCTTCTAAATATGTGTGAGATGTCAATTTTTTTTCTCCGTGGTACATTTCTGCTTTTGTTAGGAGAATGATGGAACCTCTGACAGCACTCAGCAGTTGAGCTTCTGGTTCTCCTGTTAAGACCACAAATGAACTCAGAGCAGAGTTGCAGATGGGATGCCCAACATGACTTGCATGTAAGCCTACTGAAAGGATTTGTGAAGTGAATTAACTATAAATCAGCAAACCATAACTATGAATCAGTGAAATGTAACAAAGTTAGAGCTCACAAAGACAAATGTCAGAGAAAATGCCTCAATTATGTAATTTCCAAGTCTTTCAAAATGTAGTTTTTGTGGAGGTCTGCTGGACACATACAGTTCTAATGATTTCTGCTTCATCTTGTCTGCAGTTTCCTTTAGTCTCCTGGATATTTGTTGACCTCCAGGGTTCTCTGTGTCCCAGGTGGATCTCCCTGTTTCCTGGGAGTGTAGTGTGGTGTGCCATGGCCAGATGAAAATCTCCTTTGAATACTTCTCATTAAAAAAATAGCTGTAGCAATAGAAAACAGAGATGACAGAAAATGTAAGGCTCAGTCATGTTTTTCGATTTTGCCTATTATTTAATCTTATGGTGAAAATCTTCCACCCATTATAAGGTTTAGTCTGATATCCATATTTGTGTTATCCTTTTCATGGGCTGTTGAAAGAGAAATTTTGAAGAAGAGAAGTGATTCCATAATACAAGTGTGCACTTGAGTCCAAGAAAATAATTACCAGTCTCCTAAATAAAAATGTGCTCTGTATGGAGATAACCAAAGTTTGAAATCCAAGGTCGTTGCTTTGGGCCTGGTTAGACTGTTTAACAGTGATGAACTGCACTTGTTTCTGAATCTCAGTGTTTTGGGTTCAAATCACACCTTCCTTTCTCCTACACGCTACCTGCCTGCTCTGCTAGGATTCACAGGAGTGTGCACTTTCTATTTTACACCTGCAAAGTTCTTAGTCAAAAAGTTAGGCAACAAGATTCTAATTGAAAACTTATTATTTAGGGACCCTTTATAGGTTATTATGGTTGGTAAGCTAATAAGGAAAGAAAAGAAAGCAAAAGGCAGGGCAATTCAGTGTTAATTTATTTGACGTGTATGTCTTAGGTATGATTCGTGAGAATATTTCATAGTACAGTACAGTAATTTTATTGCATATCTTCAAAGAAGGAAACTGTAACCTGAGACAGTCCAAATACTCTACAAAATGGGTTAAGAATAATGAAGAGAGATGTAAGTTTTTATTCTTTAAAGGGTAAGTACATTTTAATGTAATGTTCTCAGTAATATTTTCAGTAAAGAGTTTAATTAAATTATAACTTGGAGTTTCCTCACAAGGTTATCACTATGAATGTGCAGAATCCAGTAATGTCCATTATGCACACACAGAAGTGAGTAACACATATATTTTCACAGGATGAGAACATTGCTGTAAACCTTTTCATCTGAAAGAAAACTGTAATCAAACTGAATCTGGTATTTTCTAATGCATTTTGCAAAGACAGAATTAATGGCCTTCTGTAAAACTCTTCGTTTAAGTTTTGCAGAGGTTTATGGCTATTTTCTATGTGACTGTATGCTATTTAGTTCCAGGACGCTGAATAAAAACAGAGGCTTGTTTTTAATCATGTATTCCTTCCTAGATCTCGTGAAAAGAAACTCTTCACTTTGTTTGAGCTGTGATTAATGCCTTTTGTGCAGTTACCTGAGCTACAAATCAGAACACATGGAATTTGTGGGGGAATAGTATCTGAAGCGCTGTGATCTAAGTATTAAATAATTGCTGCTTTTATGGATCATTGCTTCCCAAACATCATGTTAAAATGGATAGAAATTACAGTACAGAAAAGAAACTCATGGCAACAGGACTCCTGCTACTATTTACTTTCCAGGTTGCTTTTTTTTCTTTTCTTTTTTTTTTTTTTTTCTTTTTTTTTCTTTTTTTTTTCTTTTTTTTTCTTTTTTTTTTTTTTCTTTTTTTTCTTTTTTTTTTTTCCCCTCCCCACTATAAGGAAAGGGTTACAGGTAATCTACTGGTAATCTTGAGTGGACGCCAAATATCAGCATTTAACTCACTCTTTAAGAAAATAAGACATGAAACAATGAGAGATTTTCAGCACTCCACCTTTCCCTGCCTGTTCAGAGCAATCTCCTTGGCTGATTTTACTTAATCTCTACCTAACAATTAACATCCGTTGTCTCAGTCCCACGAGGAGTACAAAGTGTCACCCTTCAGAAATTACTGCCAATGTCTTGGCTGGTCCAAATCCATGTAGCTACAGTGCTGCCATGTTTTGTATTCTTGATGAAGCTCAAAACTACTTTTTCTTGTCTATGTGTCATGTTCTCATGTTAATATTTTTCCAGTCTGCCAGTTTTTATGGCACTGTTCTTTTTACTTGTTATGCATCATTTGATTTAATTCCATTTCAGACAATGATTTATAACTGCTTTATTATAAGGAAAAAAAACACCAGAAAAAAAGAAGAGAGATACACGATGGTGAGCACTGACATTAAACTGAGCTAACATCTGATGTACTTTTCAGGAAAACCTTTTTAAGACAATGATTGTTCCCCCAAATTAAACAGCATATGAGGTAAATGGTGGCACTCCTATAGCTTGATTTAGTTTCATCCAGTTGACTTAATTATGCAGTGTGGAACACTATATCAGTGCAGTATGGATGTTTAGGAAAGGTCACTTTAATTCTTATTTTGATGCTTTGGTGAACAGTTTATTTCAATAAGAATGTACCTATAAAACAATAAATATCTATACATTGAAGAGAAGCCTTGAAAAACTTGTTAATTCTGTTACTATTGGCAAAAGCAAACTTAACAGAACAAAAAAAAAATTAAAATTCAGTACAATTTTGATACTTTTTTAGTCTGTACTGCTGCCATCCAAGAATCTCAAAGCCTTTGATTTAGTCAATCTCATTTTTGCAGTAGCATTACTCTCTATGTGGTTTAGGGATTAATGTAATTCCTATTCAGGAATTTCCCATTCCTGAATTGCTTCCTTCAGAGTCAACTATTTAGAATTTTCTTCATACAGCATTAATTTCTTCTGCATGTTCCTATATGCTTTGAACTTTTCTGATGTCACTTTGTCAATTTTCTCTAATGTCCTTAAAAATATGGGGGAGGTGAAGCCTTTACCTGAAGAGTGACTACAGATTACTAAACCTTTCAAGGGTGACATTTGCAAAAATTTGACATTTCTTTGTTATCTCAGGTTTGTACCCTCAAGAGTAGTGAGAAGATCAGAACTTTGTGATTCCTATTTCTGTGTCCTCTTGAATGACATTTCCCATTTAACATTCACATTGCTGCATCTCAGACAGCATAATAGAATAGACAATGAATTCCTTTGCTGACAGAACACAGGTTATGTGGCCACATTTCTGAGTGTTGATGCGCATAGATTTCAAGGACTTTTATTGTCTTGTGCACAAAACACATGTGCTACAGATTCTGCTGAATTTTAATTCAGCTAAATTGCTGTTGCATATTTATTATAAAGATATAAACAAGCAAAGGAATGCTTCATATTCAAATAGGAACTTACATTTATTTTAAAGACATCTATAGCCCTCAGTTTCTTGAGTTTTACTCTGTCACGCTCCAATTTTACTGTTTCTCTTACAGATGACTCCTCATGCTTTGTGTTGATAGGGAAAAATCTTATTTCATTTCTTGATGTTTCAAAAGCAATTCTGTAAACAAGTTTGAAAAATGTAGGTAATGGCAGATAATGATCAGAAAATGTTAACTGTCACTGGAATTGTTTATGAATAAAAGAGAGCTATGTTTAAGAAAATGTTGGTAGCATCATGGATATGAAATTTTGATTAGACAATGATGTCTTTTACTATTCAGGGACAGAAGACAAAAAATATAAAGTCTTCATAACACAATTTTTAAACTTTTCCATTTTAGGAGAAGCAGCAGAGAAGCAGCAGGTTGCAAAACAGATGAAGCAAAAAATAAATATATGTGATTACAGATTTCAGTTACAGCATTTAGACCTTTGCCTAACATGTATACATTTGTCAAATCCAAGACAAACTCTGTAAAGTCTGATAAATAATTTGGAGCTGCAGTTTGCAAGGCTCAGTCAGGCTAAGGTTATCTCAGCAGTAAATTATTTCTCATCCATCACTCTCTGAATCTTGGTTTATTGCAAGACAGATTTGATAAGGTAGGATTACTTGCACAAAAGATAGCTTTCCTTCATTTCATACTGCACATCACAGCCTGTTGTATGTACTCCTTAAACTGAAAAGCAATTTTGTATAGTAAATCAGTCAATATGGAAACAAACTTTGGAAGTAACCTAGACCTAGGC
The DNA here is from genome assembly GCA_013398615.1 of Brachypodius melanocephalos. Classification (NCBI taxonomy): domain Eukaryota; kingdom Metazoa; phylum Chordata; class Aves; order Passeriformes; family Pycnonotidae; genus Brachypodius; species Brachypodius melanocephalos. Next base: position 18,980,763 of record VZSR01001685.1, read on the forward strand.
AGCATATTATCTTGCTAAGTCTTGCCTAACAATAAAAATCTTGGTCACAGAAATATGTTGATTATTCTTATTTTAAAGTTGACTTTCAAGGGATAAAAATCTATGTTTATTCATCATGTGTGGGTCTTTAAATAGAATGCAGTCCTGGAAGTCTGCAACATAACATTGCCTGTCTCACCTAAAGATGTAGGAAAGAAAGCAGCTCTTCAGTCCTGCTGGCATGGAGCAGTGCTGGAATAAATGGACCACTGACAAAGTTACAAAAGCCACAACTTGCTCAGGCTGTTTGGTGGAAAAAGCCACTGCTGAGCCAACACCAGAGAACCTTCTTGTAAGTTGGAGTGCTGAAATGGCAGAGGATTCTCTCCAGGACTTAGTAGGAAGCTCAGAAGGAAATGGTACCGAACAATGTCGATCTGTGCACAGCAGCTTGCAGGCACAAAGAAAGTGCAGAAACACCCAGAAATTAAAGCATTTTGGATGGTCATTATTATGCTTTTGAGGGGTTTTGTGGCTGAGGAACATCTTCATCATCTCTAATTCATGAAGGATTTAGGTTTCATCCAACTTTTATTCAGTTTTCCAAGATTTTAGTTGTTTATAACAAATATGCCGGAAATTCCAACCTGGTTCTGTGCTGTGTAGTGTTGCAGACATTGCAATTACTTCCTCCCTCTGAAATGCAGTCCATGGGTGAAGTGATCTTGTGTGTGAGCAATCTGTGTCTGTTTTGTACTGCTCCCTGAAGAAGCAGTGCACATGTCCCTCTGTTCTGCTAATGCTTTTTGCCATCATTATCTTTATTCAATATGCATAAAGATATTTAACATTACTTTTTAATGAAAGAGGTATTAAACCAAGGACTGAGTTCTTACGTTTTTATTTGAATCCCATGTACCCAAGAATGAGTTCATACTAGCTGGGTTTTAAAGAGACAAAGCCTTTGTAGCTGCTAAATAAATGGTGCTAAAGCCATGCTCAATAAGTCCCTTTCATTGTGAAATACAAAATGCAGATGTTAGCTTCTCTTTTAAGTCCAACCCTCATACTTCTGCCCTGAAAAGCAAAGACATCTGATTTTTTGTTGCCAGATGATGAAGAGTCATATTTTTTTGAAATGAGATATGATAGCTACAAGAGAAGAAAGACACCCAATCACCCAATGCCCTCTTTTCATAGATATCAGGAAGGATTAATTTTAACAATAGTAAAAGGTCCCATTTATGACATTTAAAGCTATCACAAGCATAGAAATTATTATTTTCAGATAATCATCATATAAATCAATGGTAAGGTCTAATAAGTATCTTCTTGAATCACTTCCCTCCAATAAATTCCATGAAAATAGTGCATATTAGTTGTCTTGTTCAAATGAAATTGGACACAACTTCATAAAAAACCTCAAGTGTTAAATCTGGAATTTGTGAAATGACTTTCTGTGCCATTTCCATTTCAATCTTGTCACACAGAATCAAAGCTGTCTATTTGAATTTCCTCTTTTAATTCCAAGTTTTAGAAAGACTCAGATTCTATTTGAAGTACTTTCCATTCTTGTGTATATTCATCAGGAACCATCAGTTGGGTGCATCAATTCATTGAAAGGACTTTAAGATGCAAGTTATTTAATTTTTTTAATTTGTTATTCTTTTATTCTGAAGGTGAGTACTGCAAAATATCTGGGAACTTGTTTACATTTTCTTCAACCATAAAGACAACTGAAACATTTTTGTTTGTTTTTTTCTGCCATGCATTACTACAGCAGATTTCCCTTTGGGCTATGACTTTGCACCTAAGTACTTGGGTATTTCAGTAGCAGTACTTGTGCATTTCAGTAGCAGTACTTGTGCAGGTGAGTGGGGATTCCATGCAGTCTGCGGAGCAATTATTAAGCACATTTTTCAGCTTTCTAAATTTTTTACTCTTGTTGTTTACTGCTGATTTTAAGACCAAAATTGACTACTAAGGCTCATCCTACCTTGTCATCAGAGGTCAGTGGACTCCATCCAGTTACTCTGCTACAAGGCGACACCTTGGCATTAGAAGAAGCGTTTTGTTGTAATGGTATCCAATGAGGTAGAGAGCTCAGATTGTTTTCAAAGTTTTTTTTCCAATAATTAACCTCTTTCCCCATAATTGAGGAGTGATGCCTAATTTTTAATTTAGATTAATTTTGCTTTAGGGTTCAGCTCTTGATCCTTGTAATCTTCCTTCTGCATATTACGCCAGCCTTTCCTGTCTGATGTTTTCTTTCCAGGGTAGTATTCATGCACTATAATCAGATCTTTTCTAAATGTACTTTTTCAAATGAGTTATTAAGGTCTGTCTTGTCTGGTCTGTCACAGTAAAGGATTTTGTCCAACTCTCAAATAGTTCTTGTAGTCTCTCTATTTTCCTAATGCCTTTAGAGAACATTGATCCCAGAAATGAACACATCATTCCAGCACTGATCTTTATCAATGTTGTTATCTTAAAGAAGGAAATCAGACCCTTTTGACATAACTCCTTTGTCACATTGACAAATGCTAGCTAATTTTTTATTGGCAAATGCCACTTAGTTTTCTATTGAATCTGCAATTATTCCAGCTCATACCTGAAGAGATAGTCTCCCTGTCTCTAGCACAAACAGGAAAGTCAATAAATATTTGTGATAAATCAAATAGTCAGTGTTGTTTTTTTTTTTCCCTCCAATATTCTTTGGAATTGCAAAGGCTTGACAGTTTACAAATTTTGCAAGTTTCCCTTAAAAGGTGGTTAACTTCCCCCTTCAATGCTTCACCTCTCCCAAAATGTCTTAAAATCAAGCGCTTCAAAGCCTCTTTCTTAGGGCAGGAGTAAGGATTACTCTTTCTGAAAGATTATTTAAATTGTGTGAAAACTTGGGAGATAATATGCAAGTCTAGAAAACAAGCACAAAGAATGAGATACGAACTCTCTCTGATGCCAGGAGATGCCACTGAAAGGAGAAAAAGGCTTCTATCTATGCCGTGACCTATTTCTTCATCCCGAGCTAGTTTCAAAATTCACTCTCAAACTCTACCAGGCAGTTGCAGGTATTCTGAATAACACTGAATAATATTTGACGAGAATTGCATTGATTTCTGCAGAGCCACACATGCAGCATGGTATTGCTCAACGTGACTCAAAATTAGAAAAATTTGGCCCCAAAGAAAATGACTCATGCTCATCTCCCTTTGCAGTTATTTTAATACTAAGGCAATTAGAACAGAGCCTGACTATTTCTCTTGTTTCTTTCTCCCCAGCCCATTGAAAGCTCTTTTTTATGCCAATCCACTGGCATCATGTCCAGGTAGCTGATGGCTATCTTGTTAACAAGACAATTAATGATTTTATTCCAAGTAGTTAATATTCTACACAATCATTCTACACTATTGTCAGATTGAAAGATCCTAAGCACAGTTTTTGCTACTTAAATACTACAAAAAATAATCTTTATAGCATTTATCGAGAGCTGAAAAATGCTGAAAGCTTATAAATGCTTCTTTATATTGAACAAAACCCTGTCAGGAGAAAAACTTCACTGATCTGAGCACTGTATCTGTCTTATAGCCTGGGATGTGCAGAGTCTTGTGTGCTCCCTAGCCACCCTTTTGACAGAAAGGAAACAATCCTGGAGAATGGTTTTGAGAATGGCTCTCAAAATGCAAGATCACAACATACTCTTCGGAGGGTAGCAGGAAAACACTTGAAGTTTATAGAGATTATTGATGAAGCAACTCTATTTCGTGACAATCTTTATAATTATTCTTTTTCTAGTACATTTGTAGAAAATAACTTGATTGCTTCCCTACCTCTGCAATTGTGTGGTCAGAACTGCAAGACTGCTGAGCCCTTGAAATTAGTAGAAGCTGAAGATAAGTTGTCGTAAAATGTTGGTTTTCTAAACTAGAAATATGTTTAACCTAAATACTGGTGACATTTTGATGGAAAAAATAAAAGTAAAAAAAGAACAGGAGTCTGTATAAATTCTGATGCGTTTTCTCTTCATTAAAGTGAAGCACAAGAGTTCATGATAATAAATCAAACTAATTTTTTTTTCCTGTTGAAAAAATTCATTTTCCTTCTCTCATCCTAATAAAATGAGCCATCCTGGCTTAGACCAACAACCCATTTAGTTCAAAATCCAGTATTCCACTATGTCCATAAGTACTCAGTTACATCACTGTCTAGGAAAGTGCAAGAGCAGGCCAAGCATTTGTAATAGTTCCCTCTTATATTTTCTTAGCATTTAGTTATTTCAGCGTGGGCACCTCCTGAGCTGGATTGGTTCCTGTGGGTCCCACAGCAAATGACTCCTCTCACATGAGCAGCTTCCCCGGCAACTTCATCAGTTTTTAGTGTTCACAGGGTCAGCTCTTGGGAGCTCTGCAGATCTACTACTCTGTATGTGAAAGACCACCAGCTGCCCCTAATCCAAATCCTTTATCAAGATGATTCCTTGTACCTTCATTTGTAGTTCTGATATGAGAAGAGGCAGTGAACAGTTGAATCCTATCCACTCTTTCCAGATCACCAATGATTCTGCAGCTTTCTTTTTTATCTCTGTCAATATTTCCTTTCCCAAATGGAAACACAGTGGTTTACAAAGCAGCTCCTCACAGAGAAACTGGTCTTGAACCCTTCCTGCCCTGCCCTGAAAGTCTCTCAGTTCTGTATATTTCTTAAAGATGAGGTGATCAGGACTGTGTTGTCTTCATGATATGGATGGACCATGGATTTATATAGTGAAGTTTTCCTCTTATAACATTTATAGGGATGTTTTCATTAGTATTGGCTTTCCTACTTTCCTAAAGAAATCATGTGTGTGAATGCTGGGAGGATATATTACAGCTGTTTTAGGAGCCCAGGGGGAAAGTTATGTGTGTATCTTACAGCATATACTCATACAACTGTTTATCCACTTTCTGAAGTACTTGCTTATATGCTTAGAAGCTGAAGACTTCCTTCTTTTAGGCTGAGATATTTTTAAAGACTGCTGAGCACGTTTTATGTGTACAGGCAAGAGTCACTCAGGCTCAGTAATGTTCCCTGTGCTCTATGCTGCTGTCACCATCACCGCCCCTGCTTCCAGCCATGTTGAGATGCATATGAGCAGTGCTCCTTCTCCTTACATTGGCTCTGTTCTTTGGAACACATTTATCCAATACAAATTAATGCAAACTTGCTTTTCATATGGGCTCAGATGTACACTTGTTTTACAGAGACATTCTAGGGTAAAAGTAAAATGCATACCAAAATGTGCAGATTAGATTTTTGCTATATTAGTTAGAGAGTAGATGATTTGTTTTCTTTGCATTACTGTAGCTGTACTTGGTAGACAATGTAGCACCATAGCACAAGTAACAGTGTAGTTACCTGATTTAGTTTTATACTAGATACTAGTTCTGCACAAGCTTTATAGAAAAGCTTTTACCTTATTGTTCTCTGGTAGGCAAAGTGAATAATTGGAAATGTAATTCCAAGCTTCACTGACAGTAAGAACAGTGCTTGTTTTGTAAGCAGGATAATGTAGAGACATGTCAAAGCATTACTGATTCTTCAATATCTCTGGCAGTATGATGCTCTGAACATATTTCTCAAGAGGATAATGAACAGACACTGTTCACATCAGCTTGCTTGCTTTTTTTTTTGCTTTTTTTTAATTTACTTTATCCTCACAACAGAATTTCTTTGCTGCTGTTTGTCAGCAGCAGCTGTTCTGCCTTACATTGGTGCTCCATTCCACTTGATGGGTTCTGACAGATGTGGTGGTGATCCATTTATTTTTTTCACTATAGAAAGATGTAAGCTCAAATCCAGGTTCGATTCTATTCTATAGTTCCACTCTGAGGACATGGGATCTCTCTCTTGCTCTAACTTCCAAAGAACTTGGTTTACATGTAAAAAGTCCTCCAAAGAACACAACTGCTACAATTTCTAGAGGGCAAATGAAGTTATATTTAGCCTGCTTTGTATTCCTGTGAGCTAACTCAGTAAAGCTGTACCAGTGAAATAACGCTACGGGACTTTCTTATAAGTGTTACTCCCAAGAGGCAGGATGAAGCAATTTTTAAGTAGAAAGAATCTATATTATATTCTTATCTGCAGAGCTGTGGTTGTGTTGGAATTAATTTAGTACATAAAATCACAGAGTTTTAACTCATGGCAAACTACATGTATTTCCCCTGATTTGCAGCAGTGTTCCCTGAAGGCCTCCTCTCCTGCTTTTATCCAGGTTCTTCTGCATTACAGCAGGTACTACTTGCCTAGAGTCAAGTAGAATTTAGCTGAATTTGAGAACAGTTATGCAGTTTAAAAAATCAAACAACATTTAGCAAAATATCTCCTCTGAATGAGTAAAAAACAGCAGCCCCCTCAAAAAAATCAAAACAACAGAATTTTTAGGTTAATTTCAATAAAACCCTGTTGATATTCTTTACAACCTGATTGGCTGAATCCTTTTAAGAATGACTAGTAGTCTGAATTTCCTCAAAGAAAAAGTTGTTTTCCACAGTGCTGGTCAATGATTGTTAAGTTTATCTATATCTGTCCTACTTTTCCTACAAGCTAATATCTTATCTGAAAAGTTAAAATATGTTTCTTGGGTACCTTAACTAAATAGAATGAAAAATCAGTTCACAGCATTTCTTTGATGTTTTGCCAAAAACCAATGAAGAAATCTTAGTTAGAATGCTGATGTCATTCCGTATTGAATTAGTCTTTTGATGAAAAGTATCAGCACTAAAGTGATGCTTATTTTATCACTTTGTATTCCCTATACACATAAAATCATAGATACTATTGCAGGAGTCTTTTGCCTTAATTTAGTATAAAAGCAGGATTTTTTAATACTTTCCTTGTTGCTTGGATTAAAAACTATTTAAAACAATATAATGACCCTTTTTTGTTAAAGAATGTACATGAATGGCATGTTCATGTACAAACTAGTAGAACTACATAACCTTGGTACTTTCTGAGGGTAAAATGACAATAGTTTCAGGCATTATTTAAAAGGATGGTGCCCACAGTAGCATTAGCAGCTGTAAAACTGCCAAGTGAATGAAACCATGCATAGGAAAACTGCTGAATACTTTATTGAAAGGGCTTGTAAGCTACTCATCCCTGAAGAGACAAACACTATGGAGTAAGGTGAGGGTAGTGGGGAGGATGAGAGAATGAGGATTTCTTTTTGCTCAAGGTGATAGAATTTAGAGCAAAGATGCTCTGTACTTTTGAATGGAAGCTACCTGATGGTTTTGGGGTCTCCAAATGTAGAGGAGAGAGCTGAGTGAAGGTGTAGTGTCAGCTCTTTTAGGAGCAGTATATAACAAAGTTATGGAGCTGCAGGTCAGCAGTTTTAAAATAGACAACTTCCACATGAGGGGAACATTGCTGCTCCTTCCATGGATTTTGGTGCACAATCAGTCCTCTCCTCCTTCTCCCACTATGTCTAGAAACTAACAAGACCATCCAGAAGAGCATTTAGCCCTTCCCATTTAGTGTGTGAGGATAAAAGAGGATCTCACTAACCAGGCCAATGAAGCTAAGACAATCTTAGTTAATCAAATTTCCTGTTTATTCTGGGGGAAATGAAGAGCAAAATTAACTGGTATGTCTCACAAGTAAGTTTCATCTTACTAATTAAAACAAAACAAAAAAAATCAAAGCGTCGCCGCCTGCCACTTCAGGGCCGCCCGCCGCTGAAGGGTGCCGCGACCTTCCCCGGAGAGTCGTCCTGAGAAGGGCGCCTTGGGTGTCTTGGGGGGCACTGGCACATCTGTGACCCAGCTCTTTTGTGAGTGCTGTGAGGCAGCCTGGCACCAGGGCCAGTGATTTCAGATTAGGAGAGCTGTGAGCACAGCTCTCCTAGCAGCCTTCCAGCAGCTCTCTTCTCCCAGGCGACGCAAGGGACTACACAGGAGCCAGGATCTTCTCCAGCTTCTTTATTCTTCTGAACTCCAGAGGTAAAAAAGATCCTGAGATCCTCCGGGTGCCCGGTTATAAACTCTACTCAGGGGGCGGGGTATACCACTCGAACCAATCATAGAAAGAATTAACAAATTAACCAATCATGCAGAGGATCGAAATAGGACCAATCAAGGAAGGGGAAAACCAGGAAGTAACAGCTTAACCAATAAAGGGTTGGGGATTAACATAATGGCAAAGGCTCTTGGGGTTTTTTCACCTTCAGGTCTCCCTGACCTTGAAGTGTGAGCCCCAAGAAGACTTTCAGGGAGAAGCCTTAACACTCTAAAGTCGGTTCTCCCTCCACGGGAGCGAGTCTTCCCATGTGGAAGCCTCGAGGGCTTCCACATCAAAGTGATGTTTTTTTATCTTTACATTTGTGTTTTCAAGCAAAAGTTTCTGAAGTGGTGCCTACATTATTGGGATAGAAAGCCACATGTTAGCTCTGCCCGTGTTCCAGGGCAGTAGAGAACAGAGCCAGAGCAAGTCAAAAGTAGGCAGACAGGACAGGACTTACCAGCTGCACTGAACTGTTCCTGTGTCAGCCACTGCTAGCTTCCATTACATGGAAGCCCCTACATGTAATCCTGGAGACCTGTGGCAAGGTACTAATTTTTTTTGGTGAGTTATTTAATTTTTGATTTAGATGATGATAAATTCTGTATTTTGACTCTACTGGATTTTTTCCGCAGAAAGTGGATGTGAACAAAAGGGAAAAGAAAAATTATAGGAGTGAGCATAAAAGAAATGCTAAATTTTTAATTAAATGAAGTTCAGGTATGATTTGTCACTCAGTTTCCCATTATTATCCTTTAATAACCTTATTTTCTCATTGCCTATTTGCTTCTTATCTATTTAAAACAGTTGTTTATCATTCAAAGCCTGATTGGTTCATTATCTATTTCCAAAAGAAAGCAAAGATTGTATTTCTAGGACCCAGACAGTTTTTCCTTCTTTTTGTTCCATTAGTTGATGAGAAAGCAGGGAATTGGCATAAACCCCCCCCAAGCGTTTGCTAGCTCTAGATTAAAGATGGCCTTGAAATAAAGGGCTTGGAGCCAGATCCGTCTTTCCCAAAGTTTGGATGAGATCAGATTTGGACTTTAGGGGCTGGCAAAAAGCTCATTCCAGGCTAGCAAAGCATAAAGCCCAGGAAGAGCAAAGCCTTTTGTTCCAAGTGAATAACTGGGAGACACTGAGGGCACCGGCTGTCAATTGCTCAATGTATTTAGTGTGTGGAATATTCTGGGCTCTTATAAATCCAGAATTAAGCCATATAAAGCACTAAAACACATGCTGAATTTGAAGTGGCCAAGGAATTGGCCAATTTGAAGTGAGCCTGGCACAGTGGACCCCAAGAAGACATTGCCGTGTATGCCTACAAACATATTCATCTCCACTCATGTTGTAATTCAAGTATAGTCAGTAGGTCTGGTTTTACTAGGCAGTAAGTGGATGCATGTGTGCTCCAAGAATGAGAAGGTCAGGTTTGACATAGCACTTTCGGGAGTAGTTAAGTAAGGGATGTTTTATTTTGTGTCAGAGTATTCCCACATCAGCCTGTTTTTAGACACCTTACTGTGAGGACTGGCAGCAGAGCTCTGTGTTAATCCACATGTATGAGCTGAAGCCCTGTCCCAGGTGTTTGTGTAAGGATGCTCCCACCAGACCCAGCAGTAAATTGGTACTGGGCTGTTAGAAGTCATGATGGGTGTCAGCAGCACTGCTCTGTGTTGTGCTGTTGGCCATAGAAATATTTTCTGTCCCAAATAGATTCAGGCTGCAGGTGGTTACCCATGTGTGTCAGTCTCTCTTGTGCAGAAGAGAATGAACATCTTGTACCAACTCCACAAACACCTAAATCTTGCCTTTGCCAGTGGCTCTTGCCTATATTTCTTTGGCACGGTGCACAGGAACTCTTTAAGGTATTTTGGCACCCATTGAAATGGGAAATGTCACTGAGTTAAATATGAGTAAAATCTGATAACAGAGCCACTGCCACTGCCATCTTCCCTTCAGGTACTCTTAGGTGAAAACAAATATTGATTGGTTTAGATGTTCTTGCATCCTCAGTTTCCAGCCTGATCTGTAACGGCGATATTGTGTGCAGAGCCTGGAGGGTGCTGGCTGAAGGAGAGGATGGGCTCAAGTATCTGTGAGACAGAATGGGACTGTATTATTGCTTTCAGGATCTCAGTCAGATGTTGGTGTGCTAGCTGAAGAAGTTACCCCAGCAGATCATCTGTTGGGGATTGGGCATGCAAAGGCCTGAGCTGTTTTAAAACAAACCAGAACTGATGGCACAGTGACTCACGTGCTGAGTGAGGGGGTTGAACAGCACATTCAGCTGTGATGTGGGTGGGATTGGGAGCCTTGGGCAGGTGGGGTTAGGGAATAAGAGGACAGAAACCACTGCTGCTGTGGCCACACTGTGGCCTGTCAGACATAATGAGAAGTAGGTACTTGGCAAAGTCACCTTGTGTGTGAGGTCAGAACGAACTGGAGTGACGGAAATGCACAACTAGTTCCTCATCTCCAGGAGTGTAATCTGTAGCAATTACTGAACTACGTCAGCTTAACAGATTTTGAAGTAAACAAAAATGATTTGTGCCCCAGGCTGTAAATGTGGAAATGGGAGAGCTGTCACAAGACTGCTCAGCTGTGGTCTGGACTGGTGCAGGACCAGATGAACAGCTGAGAGGGAAGCAACTGATCCAGCCTATTCAAGTGAAACCAGCTCTTTCTTCCCTAAGTGGTAGCTTTTTCTGTTGAAGAAATCAGCAGTGAACCAGTTAGTGGTGTGACCCTTGAACGTGGGCCCTGAGTTTCTGGAGGAGCACCTCACAGCCCTTGCTGCAGATTCTGGCAGGGATTTGGGTGCATGAAGCTGTCCCTGAGAAAGGCAGATGTCTCTGAGGTTCTTCCTGTGCATTCACAATTGAATAGCATCCCTTTGGCAGCTAAAGCTATTGTTTACGGGGAAAAGTAATGTTATTCACTTTTTTTTACTTCTGCATTTTTTTAACCCATCTTTTAATGTGATTTAACAGCTGGAGATGAGGAGAAGGCAGCACCAGAAGAGCAGCCAACTCTCTGCAGACAGACAGAGAGTGCTCCAGGGACTACCACTGGTCCATGGATGACAGATGGGAGCTTATGGTTTATAACTTAACAGATGGGTCACAGACCTGTTTTTCACTTGAATGGAGAAAATCAAATGATTATGGGGCAGCTAAATAAAATCAGAAAGATCTGTGATTCAGTGTACTGATTTGGGGGGATGTAATTCGTGGGGATGAAAACCTTGTGGCAGTGACTAATGTGTAAAAGTAATGGCAAGAAAAGTGAGCTATTGCCTGATTCATGTTCCTTAAAACTGTATTTCATTGCATAAACATCTTTTTTGTGTGTATGTGCCACTCACAATTTTATTTCTGTAAAAACCACAAATTTTCTTCAAAAGTGAAATTCTAATTTATTGTAGAGAGTAAAACAGAGATGTAATGTTACATTTTGATGTGACATGCTAGACATACAGTTATATAAATATATCTATATTCCCACCCCCAATTTTTTTTTTGCTTTACCACCTACCACTAAATTGACAAAATCAACAAGAGTTTTCATGACTTCTATGGATCCCTGACCCTTTGTATTTCAGTGAGTCATGGCACATTTGTGTATTTGTAATTGCTGATAGTGTGGTGTCTTATTTATTTTGTGTATTTGTAATTGCTGATAGCGTGCTATCTTATTTATTTCTGCATTTCATGAGTGAAATGGTCATGGTGAGAGATACTTTTTGCTATTGTTATCTTGAAACATACTCAATAGCACTCATGGCATACAATAAATACTCTGATGACTGCATTTCTTAGTAGGCCTTCAAGAGCTTTCATTGTTTCAAAACAAAGCAAAAATAAATGGGATGCAACAATGTCATCTCAGGTAATGGAAACCCCAAGGGGTGCTGTAAATTCCTCATTCCTTTCTTCCCTGTTTGCTTATCAGGCTCTTAGACAAAGTGAAGTTTAAAACACATCAGCTTTCAATGTATGTAGATACCTCTCTTCTACCACACTGTCATGGTATGGTTGAAGTTATTCTGAGGACAAGAATGGTTGCTTCTGTTTAATTTTTATTTTTGTTTTGTTTTGTTTTGGTTTGGTTTTTTCCCTTTTAAAGTAATGTTTTCTTTTCCCAGAATCAAGATTTTGAGTTTCTCCTCATAATTTTCCACCTTTCTTCTAAAGGTATGTTTTACTTTCATATCTTGTTTATCTATACCTAGATTTCTGAGGGAAATAAGAACAGTGTAGTCCTATTGTGTGTGCATATTTTGAACATGCTGTTTCAACCTCCTTTAACAAAACTTTGGAAACCTCTTAGCTCTTAAATTCCTGCAAGTCTTAGGAGAACAGGCCCCCTTGTAGATAAAAGTGCTGAGAAGTTCATCCTTTATCAGACATCAGAATCCGCAGAGGAAAGACAGAGAAATCCCAATTTAAGTTTCATTAGTTCTGCTCTTTATCAAATTGATTGTCTTTAGAAACATTTTCAGTGTTGCCACTTCAAAGATTTATAATCCTGAAAGTTGTTTCAATACTTACTTTCAGCACAAAAAATGGCTCCTGACAATTACTAAATTATAATGACCCACGTAAATTATACTTTCCTCTGCTGACTTATGTGAATTCAGTATTGCATATTATCATTCAACATTGTGTCATGGTTTATGGGATGATTATATAAAAGAGGGAGGAAAGGAAGCCTCCAGGAGAACACAGACATGAACCTAATGAAATGAAACACCAAAAGTCCTTAAAATACTTGTTAAGTTAAAAGATGGCAGTGCTTGCAAGAAGAGAGCATCACACCTGACATGATATCATGTCATGGCTATAGACTTGACGCTGTCCTATGACTGAATGTAAAAAACCAAAAATAGATAGGAAGTAGATGTGTCCCCCTTGAGTCTAACAGACCATTAATACCTTCTTTATCCCTTCTGAACAGCACAGAAAACAAATTGGTCATTACTGCCTCTTTGTTGTGAGAGAAGTTAGAAATATCTCATTTCAAAGCTCCTCTCTCAGATTTACCATAAATTGCAGAAGTGGTTATACTCAACAGCTTCAATGCTACATGGTATTTGGGACTGGAATCAGGAGCCTTTTAGGAATCCAAGTATGTTCCCGTGCTGCTTGTGGTATTCCCTCCTTGTATACAACTGGAAGTGGGTTTTTAGTGGCTGACCAGGGTGAGAGTCCTGTTGGGTCTCACTGTGGCACATGTGCTCCTGTGCAGGTAACCTTCATCCCAGGCACAATGGTGCACATCAGAATAAAGAATCACAGGAAAATGAGGGCTGGAAGGGATCTCCGGATGTTGTCTGATTCAGACTCCTGCTCAAAGCGGGATCAGCTACTCCAGGACCTTGTTGAGTCAAATTCTTAAACTCTCCAGGATGGAATTGCCACAACCTTTCTGAGCCATATACTCCAGTTGTACTCATCTTGTCATGAAGGGTTTTTTACTTAAATGCTGATATTCATTCCCTATTCTCTTCTTTGCTGGTGTCCATGCTTATGGTGGGTGATTTTGCACTGGGAGATTGTGCAGGAGCTTGAGTGATCTCTAGAGCTAAAATCATGGGTTTCTTGAGGTACTCTTTTTGCTTAGACATTGCAGCTAGGATAAGTAACCCGGGTGGACTGGCCACAGCCACAAACTAGTAATAATTCCCAGAGGGTTTCTGTGACTCAGAATCCTGAAGGAGCTTTATTTTAGCAGCATTTCCAGTCATTTCAGCTTTGGTAGCTAAATATGCATGGGATGACATCAGAGCATTTTGCATGAGAATGTGCAAATGGGATTTTGGAGTAGTTTTGATGGAGCCTCAAATCTGTCAATCTCTTGACCTGCATCTCCAGAAGAGGAGAGAGTAGAGCAATTAATGATGATGGACCCTAATGGAGCCTAAAGCAGCAGTCTCTTTTAGAGGAAGGTGGGATGATTCTGCAGTCAGTCATGTATCCTGGGTAACTGCAGGGAAAGAGGATTTGAGGATTTGAGCTATATTTGTGCTTCATTCAGTCTAACTTGAAAACATTAGGGATGAAATAATGTTGAGGGCAAACGTTACCCCAAAGATTTCATGAATACAGGGACTGGCTCTGCAGAAGGGAGGAAATATTGTGACTACTCCTCTGAGAAAGCTGAAATAAACAGAGAAAACCAGTGTGAAAAATAAATCTTTGTCTGGACATAAATTGTCCATAGAAAGAATTAGCTGACCTGTGAGAGCAGAGGGCATCAGTCCAGGTTGGCAATTACTGAAAAGTTCAGATATTTGAGCTGCTACAAAGAAGGTTTGTCTGTACTAGCGTGGGCAGAGAGGAAACATGGCAATTTGACATGGCAATAGGATGTGAACAAAAGGAAGAATGGACAGTAAGTGCAGATAACCAAGGCCAGCTAACTAAGCTTTCCACTTTGTTTGGTGCTTTTGGGGTACGTAAGTGTATAGGCCTTCTGTTAATACTGAAACTACCATGGCTTGCACAACGCCTTTGTGACAGGGCTGCTGTTGTTTACTGACAAGTATATTCAGGAATGTCTCTTGTGTATGTTTTTTAATCCAATAATGCAGTTTGGCAGCTGGAGAAAAAGAAGGTCAGCCAGGTCCCCACAGACTATGGGCAAATTTTCCTTAGAGTGCAGTGGGAAGACAATTGCATGTTTAGCACAAAGCTGTGTAATTGAAAAGTCTCCTGGCTTTGGGAATGTGGACACAGGCAATCATAACCAGTGGTTCCCTGAGGCTTTGTGGTTACACAGCATTATATATCACTTGATTGTACACTACAGTGTAATGTGGAAAACCTTCAGATTGAATGGCCTGTAAAACTGAATGGCCTATAAAACTCAACATCCACACACTCTGGGACCTGGTATTTGCTTGAAATTCAATATGACTATTTCCATTGTCATGTTAGGTTTATCAGTTCCTCATTTCAATAACTCTGGAAAGGTCATATAGAATTTGTATTGCATACTCACTTTGAATTTTCCCATTTCTACATTGTGAATTTTTGTTTTAGAATCACAGAATCGTAGAATGGTCTGGGTTGAAAGGGACCTTAAAGATCACCTACTTTCAGCCTCCCTGCCAGGGGCAGGGGTGGCACTCACTAGATCAGATTGCTCGGGGCCACATCCAGCCTGGCCTTGAACACCCCCAGGATCTATATTAAATCCTTTTGATCTTTATTAAACACTTTTGATCTTTATCAAATCTTCAGTGAAATATTTTATTAATTATTCATTGATCAAGAGATGTACTATCATCTTTTCTCAAGATGCATTCAGATTTTTCAGTACCTCAGCAATTCGAGGCCCAGGAAATCTCAATATAAACCCCTTTTTCTCTGCTGTTGACCAAATGCAGTAGTTCACTTTTTT
Source organism: Brachypodius melanocephalos (assembly GCA_013398615.1). NCBI lineage: Eukaryota > Metazoa > Chordata > Aves > Passeriformes > Pycnonotidae > Brachypodius > Brachypodius melanocephalos. The sequence goes on from VZSR01001685.1 coordinate 18,996,189, forward strand.
TCTCTTGAAGAATTGCATAACCTATCTCTATACAGGATGTTTGAATGGATTAAGCAAATACATAAGCATAGAAAAAAAATATCTGTATTTCAGTTTGTTTCAAACCTTTCTTCATTCCTTTTATAATTAACACAAGAGAGGCAATCGGATCTTGGAGCTACTTTCCAATGTTGGATTTGCCTTTTCAAGCCCACCTGCCTCACTGGAAGCAGCTGCTGTTCCTCTCTGGATCTCCTCCTTCTACTCAATCCATTGCTTAGGTCATTTTAGAAGGGGATACTAGATGGAAAAGTCGTGGATATCTGCTGATCCAGCATTTTGTCACTGTGATGGTGAGCTCTCCTTTGCTTTCTGCTGGTCCTCAGGCCATTGCATCCCAGTTTGCCTCATTGTCACAGGCCAGTGCCTACTCTGAGCTTCCTCATGAGTGAATTTCTTTATTGACATTCTCCACAGTCAGACTGATGCCAGCTGGTGCTAACCTCAGCTGTGAGTGTGGGCATGTCCTGGTCTGAAAGGCCTCATCATGTGACACCCTCTGTACACCTGACTAAAATCAGTGCCTGTTGTGACCAGGCAGTATTTTGGGTCCTGCTCTAGTCCAGCCTGCAGACTCTCCCTAAGTTGGACTTCACAGCCAGTTTGGCTCTTGTCCATGGTGGCGTATCTGCTTTTGCAGATGAACCTTTAGAAGGCAATTGGTACAGACTGTAGTGCTGAGAACATAGATGCTGGACTTGCTCTTGTTGGCTTTGCTGTCTGTCTCTGGGTGTACTGAAGAGGAAGTTCTCATATTTTGCTTTGAAAGCTGAAATAAGAGGCTGCTGCACTGTTTTCTGGGCCCAAGATTGTCTGGAAAGGTAGAGAACGTTTAAATTCCCACACGAACCCTGGCTGGTACATCGTGTGCTCTTGTGCTGAGTGGCTGCTCCCTCCTGTTCCCTCTGAGTTCAACACAGCCTCTTCTCTTCCCATCATTTTAGGCAGTCTGAGGCCTCTTTTGCACTGTGAGAAAGGTTAATTCCATTGTGGAAAAGGGAAACAAACGTGTATGCGATTATTCTTGTCCCCTCTTTTATATAAGCAGAACTGCCTCTGCATCTTTCTAGTAATAATTATCTAACAAAAGCCAAAACATTTTTAATGGACTGGAGTAAACACACAGACAAATCTTAACTGCCTGTAGGAAGGATTCAGTGATGAAGGGATTCCCTAGAGCCTCTCTGTTCTGTGATATGTGTTTCTGTAACAGTATTTTTAATCTTTCTTATGAGGCATATCTTAAATGAGATGACACCTTTGGTTATAGTACTGTTTGAAGGTATACAGAGATGGGAGACTCTGCTAACAGGAATGGCATGATTTGGTTTTTACATCCCAGGTTTTCAGTATTTGCATAAATTTCTATGCACTTCTTCAAGGAATCCCTTTCAGAAAACATAATTTAACTATGTGAAGTGAAAGAAGAGAACTGAGAAGTGATTTGCACAAAGAAAGGGTTCCTGCACACAGTAGCAAACCAAGATCACAGCAGCAGTGTTTCTGCCCAGGTGCACTTGAAAATGTTCACTTGTGCTCCTACTTCTTTGTCTTAGTTCTTAAAGAAATATTAAATGAAAGTAAACACACAAACCCCCCCACCTCCTAAAAAAGACAGATGTGCAAGGGAACACAAATGCTGGCTACCTTCTACCAGCAAGACTGATCATTCTAGTATCTGTGAGCCAAGGAATTAAAAAGAGTAAGTGTGAAGTACTACCTGAGTCTAGCCCCACTGCCTGTAGGACAAGCCATTTCATCCTATATGTTACAATATTTTTGTTCTAACGATTGCTTTCTATAGGTCTATTAGCCTACAGATGAAATAGGCTATGGCCAGAAGGACAGATTTGAAGCAGTTTGTCTCTTGAAGTGACTCAGAGGTGGTTTCAGGTTGTCCAGGTGATCTCAACTCTGGTGAAAAATTTTTCTTTTGACGATGCCAAATAATTGGGCTTTTTTCCTGATGATCACGCCCTTTATGCAAGGGCATGCAGTGACAGGATGAGCTGAAGGAAGGCAGATTTAGAATAGATATTAGTAAGAAATTCTTTACTGAGAGAATGATGAGACACTGGCATAGGTTGCTCAGAGAAGTTGTTGATGTCTCAACCCTGGAAAAGTTCAAGGCCAGGTTGGATGGGGCTTTGAGCAACCTGGTCTGGCGGGAGGTGCCGTGGCCACAGCAAGGAGGTTGGAACTAGATGATCTTGAAGGTCCCTTCCAGCCCACACCATTCCATGATTCTATGACTGTCTCCTAAAATTTGAATTACTAGTCTGTTGGAGAGCAAGGATTGAGCTGGGGAGACTATAAAATTTTTTCAGAAGATGAAAGTAAAAATTATTTGAATCACCTCTGCATACATTTTCCCAGGTTATTTGCTGAGTATGAAGGCAGATGTGCTGTACCAAGAAGAAAAGATAAATGTACAGTCATATTTTCAGATACCACGGTGTGTGTTCCTGTTGACCATACTCAAGTGTTTGCTTTGTGAGCCCACTCTCTTTCACACATTCCGAGTGTTACCTGTCACAGGAGCGTCAGTGGAAGTACCAATGTTCCTAACACTGTTTGCTTTTCCTGTTCCACCTGCAGGCAGCTGGTCCTTTGCAAGGGCAGCTGCTGTGTCAGAGCACCAGCTGCTCTCCAGGCTGAGCCATGCAGAGTGAAGGCCACCAGCTCTGTGCTCTGTTACACAGTTCTCAAGCTTTCCTAGTCTGAGATCTTTACACTATCTCTCTCCTTCTCAATTTCTGTCATATTCTGCCCCTGCTGCACAGTTTGCATTTATTTGCATAAAACCGTTACTTTTACAACTGCTTACATAAACGCATATTTTATTTCCCTCTGGCTCATTCCGTGCATCACACACTGATGTTTTACACTCTTCACAGTCCCCTGCAGCACTAAAATAGTCATTCTCCACGAAAGTACTTTTCAGGACATGAGCTGAGGACAGCACAGTGGTGTTGCCAGCCTGTGCCATTGAAACACCAACTCACAGTGCTGACACTCTGGCATGTGGCACACATGCAAAGGTGAGTTTTCCAACTTACCTATAACAGAAAGGAGTGTATTGCTTGGGCTGTCTTGATGACAAAGAGGAGGACCTGAAAAATAAATGTCAGCCTAATTGTGCTCAATGACAGCAGAAAAAAAAATGAAAAAAAAGAATTTCACTCCTAGCAGTGTTAGCTTGGGTTCCTAAATAAAGAAAGGAGAAATGATTATTTATTTGTTTTGAGTAAGTTTGCAAACCATGTGTTCATTATTTTTGTACAGGATGGTGAATTCATATTGAACAGGGAATGAGATTACTGAAAAAAAAAAGGAAAAAAGCAGGGGCAGCTGTGAAAGCCCTGGTTTTTCTCAGCCAGCTGTCAGTCATCTCTGGGGCATTGGCCAGCCAGCATGAGCACTGCTGTGGAGGTGAAATGCTGGAGCATATGTGGATACAGACAATTTTTGTGGTGGTGTTTAGAAGACAAGGAGCAACCAGCTAGAGCAAGAAAGGAGCATCAGCTACATGAATATGCTGCCTGTGGAGCAGTGTTTTTACAACATCCTGACTCAGAGAGGCATGATTTTGGAAACCTTTGTGGTGGGAGCAGAGGAGCTGATAGACCCACAAGTACAAAACTGCTACTTGTTGAAATTTGGGTTAAAAATCCTTTGTAGCTTATTTATCTCTCACCTGCTTGAGGGGGAGGAAGAATCAGCTACAACCCCAAGCCCCCAGGCATACTGTGACCATATGTTGCAGCATCCCTCACTGTTCATGTCAGTTTTGACACTGTGAAACTCCCTGAAAACAGCTTTCTTGGTAATTTCAATGCTTTGTCAGCCCGTAAAAATGGATTAATGCAGAGAAGGTTGATGGAGCAAACAAATATAAGGATATCAGAACAGTTTCAATCCCTGGATTCGGGGAGCAGTGATTTTAATAATGAATATTGATATTGGAAGTGAAAGGGGATATTTCAAAGCTGACAGGAGGCTATTTTCTCTTTCCTACCTTGATAAACTTGATAAACTATAAACATTCCCTTATATATACTATCACACTGATTGTTTTTACTCTGTATTTTTCAAGCTGTCCTTTATTGCACAATTTTGATGGAAACAGGAGAATAAAATGTAATGCCCCAATAATTCTTCTTCATATTTCTCTGGCATACTTTCTGTGCCCTTTCTTTCAATTTCATCCATATTTCATACCTTGTATATGTAAATGTATTTCTTCCTTTACACTTAGCCTGAGTTCAAATATTAAATGGGCCCACAAATTTGCATTTTTTTGGTGACTACTCTCTAAGTGTCTTGGTTAAGGAAGACTCACACACTCTTCAGTTTGCCTTTAGAATTTCTAGAAATTATTGTTTATTTTTATGCTAATCAGTAGTTGGTAGATTTTTATATCTTCCTATAAGCTTCTGTGAACAACTGAAGCCACAGTCTGTATATCCAGCGATAAGTGCTGTTTGATTAATATTAGTGTACATAATGTTAATGTACATTACTTGCATAATGCCTGTACCTCGTCACATCGATGCCTGTAATCCACCACATTTTCATTTACAATTTTACAAGAGCCACAGTGCCAGGTCCCCTGAATTTTGCGAAATTAATTTGCTGCCTCCTAATCTAAACGTGTTGCAGTGTGTCTGCTTCAGCCCCCTGCAGCAGGGCAGCACAGCAATGGCAGGAAAATGACATGTGTCTCAGGAAAATGACACTGCTGCTCAGAATGGCTTTGGTGGACAAATACAGAGAAACTGCTGACACCAGGAGGTGTCGAAGGGATTGAAGAGGGAGCTGGGGGAGACCAGTTCTGCTGTGCTGCAGCCTAGCAGTATGACATCCACACCACAGCTCTCTTATTCCCTCCATATTCAGCCTAACTGGATCCAGCCTGGCTGGTGTTAGCAGCAGCAAGAGGCAGCTGCTATCAAGGGTCGAGGACAGCATCCTCACCTGCTTGGACATTTAGGACCTTTTGATTTGTTTGACAGCACATCAGCACATGTAATTATTCAGGGGTGGGAATTTTTACTGCTGTTTTGTCATTGCAGGAGAAGACAACCATGAGATCAAAAAGAAACAAAGTTGCTTTAGCTATTAATTTAGATATTTTTTTCTTACAACAATCTATTTTTTATAATTGTTTTATTTCCAGCCTCATATCTTTCATTCCTTCCAGTGCTCAGCTGGATGCATGTTTTTTGTCCCTGGTACTCTTTCTTCCAAGAGGCTGTTTTCTTCTCTCTGAGCCCTGAACATGTCTTAGTTTGAAACAGCCCTGTTAGAAGAGACATGGAAAAACTCAAGACTATATTAGAAATTATTTATGTAGTGTTTGTATGAATGCAGTAATGGGAGTAGGAATTCAGGCTTAAATATGATCTGCTATTAAAGCTTATAAACTATAGTAAGATGAAATATTTAAAGGTGCTGAATCTGTGTTGCTGCGTCCCCTGTTGTTAAATCCTCTTTTTTTCTAACACTCCTTTTCATCTGTTTAGTGATGTTATGTGTGCTACAGACCTAGGCTGATGGCAGGGCAGAGAACTGCAGCCACCCAGCCATAATCTTATCCCATAAAGCAAGCACATTTACCTCCAGGACAGATGCCAACACGAGCCCTCTTAGCTCCCATCTCTGAGGGACTCTACTCTACACAGGGCTACCTACAGTTTGAGACTAATTGTGAGGCATTTTGGATCCATCATTTGACAGATTTTGGGTTACAGCACTCTTGCAATTGCATGGAAGGGGGTCTCTGAATTCTGTGCACTGCATGGGGGTGCTGCACTTCCTGCTCATTCTGCAGCTCCATGTGCCATTCCTCAGCCTCTGGTCTCTCTGCAACAGAGAAGAGTCAGAGGTGAGTAGTGGAGAATTGGAAAGGTCTAACCAGCATGGAGTTTGTAGAGTTTTAAAGTTCTAACTTGCCTTTTTTTTCCCATCAATGCCCACTTTGGTGACAAACCCTGCAGCCTGACTGTCAAGGGGGAGCACACAGTGAGTGGCATTGTGGGGGCTGTGGAAGGCTGTTGCTAAGATGAATTTTAATTTTATTTTTCTTTAGAAAGTGTCTTCTTCTCTTTTCATGATTTCCCAAACACTCGCTTAATAATTGATTAGCAATTTTAGGAAAATGCTTTGTACTGCAGATTTCTAAAAATTAAGGTGATTTAATTTTTTTTTTTTAAATTCAAGTGAGATGCAAAACAAATATCAATAGTTGTCCATTTGGCTTCTGGATTTCTATGTAGTCATACCAGGCATCACATGGTAAGAGGAAAGGGATGGGCAGACAGGCAGAAGACTTTCTCCTGAAACCAGCTCATTTCCCTGTGTCTCCTCCATGTGTAAGGGCTCCATGCAGCCAGCAGCCAACGCCAGTCACTCAGTAGCCATCCCATCTTTGGGAACAAAATGCTGGCAATATATGGCTGTTTTGAAACACAGGATCTGAAATTCAGGGCTCAGAGGATAAATAGCACAACTGTTCTCTTTTCATGACTTCAGTCTCAGATGGAAAATACCCCTCACACAGGATGGCAAAAGCAGGGAACAACTTGTAAACCAGGCAATGCCAGGGTCTCAACTGAGCTTTGGGGCAGGACTGGCTGGTGGGTTTAGCTTCAGCAGGGAAAACACACAACTAGGGAAAGGTGAGGAGTAGGGATAACCAGAAGTGAGAATAAGCTTGGCTGTACACAAAAATACAGGATTGAAGGGGTTACTGAACGAGGCTTTACAGTTTGCCTTGATACAGAAGAGGATCCAAATGTACCTTTAAGTTGCAGCTGCTCTATGAGCATTGTAATTTCTAAGCAAGGAGTAAATGAGGAAAAATTTTGACTTTGAAGTGATTTATTGAGTGAATTTTAATATATTACGCACAAAGTTTACGAGGCCAAACATAAAGCAACTTGAAATGAAGTATTTCCACTGATCAGAAGTTAAATTTTTCTCTAAAATTTTCCTCTGAGAAGGTTTAAGCCTTCAAATTTAGCTGTGTCTCAGAGATTTCAAAATTCTTATTAAAAGGATGTTTCTCTAAAGCTTTGATATTTTTTTCTGCATTTTAAACCTCAAAGGTTTAAAAAATATTTATAGAGATGGTATTAAAAAAAATGGTTAGCTTTGTGCACCATCACAAAGCAAAAATGGACTTATTATGATCACAATTATTATGGTCTGCTGCACAGTTATACTGAAATACTGTATGGGGTGCCATTCTTTAAAAATATGTGTGACTGGCAAAGTTCTTGTTCTGCAATATTACTACAGTTAAATTAAGACTTTTAAGATAGAGCCTTTTATATTGTTAATATGGAATTATACTTTTTGAACGGATAATGGTATTTGTCTATGATTTCAGTTTATACATTTAATTTACTTTTTAAAAATTTGAGAACCATAAATTATACACCAGACTCGGTCTCTGGTGGGAATTATCTATTTGTAGAAAACAAAACCAGGGGACATATCTGATCATTGTTACCATTGTTACCATATGACCATCTAACCATATGTTACCATTGCATGCTGTGCTGGATAGCAGGAGGAATGATTTGTTTGTACTGTGCACTCACTCAAAATTTCCTTGTTTTCTGCTTTAATTCCCTTTTTTTTTTTTTTTTTTGGCAAACCATCCACATATTTTAAATGTCTTGTTAGTCAGTTTATACAGTGTCAGGCAAACAACTATGCCATTGATGGTTTAAAGAGTGAGTCAGCTCTAGAGGACATTTTTTTATCATCTTTGGGTTTGAGGTAACCAATCTGCTATTTTTAAGCATATCACAAATACAGGAAATGTCTCTATCAATTTGCATGAATGTAATCAGCATTTCTGTGTGATATTAATCACATCATGATTTCTCTGAATATATTAATTACAGTTTCTACATGCCTGTGCCTAATGTGTATTCATATATGAAACTTATATCTGTATTATATTCATAGCATATTTTACAAGCTTCTTTTTTTTCCTTTTGGATCAGTTCTGGTATAGATCTTCATAGCTGTAGGCTTTTTGTAAATATTGGGAAGGTATTTGTTGTCTCAGAAAATGAATTCCATGAATGTTCTAGCTAATATATTTTGTTTTAGAATACTCAAGACAAGTATAAACACAGTTATTAATTATGAGAATGGGATATCTTTATTAAATGACACCAATAGGATTGTAATTGCCTGATAAACAAATTCAGATAATCTTATGAATAGTTTAAAATCTAAGTTTGGTTTTTGAAATGTGTTTTTACCTGCAAATTAAATGTATCCACCTCTTTCCCCCCAGAATAATGTTCCACAATGGGAACTACAGTATATTTTATCAAGAGAGGTTTTTTTGTTGTGGTAGAAAGGAGATGGATTTCCCTCCCATTTTCAAATTTGTCATTAATTGTGTTAGAATTTTCATTAATATGTAGAATTTGCATGAGATGTTTGGTTAATGTGGAGGGTAGTGGGGAAATAGCAAAGATGTTAATTTTTTTTGTTTGTTTTTCCAGAGTGCAGTGATATAATTTTCTTTTATTGTTTAATAAAACTCAGAGGAATGCACAGATGAATGACTTTAATACCCATCCAGCACTGACATTTCCAGAAGTGCCATATTTGAGACAAATCATTGGACAACAGGCTTTGCACTGATAGTCTCAACTTCCCAAAAGACACACCACTGGAGAAACATATACACTCCTCTTCTGAGGGCAAAGAGGTCTGGAAATCTGTTAATGAATCACATAAGAAAAGGGGTTTTGAAGTCTTTTGACTGTAATAACATCTTCCCTGCTGGGAAGTTAATCATCTGTTGGCTCTCTTTTCCTCTTTTGAACATTAGTTTGAAGAGCTTCCCATTATTGTTTTTGTCTCTAGCTGGGAAGAAAACAAATTCTTTGACCTTACTATAAGAGAAAAAGAAATATTTTCCTTTGCTGTCTCAAAACAAATAGACAAACATTTTTAAAGACCAACTTTCCCCGTATGTCTGACAGTTATCACAGGAATTTTTAAGTCCATGCCCTGTGTGAGTTCTTGTGTTAGGACATACTCAGTAGCCTTTTTTGTTTTTTTCTGAAAAACGAGGATCCTGGATAAGAACCAAGGTTGCAAGTTTGTATTATAACATGTCACTGTTTCCTCATTGCCAGTTTACCCACAGACATTATATTAAAAGTACTCTGTGTGTACTTGCCTCAGTTTTATTGTAATTTTATACATATAATCTAGTATATATAATATATATAGTGTGCATATATATATATATATATATATATATATATATACACACTGTCCTTTTTAACTTGGCAGCAACAGTGGTGTATGAAAAAAAGAAAACCTAGTACTTAGTCTATTGAAATGTTATTTTTGTCTGTCAAATGATAATACTTTTACAAAGCATTAGCAAATTTTATCTTACGTTTTTCTTCTGGGACTTACCTAAATCATATTAATATGAATACATCTCTTGCCTCAGTGGTTCTTATGCTATGATGGGAGAGATCAAGAGGAGCAGAGACAGAACCAGGCACAAGAGTTGTAAACTGGCACAGATATGAAAAATACTAGGTTACTTGGTGGGATCTCAAGATAAAATAGACAGATCAATACTGACAAAATAAAATAAACAGATCAATACTGAGAAAATAAAATAAACAGACCAATACCGACCCAATACACAATACCTGACCCACCTCAGGCCCACTGTGATCATGTGGTTGCTGTTTTTTTGTGGGTTTTTTTTTTTTTTTGGTTTGTTTGTTTGTTTTTAATTTATCCCAGGATTTTTAGAATTTTCAAGTTTAATTGAAAGCACCAACAATTCTAATAAAAAGGGCATATTTCACCTTTTTCATTAACAAAGTATCTGAGATGTGAAAAAGGTTTCACAGGACTGGATTTTGTCTCAAGCTCTTTATATTAGGAATGCTGGAAACTTTGCTTGTGATGTGGATCCATGGCCTTGCAGCAAAATTTTTGCTGACTAATTTAGGGGAATTTCAATTAAGCCAGAAGGAACCTGAAAACCAGTAATGGTGAGAATTGAATATTATGCTGTCCTCTTTCTTGGGGCAATTTTGAAATTCAGTTCTTCTGGACACTTGAGAAGAAATGGTACAGTCACCATCTTTTAAAGGGATTACTAAAAAAGAAAAAAAACATTTTAACTTGGGAAACTTGTGCAATTTTTTCTGAATGTTGATTTCCTAACAGTTTTGAAATACCTACAGTTTTTCCACATATCTTTCTCTCGCTTTTCTTGAAATAGAAGAAAAGTGAAATACTTGCTTAGATTTCATTGTTTTAAGAAAGAGACTCTAAGCTGAATAAAAGACTGTTTTCCAAATTAAGAACTTGAGGAATTTGAATTTTCCTAACACGTGGGCATAAGCAACTATTTTATGAAAAATCACCTCTACCTTTCAGTCCATCCACTAAACTCAGGGCAAAATTCAGTTCAGCCATTGCTGGGCATGGAGAATGGTGGGATGTTGTCATTGCCTAATGTTTTTTTCTGTCTGTGTTCAGCACTGCATACAGGAGAAAGTTATGTAAGGAGTAAGATCATCTAATTCATGAAGGCCAAAAGCAGTTAAAACAAAGACAAATTTAATATTAGACAGAGTGTGTGTCTGTCACTGCTTCAGCCCAGACACTGGTGTAGAGCATCCTGTCCCATACCTTGGTCTGGTACTTATGGATGGCTTTTACTCAGCCAAATAAATTCTCCCCTTTATTGTGGTTAGATTGGTTTTCAAGTCTTTCATATTATAGAAACAGTGTTTGAGTAACATCTCACACAGCTTTTTTGGGGGGTTGAACTGAGCAGGTGTCTATGACGAGATATTATGTACTTTCTGTGGATGCTGTGACAACAAAGGAGCATATCAGTTCATGGAAAAATTTGGAAATTAGGAAGCTAGATGCATGCCTTAATTGTCATTGAGTGAAAGACTTTTGTCACAACAAAGCTTTTAGCATCCAGCAGAGAGTTTATGCATAGTCTAATTTTTTATTAATCCGAAAAATGCCTATCATATTATTGAGTGAAGTGGGATTCCAAAAATTAACAGTGTTTAATTGCCCAGCATGAATTGTAAACAGTTATCAAATCTTTCTGCTAGTGTCACAAGTCCACCTTTAATGTGGATTATCATGCTTCTTCTCAGGTAAAAATAAAAGCTGTGTTTGACTGTAGAATGTAAACAGTCAGTGTGGATGGCTGTCATCTTAGTGCTGTTCAGTGGGATAATGGTTCTGCAGATGTTGAAATAAAAAAGAAAAATAACAAATTAACAGGGAAGAAAAAGCTGAAGGAATGATTTCTACAGTTTTCTTGTTAGACCAGTGCCAGTCCTGTTGGACCAGCTCTTTTGCTTCGTTTGGAAAGGGTTGATAATTTGCTTCTTAGCTTTCATGGCTTGGAAATCTGGAGTTTACATTTACTTGTGTGGGCTGTTACCACACACAGATCTTATGTCTTTTTTCTGAACTGGGCAATGAGAGAGGTGTGAATAGGAATCCCTGGGTGGGCCTGCCTGTGTGTTAGGGCTCAGTCCAGAGAGTGCCCTGGTCCAGCTGTAAGCCTGAGAACAACCTTTGTCAACGACATTATTTAGCATTTTTTGTTTTTTCTGGCACCCTTTCTATGGGCAGAGGTCTTCCTGGAGCTACTCTTACCTCTTCCTGTGTGAATCTTCCTTACTGGAGATGGCAGACAGTGTGGCAGAGGGCAGGGCAGAACAGGGGGAAATGAGTCCCCTTTCCTCTCCCTGGGCTCAGTGGAGGCTCCATGGAGGGTGCAAAAGACAGGGGAGCTCTGCATGCACCTCCAATAAGGTGAGACTTGTTCTTTCAGTGAGAGCAGAGGGGATTTTGGCCTCATGGACTTGCTGCCACTTGCCCTCCCAGCCATCACTGGAGCTGCAACTGTGCTGGTCTGATTTCTGGGCTGATTTCTCCCACTCAGCCTCCCTGTGGGATGATGAGATTGCCTCCAGCTCAGAGTGGGCAAGCTCTGGAGGCACTTGAAGTCGACCTTGACATTTGTCATTGTCACCTGACCACTTGCAGACACCTTTAACTTCAGCACTGAGGGAGCCTGGTCACTAGTTATTGCCTTACCTGTGAAGACAGACCTGTGATTCAGAGGTAAATAGAATAGAGAGTCCACTTATTATCTGAGTAAGTGGCAATATAGAGCCAATTCTATCATGGACACGGATCAAAAAGTATGATAAATTCACAATTAAATAGCCCTAAGGAAACTGTAGCACAGATGCAGAATAAAAGTTTTGGGAACTGAGAATTTTCTTGCTCCCTGATTTCCTCTCCTTCTATGTCGCTGCATTTCCATCTGCCCTGAAAAGTCCTGACATTTCTGAAGCAATGCTTCATGTGTTGAAAAATATAATTTCTTTTCATTCGTAACACCTCCCAAGGAAATAGCAGTGTTTATGTATTTCACACTCGTGGGTTTTTTCAAAATAACCAGATTCTTCTCCTCAGATGTTTTAAAAATTAAGGTTTTTTGACATTTTGCATTTTTCTAAAATTTGACTTTATGGTTCAGTCAATGCTAAGATACGTCTTTAAAGGACATAGTCAATATAAAGCATTCAAAATTAATTAAAATTTATAATTTAAAAAAATAGTCAATATAAAGCATTCAAAATTAATTAAAATTTATAATTTAAAAAATTGATAAGCTAATTTTATAGGCTTTAAAAAATTATATATATACTGTTTTTATAAATACTATAACTTCTTGTTTCATTCGAGATGAAAATAATTCTTTGAGATTTAATTTCTTTACCTGCAATGCAAAAAAAAATTGTATTTTTAATCTTCTTATGCCAGAAACTTCAAAATTTGATTCATTATTCTTGATGAAACTGTAAACTATTGTGACCCTCATAATATTCCCATATTAATAAATATCAATAAAAATTGAGTGGCTAGCAATACTGAGCAATGTATGAAGAAATCCATCATCGATCAGTAATCAAAGAATTGACTGATGCTTTGATTCAAGTTTTCTGGTGATGCACTCTAATCTTCTCTTTTTTGGCTCTGTTTGGTAACTGACACATTGCATAGCCCTGAGGAAATCTGAAATCAAATCCTCCAAAGATGATAGAAAATTTATATTGCTTTCAGAAGTCTCTGTGCTGGATTTATCAGGAACGAAACTCTCCTGGTTGTGCTCTACTGGCAATCTGTTTGCAGTTACCAAATAAGAAAAATGCAGTACCTTTTCTCATATTTGTTAATTTCTTTTAGTGGGGGCACAAATGTGATATGAATGTTAATAAAGGGCACACCTGTGTCTGTGATGAATTGTTTTATCTTCTCAACTGTCCCACAGCTACTGTTGCAGCTCTGGTGTTTCCTGCTGACTAAAAGCAACCCTGGCCACATGGACCTTTGCTTATTTGAGGTTGTTTCCCAGAACATCTCAACTGAGATCCCTTCATTTGCAGTTCCTCTAGATATTTACAATAAATTTTCACGTCAGCCAGTATATATGTAGTTCTGCTTGGGTGAAACATGTGTTCTGATTTTTTCCAGAAAGAGCAAAGGTCATCTGGTTTTGCTCTTCATGAACAGACTCAAATTGTAGGTTTATATATTTTTGTCCTGTTTTATATGGAAAGAGGACACTGAAATAACTTCCCAGAGTGAAGAGAATGAATGTGGCACATTTTCTTAGTAGTTTTCATGTTTCAATGTCAGTTGAAAATTATAATTTTCCCTTCTACAAAAATATATTCTGAAGTTCTACAGGGAGAGTTTATGTTATCTTTTGAGCCATCAGTCCCTGATTATAATTTCAAAGCAGTACTAATAGCTATTGGCACTCATTTCATAAGAAGTTTGACCACAGGGGTTCTGGCTAGGGATGTACAATTAATCACTGAGTATCACTGCAGATGATAATACTATGTTAAATTTCAGCTTAGCAAGAAGAGAGTCGAAGATGTCTTTGTGCCTTGGCAATGATAAAGGAACCCTTGATGAGTATTATATTTTTCTCTACCTTCAGAGGAAACACCAGTGAAATGAACATTTGAAATATGATAGTGAGACCAAAGCAGTCATGCCAGTGGGCTGCATGCAGAGACCCTTAACTATTCCTGCTGGTTATGAATAATGATTTAGTTACGTAATATAAGAATGTCTTAACAGTTAGCCACTGATATTATCCTGCTGAAGTAATTTCTCATTGTTTAATACAACATTTATAATCTTAAAATCTGGAGTGTATTTCTTTCCCGTTTTTCCTGTGATCGTACGCTTGGGTGAACCTTGAAATGCAATCATAATTTTTGGTACTTCTGAGCTGCACTCTCCTTCTCTCTTACAGCACAGATATTACACTAAATTTGCAGCTCATGGTCTTCAGGGTAAGTCCCAGGGCATTAATTTCTGGCTGGTGGTTCTATATTAGAAAAGCGAGAAACCTTGAAGATTGCAGAGCAGGCTGCCAGCCTCCACTGGCAACCTCCACTTGTCTCTCTGTGAGACACCTCCAGGGTAATTCCTGCCCCCATAGCCTGCTGTTTGCTCAGCCCAGGACTCTACTGCAATACCCTGTTCTAAGAAAATTCATTGCTTTTTCTCACCATCTGCCAGCAGGTGAGTGGATAACACCGGGGTCAAGTGAGGGAAGATGCTGTGTGTTATCAGCTGTGCATGACACACCAGAGGCAGATTTCCCAGATTTTTGGACAGCCTGTACAGCACTGCTTTTCCCCACCAGCTCCCAGCAGCTCAGTGATGTCTCAGGGTGCCCTTCCCATGATGGCTTCAGAGCTGAAGTGTGTTGTGATGGCCTTTGTTGTCCCTCAGGCTCACGCCCCCAGCGCTGATAGACCCACTAGCTGGTAAGAGCACAACCTCTGCCTTAGGATTGACAAAAATGGATCAGTTTCCTGGGTTTCTGTTTGCTTGTGGAGGCAACATCAACATTATTCTCCAACACAAACTCAGTGCCAATTAATGGGTGATATCTGTACCCTCCTCACTGGCCTCAACCTTGCAACCAGCACCTCACAGTGCAGGGCTGGATCTGATCCACGGAATCTTCTAGAAGGAGCCCCGGCAGCCAGGGAAAGGGACCTGTGCCTCCTTTGGGCAGCAGGCTTAAACACCACAGCAACAGATACTTCCCAAAGGAAAAGCTCTTAAATAAAATTCAGCTAAAGACAGACTCTGCCTAAAGTCCGTCCTTGCTCTTCCCTTTTGAGTCAATAGGAAGTGTAAAGTTTCAAAACTCTGGCTGTCTGGGCATGAGAAAGCTTGCTGCAGTTCATACAGCTGCTTTTGCAGTACACCAAAGCCCATCTTAAGCAACCAGATCAGAGCCCAGATTTCTTTGGGCTCACCTTCCACACTATCAGGAGCTGGGATAGACCCATTTGACAAAGGTATTATATATGGCAGCACTATGTATTGTCGGCATAGATTTGCATAAATAGTTGGAAAATCAGAAACTTGTGCTTAGGTGTTTTGAAAGTTTTCCTATGAATCAGTAGAACCTTGAGGTAATGACAAAATTTAAATGATAAAAATGGAAACTTGCTAGAAAGCAAACACTTTGTTCAGATTGTCTATTTTCAGGTCTATTGCAGAATCCCTATGAATTTTAATTTTCACAATCTGAGTTGTCTAATAGTTTTGAGAACTTCATCCACTTTACAGTACATATTCTTATTCATCAAAGAGCAGAAAGGTTTTCTGCCTGCTTTTTTCAGCACTTTCTTAAATCCCCATGTGCACATGCCAAGTGCTGAGGCATAATTATATCATCTCTAAGGTATTTTAATCTCTGTATAATTTAATTAAAAATATTTGCAGTGGATTTGTTCAGTGATAATGGAACATAGGGCTTTGCATTCATTTAATGATTTAAATGAAATCAAATTCTGTCAAAACAAGAAATGATGTTGCCTAATGGATTCTGGGCACAGATTAGCTGATCTGAGTAGGCCTGTTTCCTAAACAGTTCTCCTGTTTTCTCAAGAAATTGCAAATCCCACTGGTAATTCTTGGGATTTTCCCTCAAAAATATTCCTGTCATGTATATGAGCACAGACAGGCAAATTGTATACCACTTCACTGATTCGTTTTTTGACCTGAAATTTGATTTGCATTCAAATAAGCAACTAGCCACATGCCCCTTTTTGCAAGCAGCTTACTATCCACAAAAATATACTTCTATGTCTTTTTTCTCCATTCTTCTCAATCACTTTTATATGTTGAGTAACACAGCCGCACTTTGTTCATTACAGGTCCTTTAAATTGCCAGTGCTCCTTGGATCTTCCTCAGTCAGTGCTCAACAATCTTCACAAAGGCTGGGTAAAGTTATCATCTTCCCTTGTTAAAACACAACATATTTGGGGTGGGTTGCATCTAGGGTTCCTGAAGTTGTCTATATGGTCTGTGGATTCAGACAAGCCCATGTTCAGTGACTTGACTCCCATTGGCAGGTCTCAAGGTACATCCCTCCCTCCACTGGCAGGAGAAACAATTTCAGCAGCTCCAACTCTCTCCCCTTTCTCCTGCAGGACAGGTCAAATCACACATGAGGCTAGATTGTGCTCCCCTTGGGATGACTGACTGTCCATTCATCCTGAAAAAAGTATTGCAAATTTTCTTGTTGACAGCAAAAAAAGGGAAGTTTTTCACAAGTCAGTAGCATCTTTCCCAAAATCTGCTGCTCTTTCTTTCAGTGACTAACACCTTGCTGGATATTTCCACTTGTTTCCAGGAGCCTACTTGCAACGTGACATTTAACTCAATGTGATTAGTGGCCAAGAAAAATAAGGAAAAGATCTATATCCTGGACAATAAGGTATGTTCAATGTTTTAAATATCACCTTAATTTATGTCCAAAAGATTTCTTAAACTATCAGCTTTGGATGGTTGATTTCATCCTCCTTTTCCCCCAGGCAAGCTCCTCTCTTGTGCTTTGGAGTCCCTAATGGTCTTATCCTATATGGTGCAAGAAATCACATAGTCATAACCAATTGAAAATCCTTGATAAAGGTTTTTTCTGGCAGTCCTTTATCTTATGGTGTCCTCTGGCAACACTGAATGGAATTGCTTCTTCTACATGTCACTCCAGCTAGTCTTGGCTCAGTTAGCTCAGTCATGTGGGGACTCTTTCTATACCAGAGCAAGTACACAGTTCATCAAAAAGTCTTTGAGATGAACTGACCTCTGCTGAAATTGAGCTACAAAAGCCTGTTTTTAACACTGTAAATGGAGATAAACCATTCCATGTCACAAATCGTAGGAAGGAGTAAGAAGCCGTGAAACGTGTAGCGAATGGTATCTTGTTAAGCTTTTGCAGGGAAAAAACCCAAAGGAGCCTACAGAATTAACAGTGAATTGGTCTAGGAACTCTGGATATTAAATCAGAAAATTGCTCGTGGCAGTGTGAAAAACCTGATCACCTGACCAGCTTTATCACCTACAGTGTGGGTGTATGAAGCAAGAGGAACATTTTCCCAGTCTTGCCTGGTGTGTTGGTACAAATCAGTCTGAGCGGGACATTGGATTTGTAAATGCAGGCAGCTGTCAGTCTTCAGTGGGGGAGTTGTGCTTCATAACAACGTGTGGATGTGGGAAGTAAATCTGTCACCTGTCAGCCAGTCTGAAACGTGCATGAGGTTCCTCACTCAGCCAAAGATTGCTAATTGCACACTGTGAAAACGTGTGGTATTTAAGAGGAATGTTAAGCAGGTATTTATGGGAAAGTTAAGCAGAGAGTGGATTCTGCCCCTTGAAGAAGAATGAGAGATGGTGATGGAACCAGGCTATGGAATAAAGCACGCTGATTGTTTTCTTGACAGGCAAAATTACTCAGATCTTGGTGGAAAGCATTTCAGCATTGCAGGGCAGCAAGCATTTTCTTTGGCAGCTCAGTGTGATACGCATCGCAAATGAGTATTAGCAATAATTATCAGGTTTGCGTTCTGTTAAGCAAAACTCCACTTTTTGTTCTCATTGCCTTTTCACACTCACACATACACATTTTACAAAATTATAGATCTTCATGGAAAATACTGGATGTCAGGATGAAAGTCTAGAGAACTATCTGATATTTCTATGAAAAAAATAAAATCAGTTAAAACATTCAATTTTCAGTCATGACATGAACAGGTGGTCACATTTCTGTTACTGCTGAATTTTCTGCAAATCACCTACATTTAGACCAGATTGGCTTTTCAGCTGGTTCCATACAGAAAGTGTACATATGATGCACGTCTTGACCGTGACAGACTGTGTCCTACTGTGTCCCCTTTGCATCTGGCATTTGATTAACTAAAATCCTCTGGGGGGACCACAGTTTGTGCTCTGGAGGATTTTGCCCTGCCTGGTGTTCTGGTTTGTAACCAACACCTTCCAAAGCAGCCTGGATACTCTTTCTTTAATTTATCCAACATTTCCTCTCTATTGTCTTGCCTGTTTTTCCAGAAACAGTCCTTTTGCATTAATTTGTATCCATTTATAGTGATTTATTAGTCATGTGTATTATTCTGCCATATCCTGCCAATTAAAATCTTTGTTCTGGCCAAAACCCAATGACCTCTCTGTCTTATTCACTATGTTTTATCTGGACTGACACACTTCTCCATCCTTCAACTCATCATCAGTGAAGTTGCTGAGAAGGTGTGTGCCCCTTCATCCAAGGTATTGATGAAAAAGTAAAACAATACTGGGCTCAGTATAGAACCCTGGGGTATACCACTGGTGACAGGCCTTCAACGAGCTCCTGTGCCACTGATCTCAACCCTCTGGGATCTACCACTCAGCCACATGGTGTATTTACTATGGACAATTTGCTAAATTCTGTAGAATTTTGCCATCACTAGTAAGGATTGATAGATGGGAATAAGAAGATTGATACCAAAGCTGCAAACCCAGTCATGTACCTTCTTGCAGAGAGTATACTGATTAGTTGCAGAGCAAAGCCATATGAATGGCCTAAAAGATAATTTTAATTTTTTTTCCACCAGTTTAAGGTCATTTATAGTTTAACTTCGATTACAGGTAATGTGTCTATAGTGATCCAAAGAGGTATTTTTCATCCAATTGTCAAAATTTATTGATTTGCTTATTTGATTCTCTGCATCTGGCTAAATCAACTGTGACCAACTGTAAAAAATGCTGTTGTTATTTTTTTTATACAGCCAATTCAGAGAGGTGAAACTGCCTGGAATTGGTGTCCTTTTTCCCCTAGAGACTGAAAGTGTAAGGCTTAAATAAGTGCTTCCAAGTAGTGATTTCATGAATATTAGATTTTTCTCCATTATCTGCTGCATGAATTATGTTTTGATGAAGTAACTATGCCCCTTTATCAAAGATTATCTCTGTATCATTTCCATATAGTTCAAAGAATGGAAATGTCATCACAGGCAGTCTAACTCCAGGTAGAGATTCAGCCTTCAGCATTACTTTTTGATTTCGTCTCATCAGCAGCTTGCCTTAGCACTTAGGGAGGTAAAGGTGTGTGTGCAGTCCCAGGAATGGCTCAGGATGCCCAGGGATGGAAAGCATCCTGGGTCTCTTCTGGCTACAGGACTGAATGAGGAAGAGTTTCCTCTTTTCCACTCCTTTGCCAGCACACTGGAGTCTTGCTTCTACTGCTCACGTTGTCATTTTCATGCTCCCTAAGGTGATGAAAATACCCAAATTGCTAAATTCTCTGCTAGTGTTCTCTATTGCCATTTTAGAACATAGATAAACATAGGATAAGGGGTTGTCAGTACTTGGCCATGTGGTTAAAATGAAGCACAGTAAGAAAACGGCACTGGAATAAAAGTGCTGGAATTGCAGTAGGCAACTTTATAATTGTCAATAGAAAAGATGCCTTCAGTGCATTATGGTTACTTCCTTTTCAATTGTTTATTCAGATTATTAAGCATTAATACAATTTCTTCAATATGAAAGCATAGCTCTTCCCATGCTCTACATGTTCAAATAAAGATGATTCTTTATGTATGTGCATAAAGCCAGGTGCCTCTTCCTCTTGGAATGAATATGTAACCAAATCAGAACATAAATAAAATAAAACATAATTCAGAACATATGCAGAATATCTAATTAAAGCAGATGTTGAGTCAGTCTGGGAATGAGAAAACAGAAACCCAAGGTGGCTTCCTATATTGGAATAATGGTTCAGTCCTCAAGATTGGCTGCCTGCATATGTGATCTTCATTCAAGCTCATGGGAAAGAACAGAAATACTGGCATTTATGGGCACTGAGATGCACTTTCCCTTTGGAAAGATTTATAGAGTATCAGTCCTGAAGGGAATGAAAAAGGGCCTAGGATGAATGATGTTTTTATCACCTACAAATTGTGTCCCAATGAACCTTGATGACTTATTTCTGCCATAGTGTAGTATCAATTTCTTTCATACAATGAGTGAAAGGCAGGATAACAAAGTGGAATTGCTGATGGAGGCAGGAAGGTCATTAGCCAGTCCATTAATCCTTCTTTCTAATATCTATCACAAGCATCACAGATTATGGCAGAGGTTTCTCCTAGTGTGTAAGTGGTGTGGGGTCTTATCTGAGTAAAAATTGCTTTTCCTCCACCAAAACCTCCAAGTAATTGTTATAGTAACTGTGTACTTTTGTCCTTTTATTGAGTACAGACATACTTACTTCAGACACAGCTTCTCCCATGTCCCTGAGACTTACTGCACCAGAATTGTACCCAAATCTCTTGTTCATGGTCTTGCCAGACCTATGACATCATGCCAATTTTTTACCATTTGTACTCCTACAACACTGCCTATGGACCGCAGAACAAGACCAACGCTGACAACCTTCTGTGCCATTACTGAGTGCTATAACAGCTCTCAGACTGAGCTGAGGAATTTCTGATCTCATCTGAAACAACAATAAAAGGATGCAGTTTACAAAAAAAAATCCCCAAACAAACAAAAAACCGTGTAACAATTGCACAGCTTGAAAAAGTCTTGTTCCAAGTATATTTTTAAAATGAAAGCATTTAAAAAAGAATGAATGATGTTATCTTCTGTTCTTTTCAGTTTGCCTTTCAAATCTCTACAAGTAAAATAAAGTTCTTTGAAAAATCAGCAGAATCTTCTTCATTAATCTTTTATTTGTGTCTGTTTAGGACAATTTTTTAACCTAAGTTACACTTTTATATAATTTTCAGTAACATTGCATTCTTTGATGTAAAATTAGCTTTAAATTTTCAACAGAAGTTTCTCCAAGTGGGCTCAAATATAGACAGATCAAAGCAGTGTTGCTAAAAGTCTTTATTTTATTGAATACGTCACTCTCCCTCTATTTATAATGTATTTCTATAAATATTTCTATGAAGTCTGGATCTGTTTGATCTTTTATCAGTGTTGCAGGTAATTTATCAGCTGTATTAGGCATTATATGTAACCTTGATAGAAGAATGTAGGAGGAATAAAATAGAATTACATTTAAAAATCTCTAATTAACTGATAAAGACTGAGACTGGGGCTTCCAGTTCTATATTCAAAGAAGGAAATGAAAAAATAGAGAGGCATCTTTTGCTCCATTGTGCCCTGTCCTTTTCACACATTGACAGAACATTGTATCCCTTCTGAATGTTTGCATGGCCAGGATTTGTCTCTTGGCAGACACTTGTGTTGTGACTGTAAATGCAACCCAAACTTTCCAATTGTGAATAATACTAAGTTTAAATGTGCTTGAGAACTTGGTTGTGAAAATATTGCATTGAAATCATCACAGAGTGTGTAACAGTTACAGTAGAAGTTACCTTATTGCTTTAAAGATGCACAGATTCCCTTAAAATAAGTGATTTCTTGCTTTTGAGAACAATGTGCCTGGACTGTATCCCTGTGACACATTTACAAAGGATGAACTTTGCATATAGCTTTCCTACAGGTCTTTGATTTTCTATTGTTCTTTCAAAATGTTGAAATTTTCCTGCTGAGTTTGGTACTGAAATGAAGAAAGAAAATAAAAAGGGCATCCTCCCTCCTTATTACTGACTGTGGCTTAAGGAGAGTTGACACACTCTGGAATAGTGCTAAATTTCATGCCATGCCCCCTGTGTGGCAGATTTAATGGGAAATGACTGTGTTTTTCCCTGGTATCGAGTTGAAAAGCTGGCAAACACTCATAGCACTGAAAAACCGATGAAGGTTTGATGAGACATTTCTTCAGTATTCCTTATTTTTGGGGTTACCTATAGCTTGGGGTAAATGCAAGCATACTCTGCATTTATGGGAAGGGAATTCCATGCTCAGCCTTGCACTTCAAAACACATCAGTGCTAGATCTTCCCCCGTGTCAAACTCTCCTCACTTTTATTAATAGAAGATGCTCAGTTTTCTTTAGTGAGACCACAAGGCAAACCCCTGGCTTCCATTCCTGAGTACATCTTCGTCTGGCAGCTGTGCAAGCAGCCATCCTGGAGACACCTACAGGAAATTTACTTCTCTTTTGCTGTCAGTGAGTCTTGGCAGATTGGTGTGTAAATTGTCCCCTTCCATTTCCTAAGTTGTGTATTCAGCTTTTTATCCCATGTTCACCCCAACTTTTACAGATATGAGCCTCAAGTTCTTGCTTCAGTCAGCAGAAATAAACACCATTTTCCTTGCACTGCTCACCATTACAGGGATTTTACAGGGATGCTGCTTAAGGGATTTCTTTGTTCATTCAGAAAAGTGTGGTGATGGTGGCCTCAGCATTATCATCAAACCTCTGTGCTTCCTTCAAGTTTTCTGAAAGCTCCAGCTGTGTTTGGTCGTTCAAGTGCTCTGTGATCCAACTGTTTTAATTCCTCAGTGTACATTTTTCCCCCATGCTGTGCGTTTTCCAGCACTTGCTTGAAGCTGAGGAACTGACAGAGGTCTGGTTCCTTTGACAGCTGAGTGCTAACAGACTAGCACTGTATAACACGAGCTGTGGCACACCACAGGGATGACAGATGGCTCCTGCAAGTCCCCAAGCCAACCCTGTAAATACTCAAACACCTACACAAGGAGAGAAAAGACAGGAAAGAAAAACCGAAAAAACCAGTGGAGAAATTGAATACCGAGAGATGGAAAATTAACTTATCTTTTTGCTTAGCAGAAGTGAAAAAATATTAAACTAGATTAATGAGCATATAGCTGATGGATCAGTGGATGTCAGGGAATGGCTCTCTGGAGACCATGGCAAGCTGCTGAGCAGTGACAAATTTGATAGTGCTGGCCTTTGTTTTAAGACAGAAGAGGAAACAGATGTTGCTGGAAGACTTGGACTTCAGTAAGCTCTTTGTCTCATGCTGAAACAAGATATTCCCCTGCTGATGCTGATAAAAATCTAAACTGAGACCCACTTGGTGATGATGGAAGCAGCTGAGATGGGCACCTTTGGTGTTTGTGCAGGGGAATCCCTGTCTGTGGTGTTGCAACACCCGGGGTTGAGCTCAGAACTCCCAGGATGAAGAGCAACAGCAGGTGCGGGATCAGAGCAATCCACAGCTGAGTAAGAATACCTGCTGTGCTGGTTGCACAATCTAGGGACTTTCCTTTGTAAAGACTCCAATCCCACCGTGTTTCTCCATCACTTATCAATACTAAGGAATGAAGGAGGAAAACATGACTGTGTGCTCTTTCAAGCTACCATGAATCAAGTAGATTGAGTATAATTTCTCTTCCTGAGCTTATTTTTGCCATAAGAACCGATAGCTGCAGGACCTTTTGGTTGCGTTCATTTCAAGATAAGATTGTTTCTGTAAAGGACAAACACCCTGCTTTCATCTCTATTCCAAGCAAAATTGTTCTTACAAGAATGGCTTATTACAATATATTGTTGTGCTTATTTTATTTAGGCTTTGGTACTCAGATAGAGATTATATCAAAAGTTGAAATCAGATTAATCTGCTCTGAAATATAAATACAGGGAAAAAATACAGCCTGAATCCCTTTTTGTGACTAGGTCATGTTTCTAATCTCATGGATATTTTGGATGGCATGTACATAGGTTAAGACTTTTGCTTTTCAGATCTGCTAAATGGGCAGTTCTAGTGTGACTCCCTCAGAGAAAGCAAACATGCATCTTTTAACAGGTTTTCATATATGTCTCTGAGAGTGAGTGGAAAGGGAAGAAGAAATATTATATATTAGTCTGTTTGTGTAAGATTAAGCTATTATAGAGATGGAGGAAGTCAATTCTGCATCAATTTTCCTCATTGATTGAATAGATGGTTAGTTAAAGCCTAGAATAAGAAGGCAGAAGTGGCTATTGCACATAAAAACATTGCATATAAGAAAAGTATTATGGTCTATGAAAGATGAGAGAGGAAGACAGGGCATAAAAGTAAGACATCTTTAAAGGCAGAGAATTTGTGCTCTTTGCAAAAATGAAAATCTTAAAGAGAATATTATTTTCTGGGTTATCAATAAGTGATTCTAAAAGTGCCTGTGGGGCTGTTGGGAACACCTTATCCTACTGCCTTTAACCTGAAGAGTCCACAGTTTCAAACTCATCAGTGGCATTTGTAGTTCTGAGCCCAATGTGCAGTTAGCAAACACAAGTGGTGAGAAGAGCTTTGTGTTGACTGTTGCTCCTCTGTAGTAGAGAAGATGGAAAAGTCAGATGGTCAGATCAGGTCTTTTTAAAAAAGACTTCTTTATTCCAAAATGTTAGTTAGAGTTATCCCTGGAAAGGTAAAAAAGCTGAGAAGTAGACCAAACAAAAATCTTAGTGAGCTGAGAAAATCTTTGTTCTTTTTGCTGACTGTGGGTGAACTTGTTTTTCTTTCTGAAATGGGCTTCAAAGAAACATCAAAACTTCAAAAACTCCAATGGGACAATGAAACCATCATCTGTCCAGACTTATTTACCCATTGCATATAGTAACTCTGTAGTCCCATCACTAATGATATACACAAAATCTCAGACACCATCACACTGTAATAATGCATAATGCTGACATTTTAATGGAAAAAAATTATGTAGCCTCACGGCTGGCTTTTGGGATACACCATAGCAGAAGTGGGCTGCAGACTTTGACCTTGAAACTCTGCTCTTGATCCATTATTAGCACAAATTGTGCCTGAGAGGTTTGGGCCTCAGACAACCACAAAGAAACCCCAGTTTGTGTCATCAGGTCCAAGATTTTCAGCAGTTTCCATTTTTGTGTTGTGAGTGGAATTCTTAGTCATGTTCTCCTTTACTGTGGATTTAACAAGTATGTTCAGTTTTCAGTTTCACCAGCCCACACCAGTAACTTCAGTTTACTGTACTCATATTCTATTTTGATTTCTGTATAAATGGCTAAATCACATTTGGGAGGGATATTTGTATCTGAAAAGTGAGAGATGAGGTAAGCCCATCAACTTGATGGATTAAAAATTAGAATGAAAATACGCAGAGAGATGAAAATGATTTTGCTTTTGTTCAGAATGGATGAACTGCAGATCCTTATGCTGTGGCTATTAATTCATTGTTCATCTCCCTTTTTGGAAAGCGCGGGGAAGCCTGTGGATATCTCCCTAAGGAAATGGATGAATCTAAGAGGATATGGGAAACACATAACTAAGAACAAAAGCCTGCCAATTTGGGAACTGAAAAACTCTTCTTTTGCTTCTGTCCTGAGCATTTGAAAACACTGTGCAGAACTGAGAAAACAGGTGCAGAACTGAGAACTTCACTAGCAGAAGATGAAAATCTCTTTTGCTTCCTCTTTCTTTTTGAACTGTTCCAATGAAAGCCTGGTGGACATCAACACAGCATCCAGAAACCATCAGTGCATCAATCACCTGGGCAGAGCTCAAACACTTTACAGGTTCAGGCTGCTTCTCAGAATTTCTGGAGCCCCTGTAGCCCTGCTTTTCCCCCTAAGCAATAATGTAGCTCTATTGCTTATAGAGTGTAGCCCAGTGGGGATTAACTGATCGAGTACCAAGCACATTGTACAAAGACAGGGTGAGCTGAGCTACTATTTCTGAAGACAGAACAGAGTAATTTGCTTTCCTGGGAGAAAAAGGTCATGTTATAAATCTGGATACCACCAGCTCATCTAAGACATGTGTGGCTAGAACATTAACTTGCAGCAGTGCTAAGTGCTACTTTGCTTTTACAAAACTGGGTTAGTAACTGGTCCAATTTGAGAGAAAATATTTAAATGCAACATGGAATAAAATCTAAGGGGAGGAGGCAAAATAAAATTAAATGACTTTTAGACTGATCAGTTCCCTGAAGTTTTCCACTTCTATTTGTCAATATACTACAGAAAAATAACAGTTTGAGGAATAGACTCACAATGGAAATAATAGATGAATGATTATTATTTCCAGGATTCTGAAGTTGTCTCTTTGGAATGAAACACATGTGGATGCCAAATATAAATATTTTATTCAATATAAATTTTGAAAATACGGGAAAACTATCAGCAGGGGTTGAGGTTTAGAACCTTTCTGTTATTAAAGTTTTTTGATAAATCATCCCTGTTAGGGAAGCTGTGACAGATTTGACAGCCCAATGGATATTAGGCTGGCACAGCTCTTTTCTCCCAGGTACAACCAGCAGCAGGTTTCACAACTAGCATGTGTTTCTAATAGGCATGAACACCATGAAGAGTCATAAATACACATGCACACAGCCAGCCACACAGACTGACACCAACAGAAACACTGAGGACTCACACCAACACTCAGTGTCAGGGGCCTCATCCTGAACTCCTCCCTGGATAAGGATGGAGTGATGCCAGTGGAAAGATATGCGTAAATTTAGATACCCCTGGATCCCAGACTCTCCATCTTAGTAGCACCACGGATACACAGACCTCTCAGCTCTGATTCCAACATAGATGCTGGCACTAGATTTTGCTCACTCTGGTGAGCAACTGGCTCTTTTAATTCCTAAACATATGTCCTGGCTTAGGGAAAATTCTGGGATGAAAGCATGCCATAGCAAGCCCTGTGCAATCTCCTGTACTACATCTGACACACTCAGGCAGCAAACCCCAGGGATCAGAGAGATGCTTCAGCACTGACTCATTGTGGGGCTTTCATGGCTGGATGTTGGGGCTCAGGGTCTCCTGGAACAAGCCTTGGACTGGTCTGGACGGGATGTCCCTTCTTCTGAGTCCTTAATCTGGGTTTACACTTGCCCCTGTGCTCCTGTGTTCTTGTGGAGATGGACAGTCCTTGATGGGTTAATGGCTCTGTGATGGACACTGGAAAAGCCTGGCAGGTTATTATTTGATCTTCTCCCACCATGTCCCTTTCTGCTTCTTTATAGACATGCAGAGCAGTTTTTATCACATAACAATCTTAGCTGCATCTTTTTAGCCGTTGTATACCTCATCTTAATTATTGCATGAGTTTAAAGTATCACTAGCTTGCTATTGAAGCTTGTATTTCCAGGAAAGCACGTGGGTATCTTGCAGGGGTTATGCAGTTATGCAAGGATTAAGATTGTGTTTGATCCCTGGATTTTACTAACAGGTAAAGTAAAATTCATTCCAGGATTTCATCAGTTCACTAGAGAGAGCTGTCAAATCACCAAAATCCAAATGCAGAAAGGTTTCCCATTTTAAAACGTTAGAATGTTCAAAATTAAAAGAACTGCTCAAAATGAAAAGGCAAAAGAAGATTAAATAGATATTAAATACTTAGAACATTTATACATTAAATGCTCCAATCAGCCTGAAGTAAAATACTGTGATTTCATTTAATTGGCTGAAAGTTTTAATGAAATTTAATTCAGTTTCTAGAAATACTTTTGTATTCCAAATTAAAATGGCCATTATGTTAAGGTCTTTATGCAACTTCATTCACTGGTTCTGAGAAGAGCTGGGTGAAAAAATGGCCCAACAATAGCTGTATAAAAGCTAATTTAACAAAATCCAGCTGTTCCCTGAATTTAGCAGTAGCCTCCACCATTTTGTATGAAATACTGCTTTTTAAATCTACCTCAAAATAGCAATATAAAAATATGCACAATGAAGCCATTACACAATAAGAGGAAAGATCCTGTAGTCCTGATTTTCAGAGAGGCTGAATATTGTTCACTCAAAATAGAAACCTATTTTTTAAGTGGTAGGTGCTAAAATTCTGGAAATAATTTTTATTTCAGGAGTCTAGTGGTCATGGGGGTGGAAAGGTGTTCTGTGGGGCTGTTGTGCAGACCAGTTTTATGACTCAAACAGCTGCAGAACTGGGCAAGTGAAAATAGGTCTTCACATGACTTTGCTGGCTCCCCTGCCCCTCCAGATCTGTGCTGTGTATGGGCTCTCTCTGCTCTCACAAAGGCTGTGGATGCACAAATATCCTCTCTTGCTGCTCCCCCATCCCTAGATTTTCTCCCCCTTGTCAGATCCATTTGTTCCCTGTGCTGGTGTCAGCAGCAGCAGGGAGCACTTGGGCAGAGAATGCCTCATTGAAAAGCAGTTGTTGTGGGCTTCATGCTGTTTAATCCTTTCCAGAGCTGGTCTCATCTTCTTTCTAATGCTGCTGCTGTCAGTCATGGAGCCAAATGAGTGGTCACGTTAAATGTCATGGGGAGGGGGGGCAGGGGGGCAGAAATAGAAATCCTAACAAAGACAAAGGCAAACAAATAGATGAGGGAACAAAACCCCAAAGAGAGAAAACAAGTGAGATACTCTTAAAACTGCTAATGAGGAACTGCAGTTGGCTTGTTTCACGTGTCAGGACCTATGTGAACTCTGATGTCCTGAAGTTCATGCTGCTGCTCAGCACAGAGTGTCTGGCTGGAGCATGGAGTGCTCACTGTCCTGGGTCCCAGTGTCAGCTGGAGGAGGGTGTGTGGCTGCTTTGTGCTGCTTCTTCAACCCCTGCATGCTCCTGTGAGGCCGCATCCATCCATCCATGTAGAGTGTATGAGAGAAACAAATAAGCCCCAGAATTAGGAATTTTCTTACAGCTCCTCTGATCCTTAGAGACCAAATATTTGCTCCCCGTGGTCCCACTCTTCTCTCTGGTGACCAGTGACAGGACCTGAGGGAATGGCCTGAAGTTTGTGTGCGAGGAGGTTTAGGTTGGATCTCAGGAAAAGGTTCTTCACGCAGAGGGTGGATGGGCACTGGAACAGGCAGGGCAGTGCTCACAGCACCAAGGCTAAGAGAGTTTGAGAAGCATTTGGACAATGCTCTCAGGCACATGGTATGACTCTTGGGGTGTCCTTTGCAGGGCAGGCAGTTGGACTGGATGATCCTTGAAGGTCTGCTCCATCTCAGGGTTTCCTGTGATTCTGTAATTCCCTGACCCACACCCTGAAAGCAGAGAGGGTCTGGTGCCTTGCTGTGAGGGGCAAGGTGATCACAACTGCAGGAAAATGGATTTGGGCTGGGGAAGGCTGCTCTTTCTTCTTTTGGCTGACACCAAGGTGAATATCTGTGTGTGAACCACATAACTGAGGGGCTTAAAGACTTGGGCAATGTTTTCTAAGGTTCTCTCTTACAGATTTTCTAAGGTTCAGGGCATCTTTTCTGGTAATTTCTGAAAAGAAGACAAGAGCAAAGGAAGAATTTAAATTTAAAAAAAGAGGGTTTGGGATTAGCACAAATCTTCATGAAAATATAGGAGAGGTTTCGTTTTTGCTCCAGTGAAGGACAAAAAATAATACCAAAATCTCCCAGTCATGAAACTGAATTGCTGTGCTCTGGCTGTCCTTTGCCATTGTGCTATGAGGGAAGTTTCTCTTCAGCTCTTGGTATTTGGAGATAAACCCACAAAACTTCATATACATTAAGAACTTGCAGCCTATTTATTTATTTATTGCAGCTGCATTTATTGTGAATCTCTTATTTTAAGCCTTTCTAAACCCTTTGGCTGAGAGTTATTCCGAAGCTTGGGTCTTAAATGACCACATTCATGAGTTGAAGAAGCTTTTCAATGCTGAAGTTCAGAAACCAAGGCAAGGCAGGTCTTTGCTAAGCAAGGAAGATAAACCAAAATGATGTGTTTAAACTGAGTTGCAACTATGTCTTAGAGATGGACACTTTTTGTTTTGTGTGTGTGAAATGCATTGCACTTGGGTCCACAGAGCAGAAAAGAGGAGTAGAGGTTTTTCATTTTGCTGGATCTAAGACAAATAGTATCTTAAAATAAGCTACTGGAAATTCTGCTCTGTTTGTAGGAGAGCAGAACAGAAATAAGAGACAAAAAGACTAAGGAAGACCTAAAACTTGTTTTGTTTGATTTTACCAGAAGTTTGGGCTTTCTTCACAAAGCTCCCTAGCCTATACAAAACAGAATTCTGTAAGTTTCTATGAGCATCCAACAAGAAAATTTTCATCTCTACCTGTTCAAACAATCTGATTGAAATGGGTGGAACTGGTTACTGGAACGACTGGGCAAAAAACCCGATCATGACAGCAATTTGCTGATGGTGCACTCCAATTTACACAAAGGAAGAAACAAAATATGACTGTTTTATGACACCAGACAACACAGTATATATTCCAGTCACTGCTGAAATGGCAAAATAAGAAAAAGAGAACTGGAACAGAAGGAAGGATCTGTTAGTTACACTGAAACACTGAGACTGGTTGGGAGATTTTTCCTTGAATAGGGACTGTTGTGACAACTCGAGTCAAAGGTATTTGGCACCAGGAAAAATCCTTCTTTACCCTGTTGTACTGCTTGTGCAACAACTAGAACTGAAGGAGATTGATCCCTGCATCGTGCCAGCTTTGCACCAGGAGCTTGAGCTTCTGTTGGAAGTGACAAGTTCAGTATCTCGTGTCCTCTAGTCACCTCTTTCATAATCCCATCCATCCCTTTGCTCAGCAAACAGCAAATATGAAATCTGGAGGGGCCTGCAAATAAAATAGTCATGCTGTCTGAGTCATGACTTGGAGAGCATTTCTTTTGAAAAAAACCCCTAAGCTGGACCAAGCTGTTTGCAAGCAAAATGGCAAGCACCAGTCAGCCCTCAGTGCCTGCCTCCAGCAATATGGAGAGAATCAGAGAAGGAAGTGCTGTTCTGAAGTACTACACTGTTCTGGTATTTTCCATTTTCACTCTGAGAGACTTAGTGAAAAGGGCCATGGCTTGGCTAAATGATCTGGAGAATAAGGAAGATTCTGGAAATGCACTTTCTGTCTTTTCCATGAACTCTGCATTTCACGTGCTGCTAGGCTGCAAAAGTTTGTATCCCATATAAAGTAAAGGTCTGAGGGCACAAAAAACACTCAAACAGACCCTTGCTGGATCATACAACCAAGATCAGCTCAAGATCTCAGCACAGCCAGTAGCCACTCTGCTGGCTGAGCTCTCACATATGGTAATACAAGTACTGCAGACAAAAAAGATTTTAACATTGGTCAAATAATTGTGGGGTTCTTTTGATGAGAACAATTTCAAAACCAAGTAACTGCAAGTAAGCAAGGGCCTCACAGTCATGGAAGATACAGTGAGATAATCAAGTTTAAAATAAATTTGCCAGGAAATGAATAAGTACTGCCATACATCTGTGAAACTCAATTGTTAGTTTTCTCCAAGATAATGTTATAAACCATGATCTACAGCTAGTAATTGCGGTTGACCATATTATACAGGGTATAAAACAATTCTCCTCCAGTTTACCAGGTCTAATTTATCTTTTAGCCAGCAGATATTCCGTACTACTTAAGGATCATCTAATTCCCACATATTGTTAGAAAGTGCAACTCTAATATATCACGGCGTCTCATAAAAAATTCGTCCTTCATAGAAGGGCAGTTCTGAAGATGAACTCTCTAAGACATCCTGTGAAATGAAAAAGCGGTCTTATAGACCTAATAATAGTTTTCCTGAACTTGATGAAAAAGCCATTAATGTCTTTCTTCATTCAAAAGCAATTCTCATCCCATTAAACACTGAGGAATCTAATTTTCCTTAGCTAAACTGTAACTTTTCTACCTAGAACAACTGCTGTGAAATGACATGCAATATCACAAATTGCATTTGCAGCTCTTCTAGCTCTTGGGTATCTATAAAGATAGTGATCCCAAGAAAGTGTCACATTTGCAAAATTCATTCAATCGTGGGTAAGAAAATATTTAAATAAATGCACTTCATTTTCATTCTGCTACACTTGACTTAGCCTGATATTGGTCCTAAATAGAATTATTTTAAAAACTAAGCTAGTTTCTTAATTTGTTTCTTTTTAAGTGAATGAATTCAACTCTTATGAGCTAGAGGACAATTCATCAATGATATTTTTAAAAGAGCCTGTACCAGGCAAGCACAGTTGGGAAAGCTCCTGCACTGTCAGAATGCTCCTGCCAGATGGAATGTGTATTTTTTGTTAATATAATTTATCAATTTCTCAATTTCTCAGGAGCCTGGGGAAGAAAGTTCATTACTCAGAAGTGCAGCTCCACTAAGATACATTTTCTAAAGAGCACACCTTTCCTGGTATCCTTGCAGGGAGCTTCAGTTCAGAAAGCATCCCAGAACTCCAAAAGTTGAAGAAATCCAAATCCTGGGAATGGACCCTAAACAGGGCATCACCTGAGTTTCGACATCCTGAGATTTAGGGTATCTCTCTCTTCCTTCAAGGAATATGCTTGGTGGTTTTTTGCCTGAAAGTGGAGACCCATCTGAAAGGTTCTCCCCCTGCAAGGTTTGCTAGGGAGAAGACAGAAAGGAAAACATGGAGGAGCAGCAGGGCAGGAATGGTGCCCTGAAGAGATAGGGAAGAACCAATGAAACAATTCGAAAGGAAGGAAAAATTCCTCTTAGACCCTCCCAAATTGTTTCATTTTCTGATGGGAAAGGTTCACTATGCCCAGGTGGAGCTTGCTTTAACATCAGGGCCTTCAAAGAAAAAGGCAGCAATACAGATTCAGCTAATGCACTGGATTTTGTTTAATTTCTAGAGTATCTTAGACAGACTGAGACAGGATACATGATTTATTTTCCTTTGTTACTGAAAGAACAAAACAAATATAAAAATAGAATACTGAAAGTTAAAAAAGTCCTTTGTTATTGATGACTTACTTTTTAACACTGCATGTGCTTGTAGCTGATGTGTCGTGGGATTTATTAGGATTTTCAGCCTTCAGATTGCTTCTGGATCTGCTTTAGAAAAGATGCAATTTAAAGGTTAGTGTTGCTGGAGGCTTATAATTGCACAGTAATTGAGAAACTAAATGGAAAACACATTTTTATTTCAGGCAATGTGATGAAATGAAAAATTCGTAGTGGTTTTAAAGTCATACCATCAGAAGATGGCACAGAAGGCATGAGTGAAGGTATCTGCATGATTACAATTTTCCATGCAGGCACATGAGATCCCTAACTTCCTGTATTTCGGTAGAAATATAATTAACACATTTGCTAGAATAAACCTTGGTCTAAAATAGATGATATTTGATTTTGCAATGATGTAAAATAATACATAGAAATTATGATTTTGCCATTCAAAATACGTATCAGAAGATTATTTACTTTCTCAAATATTATCTTTTTATTTGCCACTCTTCATTTCTGATCAGTTATGATGCCTATTAAACTAATACATAGTTAAAAAAAATCTATTCCCATTAATTAGTTACCTGGCTATGGGATATTTGTTTTCTGTATTGTTTTAGAGAGAAAAAATTCACACCTTTGTGGGTTGTAGAATCAGAACATTTTTTAAAAAAATTCCTCTTCTTGAATATTATTGCCTCCTGGTTAGAACTATTAATAATTTCTTTTCCAAATGTAACTAATTTGGGAGCTACCATTAGTCTGCACTCATTTTGGCAGGAAAGTAATTCCTCTAGTCATATAAATGAGATTAATTGCCCTGTTCTCTGAGGCACGAGGAGATGTACCTGCCTCTGGGGCTTTGGCAGTCAGCATAGTGAAGTGATGTGCAACAAGGTGTTCTATCTGAAGATAAGAAAGGGGATCTGTGAACAGAGGTGGTCTTCAGCTGCTCCTAAGGAAGGCAAAGCTTTTCCTGGCCAGAGTCGTTTAATTCAGAGATCTGTTGGTAAGCAGTGTAGTCCCTCTCACACAAAATGTGTAATTTCCAGGCTGAAATATCTTCTTTTATTTTTCTCTTTGAGCTGTATGCAGGGGGTTGAATTGTCTGAGGAAAGGTCACTGTGCAAGCAAGCATTTGATGGGCAGACTGCATCAGATGGACCATGCATCTGATGGTCCTTTGGGACAGTAAACTATGGAGTGATAACACCTTAAAAAACTCATTTCTCAAAGAAACAAAGAAAACAAATGGGGAAATTGCTAGGTAACAGAAGTAGAACAGGAGAGTGTTTGCAAGGAAAGATTAGAGGGAAAAAGTTACAATATGGAACTATTTCTTGACCTTAAATGCCTGTTTGCTGTTTTTGAGAAAGAAATGTTTTCATCTACATCACTTTGAAAGAAAGATGGTTTTTTGGCTGCTGGGTTACAAATAGCTCCTGGGAGGCAGAAAAAGGAGTAAAAACAATAGTGAAATGGTTCATTAAGAATTCCAGGAGGCCTAAATAGAATAAATAAAAGCTCTGAATGAAGAATGTGTACATATGTGTATATATTTTTTCCTTCAAAATAACAAGGAAAATATATTATCATTTACTGCTAATCTTTCTTAATCCCTTAACAGAACTGCTGATATTATTGCTCTTAGAGAAGAATTTATTTACTACAAAAACAAACAAACAAAAATCTCTCTAAAGCAGAAGTATTAAAAAATGCACATCAAGGTTGAGCTGTAATTACTGCTTTCAGATTTATGCAGCAAAATTTATTTGAGACTGTCGTATGATTTCTGTTTCTGGAATACTGAGCAAGCAAAATCACTTGTGTGTGCTGGCTGAGTGTATGCATACAAATAGTAAGAAGCAGAAATGCACTTTTGTTGCTCAAGTAAACACAAAAAATTGTTAATATATGATACACATTTCTTGAGAAAGAGCCAATGTTCCAACTCAGCTGAGACCAGAACTTTAGAAAGAATTGATGGGTTGAGCTTCTTTAGCTATTCTGAGACTTCAGTCAAACATGTCTATTGTAGGTTTTCTGTTTTGTTTCCCCATGACCAATATCAACATAGGAGTAGAAATAAAAAATTTAAGAAAGCAACTTGTAGTGGAATTCGATTTGGAATGTGATTGAAGCTATATGAATATATATTGTATGAAGTCTGAGAAAGCAACTTCAGAAAAAAGAGAGGCTACTTTAAAAAGTCACATATATTTTAGGTATTCTATTCCAAATAGTCACTGAAGTGAAGACAAGAAGTGGGAGAAATAGCCAGAAAATATACTTTGTCATGCTGTTAGAGTTTGACTTTTGGGAGTTTTAGAGGGACACACTGCTTCTTCTTTCCTAAGCATTGTGAAATAACCATGGTCCGTGCACTGGAGTCATCTCACACAACATAACATTTGTGCTGGTGGTGAATATTCAGTTTAGTGTTGTTCCAGTGAATGAGTAATACGCCTTGCCAGTCTGGAAGAAGTCTGGTGAAATATTAATTCTACTGTAAGTCCCACTGGAGAATGTCTCCTGTGAATATAAAACAGACATATTTATGTTGTGCACTATTTTGCATTAGAAAATTGTCTCCTTCAAATGTCTGCATGTGCATTTGTCAGAGGAACAAACCTCATTCAATGCAAATAATTCTCATCACTGCAGCACTATGAGAAAGATTTCTGTTTTGCAAAACTATGAGCTATGTGAAAAAGTGCAGAATAAATTTCAAGTCATAGATCAAAAGTTCAATTTAGAGGAAAACAAAATCTATATATTTTTCTATTCTTGTGACAATTGTAGAAACTGAATTGATTTAAATTGGTTAGAAGGTCCACACAGTAATGAGCAAAGGCCCCCATAATCAACAAGGCATGTATGTGGTCCAATGATCCTAATGTTGTTTATAACAACAATGTTCATACAATATGTATGAGATGTGACTCCACAGATGCTTTTTTTTTTCCTTTTTTTTTTTGACATCTGATTTGGTGTAAGGTTTTGCTGAAGAGGAAGAAATTACTTGTTAGTCCCATTGGAGATTTCTTTGCAAGTCAAAATCAATAAAATCATCATCATTACTGTCTGCTTTTTTGGTAGCTGTCTTCCACACTGAATATTAAAGACCTTTCAGACTGGTGGGAAAAAAAGAGATTAGAATAGTGAGAAAATTCTTTTATATTTTACTCAAACATGATGATGATTTGTCAGAAAAAAGCAGGCTTATTGTTAGTCAGAGGATTATGTCAAATGGAAAAAAATATATTTTCAAATCAAAGGATTAAAATAAATGATTAGAATACTTTTGCCTTTATTGCCTTTTCAATGCTTTTTTTCTTATTTTTGACTTTTTTTCAGAGAAACTTTGACTCCAAGCACTTTCTGCCTTGCTCCTTATATGCATAAGACCTGTACTAGCAAAGATTGCATGGTATTTTCCCGTGGATGGCCAGGTTTCTAGGATTTTCTGACTAAAACCAATTGCTGGAAGACAAATTTACCACACTAACACCTTATTTTCATTCTCCAGTAAGCAGCTGAACGCTGTTTATTTTCTAGATAATCTTGATTACTCTTGTTCCATGTCGGCCATTGCAATTTTAGTTCTAAGGAACATAAAAATGGATCATTTTGATCTTTTGCCAGTCCTGATGAAGTAGTCTTTAATTCAAGACAAACAGGAATTAAAAAGAAAGAATTTGCTTGCTATTGTGTAAATGCTAACAGCACAACATTAAATTTAGGAAGAAGCACAGAGGAGCATTGTAGTATAGAACTTGTAGCTGTCCATGTGGCAGTCTCCACCTTTATTTTGCCCAGCCTTGACTACTGAGGACAAATCAGTAGCCTGATGTTTGGAATCCAGTGTCTTAAGAAAGCTTCTACCCATGACTTAGGGGTTTTATTAAAGTGAATCCTGGTTTGGATTCACTGAAAACTTGATACCTGGAGTTGCTACAGATCTCAAAAATTTCCAAGGTTCTGCTGTGGTCTGTTCTCGGGTTGGATTTCCGACATTCAGGTAGTTCGAGTCGTTTTTGCCCTCTTGGAATCTTTGAGCCAGATGCAAGAAAGTGACAGAGGCTTCAAGCTTCTGTTTTTCCAAGGTCTATCACTTTGTTCATTATTTCTCATCTCACAGTACTCTCTGTGCCCAGTGAGGTCCGTGCTGCCCCTCGGCCATGGCACAACTCCTCCTCTCATAGGAGGTCATCACATTTTATACAGATTATTACGAACACATTGTTTACAATTTCTTGCCAATGTCCACTATTTACACTAAACAGGTCATCTCTACTT